>MU826351.1:1496751-1806751 GCA_029204205.1 Desmophyllum pertusum
TTTATTTTGTTTGTTACCAAAAAACTTGAGTAAGGCTTCAATTCAATAAAAATTTCCCCCCCCCCCCCCCCAACCCCCCCCCACCCAGTTGGGCCCCACGGCTAGTGTGTTCACATTTCATCCCCCCCTCCCCCCCACTTCCAAAAAAAAAAAAACTGTTGCTCATGGTACAATGGTTAGGGGAAGGGGGTGGGGAGAGGGGGGGTAGGGAGGCACACTCCTTGACCAAAAAAAAAAAAATACCCAAAAAAAAAAAATAATACCTCTCACTCTATAAGTTCACTTCTAAAGTGGGGAGTAAACAACCAACCTTCCCTCTCTGAAAAAATTTTTCGGAGTTTGATTTCCAGTGGGGGGACTGTCTCTGAAGTATGAGGTGGGGGGGAATAAAAATTCATCAACTAAAGCCATTTGGGCACGGGTTAGTTAGCTGAATAATAGCATATATAAAAACAAAAATTCTACTTGGAAGTCCAAAAAAAAAAAAAAAAAAACTTTGGCACACTTATCGCCGGAAAGAATTATCCAGTGGGGGGAACGTTTTCAACGAAAAGGGCACTATGTGGTTTGGTTCATACCGGGGGGGGGGACGGGGAGAAGCCAGGGGGGGAGGGGTGGGGGAAAAGGGGGAAGGGAGTCGGGAGGGGCCATGTTAAACACGCACATATTCTTGGTTGCCAAAAAAAAGGAGGGGCAACCCGAAAAAAAAAAAAAAAAAAACAAGATTAAAAAAAAAAAAAAACAAAAAAAAAAAAAAAAAAAATATTATGGAATGCGGAGTGTTCGAGAAAATCAAAACGGTTTCTGCTTTCAACTTCTGTGGTGGACAAGGGGCATTTCAATCTGAAAAACTGTGGGGCCAAGTCCTCAAATTTGCGAGGTGTTTATTCCAGTCGCCATTCGATTGGATTTTTTCGGAATAAAAATGTAATAAATTAAAAAAAAAATGTCAAACGGGACTGTATTTTCGTGGACTGTTTCTATTTTAAATTACTGGTTGGTTTTCAAAGGGGAAGCTGTCTTGAGGGAAGCTTTGTTTCTTGAGGGAAAAGCCCCCCCCCCAACCCCAAAAGGGTGGGGAAATTTTTTGATGGTTTTACTTTGAAATAAAAAAAATCTAAAGGGGGGTATTTTACTTTTACCCTCAACTGGGCAAAAAACGTTTGTAAGGAAAAATCGTACTGCGACCCCCCACATATCAAAAAAATCATGTTGGAAATTCCGGACAGTAAAGCCAAAAGGGATTTTCCACCCGCTTCGCAAAGGCTTTTCTTTGGCCAAACCACACCGCAAGTAGTGTTTTTAGGCACACACGTTGGTTCAAAAAAAAAAATGAACGTATTGTTTGTAAAAAAAAAAAAAAAAACAAAAACAAGATATTCATTTCGTATTCCTATGTACTCTTTTTTACGTGGTTAAAGGCCCATTATTGCAGTCAAACCTTCCGTCCCCGAAGGGGTGTCTTCTGCGGCGTTACAAAGATTATAGGCGGGGCCGAGACAAAAGAAAGGCACGGTCCCCACAGTGGGGAAAACCACAAAATTTAGCCCAATCGCGGAAGGGGCCGCGCCGCAATTTGGAAACAAAAATTCAAAAAAAAAAAAATCTCCAATAGTTTTTAGGGGACAACCTGGGACCCTGCTTCTTTTCGCCAGGGTCTTCTTCGCGCCCACCTTTGCCATCTTTTGAAAAGCGGGAGGGATGGGCTCCCTGGGGGACGAAGAGGTTGCCATGATTTGTGAGTCGGGCTCTTGTTTTTTACTTTTTACAGTAAAATTATGTAAAAACATTCGGAAAAAACACAAGGGGATCCCCCGAGTGCCCTAAAGGTTTGTATAAATTTAGGACATTAAATCCATTCACTTTAGGGTATTTTACCAGAGGGGGTGGGGGGGAACTGCTTTTAATCAAAAAAAAAACACCAAAAAAAGGGTTGTTAGCAAAAATATTTCAGGTCTTCCCTCGAACGGTGGGACGGACGACAGCTTCAATGTAAAGCTTCATTCGTTTCATACAATTGGCAAAATTTAAAAACCGATTTTTTTTTTAAGCAAAACGAAAATGGTATAATCGATTATTAGGGATAAAAAGGATACCTGTAAAAAATATATAAAAAAAAAAATTGTAGTGTGTAAAAAAAAACCGCAAAAAAACTTACCCTTTCTTCGCGAACGATTACAGATTACCTGTTATTGGCCAAGAAATGTGGAAAAAACAGTGTCGTTATCCACATATACCGTGAGGCCTTTTTTTTTCGGGGGGGTACCACCCAAAGATTCCCCCAATTTACACTGTGCATTTACCATTTCTCTGTTTGTGTGGCCCCAACAGTAAAGCTTAATTTTACCGAATTATTTTTCAAAAAGGGCCCTTTCACGGTTAACCCTGGCAAACATATTTTTTACATTTTTCTCCCACTTATCTTTTCTATTCTCTTTTATCTTATGTCTAAGGGCATAACAAGGGCTAATTTTCACGGGCTGGCATTCGAATTGACGCTTCATAAACTACCAGAACCACTATAGGAATTTTAATATGCGTGTATTTTAAAAAGTTACGGCGTCAAAAAAAACCTAGAGGGGGGGGGGGGGGGGGACCAATTTACATCTTCGATTGGGGGAACGGGTTCCATTTGCCACGTCTGTCTATGTAGCCCCCACCGCGTCCGCTTCAGGCATGCGTAGCGGGCTACGGGAGTAAAAATTGGAAAAAGCCGCGAGGTGGAAAAAGGGACGCGCGAGTCGGGGGGGGGGGGGATCCGGGAAAGCGTGCGGAAAAAAGGCTGTGAGCGAGCGAGGGATGGGGAAAGGCTGGCTCGAAAAAGGGGGCAACTCGTTACCAGGGATCTCTTTTTCATCTTCCCGCCTCCACGGGGGCGCGGAAAGATGAAGAGGGGACCCTGGGGAACGAGGTTAGGATAGAAAGGGGCTGACCAAAGTCGCTTCCGCCCGATGTGGAGGGTCTTTCAGTCTGGCCAAAAAGTTGGATTTATTGTTTGGGGAACCAAAAAAAACCGCGGGGTTGCGAAAAATTACAGCCGGGGGGCAGGGTGTGTGAGAAGGAAAAGCCGGGCGGTATTTCGCCAGGGGGTGGACTATTTTCAAATTAGAGCCAATCCGCCTGACAATTTTAGTTTTTAGGGGGGGACGTTTACGTTACTATTTCTCGTTCTTTGGGACAAAATTAAAAAATTTTCGTAAACTTTTGGACTTCCAGGACCTTGTTGAAAATAAAAAATTTAATTTTTTCCACAAAAAAAAAATTCTGGAAGGGTCTGGGGCTGTTTGCTGGGGAAAAAAGTAGAATCGACTTGGTTTTGCTCCACCAAGCGCCAGGCGTGCGCGGGCCGTCGTTACACTTTACCACTGAAAACAAAAATCCACCATGCCCAGGGGGAAAAACATTAGTTGGACCTTTTCCGTCAATCATTAGAAGTTGGCCTATAAAACCCCAAAAAACCGGGGGTTGTTTTTTTTGTTGTCCAAAAAAAAAACCCAAAAATATTGGCGTTTTTTCTTGAGCAAAGGAAAAAAAAAAAAACGCCCGGAAAGGAAAAAAATCTTTTGGTTGAAAACCGCGCGAGGAATTTTCAAAAGTCTGGGGGAAAAAAAAATCCGCATTTATTAAAAAAAACAATGAAAACCCGAGTATCAGAAAAAAACACCAATGTGGGGAAAAAAAATTACTGGAACACTAGCCCAACAATTTCTGGGGGGGGAACGGTTCATTTCCAGGCCATCCAAAATTTCGATCTGCTCGCGGAGGGCCTTTGAGGCTTTGGTGCCTCCTTTTAGTTCTATCATGGGGGAAAAATGCGTTGCCCAAAACAATTGAGCCGAAAAGCCCGTTGCTTTGCCCGGTTTGCCTTTGCTCTTTAGGGGCATCTTCAAGAAGGATCCAAAGATTTCATGTTTCAAAAAGGTTTTTCGGGGTTGGGATCCGAATCCGGGCGAGTCTGCAGGCGAAGATTGAGTTTTAAAAGCTGGAAAAAAAATAAGAGTTTACTGTCTTTGTTACAACAAATCTATAAGGACTTTTTCAAATTTTTGCTTTTTCGTTCGGGTTCCCAGAATTTTCGTTAGAAATTCAAGCGTTTAATTTAAAAAAAAAATTAATTCTTTCGCTGAACCAACAAAAAAAAAACATTTGAGAGAGATATATCCTTTTGTTTTAAGGATTGCATTAAAAAAGCGATTCGAGTTGTTAACCGTGAGCCACGGCTGATTGGATTCAGGGGGGGACTAATTTTGTTGCCAGTCTGTTTTTTTAACAACACAGTGCTTTATTACTACGCGGGGAACACAAATCGGAACACATTTCACGGCACTTTGTTTATCTTTACTGATCTGCGTTCGTACCCAATTCAAAAGGGAAGGACAGATTTCTCCACCGAAAAAAATGTCGACATCTTCGGGCTTAAAAAAGCATTTATTTAATGGAAAAAAACTTGCTCAAGCTAAAATCATTTAAATAAATTTTCACCAAGCCCAAAAAGTAAGATATTCCAAATCGAATCGCCTTCGAAAAACAGAAAGGGCTTCAAGGAAAAAGGGGGATTAACTGGTTCCTGAATAGCTGTGCCGTTTCCGTACGAGGTTATCCACTGGCCAAAAAAAAAAAAAATTCCAATTACACGGGAGTTCCAGGGACTTTCGTTCTACGAAAATTCCATGCAAAGATACTTAAAAGCCAAATCAGTATATTCCAATCGGTTGTTTAAAAAACTGTTGAGGGGCGGCATTTTTCTGTTTTTTCAATTCCCAATCCAGCTGTGATGGTGCCGTGTGAATGGTCCATTAAATTGTCCATGTTGAAGGTCGGGGGGGGGGGGACAACGTACTCGTTACTGCGTGGGGGACTGGTGTTTATTTGGGCTCGGGGCGGGCGGGTTGGGACGGTCTTTGGAGGTAAGAAAATACTAAATTTCGTATCCTTACCTTCCATTTCATTTAAATGTTGATTATGATTTGTAAACCAACAAAGTTGTAAGGGAATTAATTTTTTCCAACAAAAGTATTTCAAAAGGCTTCCTTTTAGTGTTTGTTAGTAGTTGTCTTTGGGGGAACGGGAGGTGGCGTTGGACATTTTTCTGTGAGTTCGACTCTATATAAAAAGGCGTTAATTAAAGGGGGGGGGGACATCGAAAGCGGACAATTATAATCCGGAAATCAAATCAACAGGCTCCTCGTAAAACCAAAAAAACATAGGGCGCTAAATGCATTAAAAAAAAAACAAAAGTATAAAATATTCCAGGTTACCCAGGAAAAAAGTTATTTTACCAAATTGAAATTTTTCTTACGAAAAAAAAAATTTCTGAAATTAACCCATCAAGAATCCAATTTTTCATCTTTGCTTTCCAGTTCAAAAAAAAAACTGGCGCCAATCCCGGGAAATGGGGACGTCCATGTTAGGTCCCCAGGGACTTTTACCTTGGACTTTCGGCTCGGTGGGGAAAACAACAAAAAACCCTGACTTTGGCGGGGGAACCCATAAGGAAAAAATTTGCCGTTTTTAAAAAAAACCAAAAAAAAAAAAAAACAAAAAAAAAACAAATTTTAAAAACCGGGGCATTTTTGCCCTCAGTATAATATAAAAAAAACATTTTCTTCATTTGGAGGCAAAAAAAAATATTTTGTTTAGGGGGGGTTATAGGGCACCCCATCACCACGCAGGGCTTGTTATCACATCTCCCAATAACCACTTGCGCCGTCCACGTTAGTTTTTATCACGATACACATCACGATCCCAGTTTTGACAAATCAAGATTTTTTTATCCAGTATATGAAACTGTACTTTCATAACTGTGCCAACCCCCCTCCTATTTCGTTAAAGAGGGTTGGTCGAGCGATTTTCAAATATTACATGTTTATTTTCGCTCGTAGAAACAAGTGCTATAAAGCACGCACATGCCAGCCAAAAGTATGATTAAACAAATTAAACATTTGATCATTTCGGATAATTTTATTTATTTTCAGTCGTCAGTTTAAAACTTCGGCCTACCTGTTGCGTTGGTGTAAACTATATAGTACTTGCAGCCTAGTCCTAGTCGTTCCTTTTCTCTCTTTCTGAGCCGAAGCGCGAAGTCCATCGTAAGGAACATGGGAACGGGTTGCGTGCCAGTGTCATTCGGTTGACGTCATGAAAATTCGCGCCAAATCCCAGATCAAGAGGGAAGGGAACGCCTGGGTACTAGGCTTGGTAGTACTTGTACCCCCCCGTGCTGGGGGTTGGCTGGAGTACCGCACGGTTAATTTTGACATGAATTATTTGGGAGTGTAGGTAGGTGTAAGTAAGTAAAACTGTCTATTTTAACTAGGGTGGGCCCATTGCAAGCTACTAAGGCTGGTATCCAGATGGGCCCACATCTAAAAAATACTATTACACTTATTAAACATTTAAGAAGCTAAACAAGTTAAAAAAATACAGAAAGTGTGTCAGTAACTGGAAACTGGTCCGTGGCGCGGGAATGACTTCTCGGAAGCGGTCACACTCACAGCCCAGTATAAGGAATAGGTGGCCGCCCATACGAGCTAGACTTGTAATGCTCCCACATGAACAGTATTAATGCGCAAAGAAAAGCATCGTATGAAATGAATGTTTTATTGTTCATTTAAAACAGTCTTACTGCAACAAAATTGCAGTGATGAAGTTCACAAATATTTACGAATATCAGCATGCAGGGTCATAGTTAGTTCTAGCTAGTCCTATAACTGATTGGGGTGTCCGGCTTACAGGAGCAGCTTAGAAACAAAATTAAAGAAAAAATCCAAAAAACATAACCCTCGAAAGTATCCGCGGCCGCTTACAGGAATGGCCGCTTACGGGAATGTGTAAATACAGAGTTTGTATTGGAGTTCAAATGGGTTTTATCTGACTCGTCCCCAGTCGTCTCTCTTGTCTCCTTTGTTGGGAGACAAGAGAGACCGACTGGGGACGAGTCGTCAGGGGTCGTCAGGGGTTTTATCAAGGCGGTCATAATTAGATGTGTCCGCTTACGAGAATGATGTCCGCTGTGACGATAGGTTTTTCGGGTCAACGGGACACTTTGGACTTTCGCTGAAAGGCGACAGAACTTTTGGAGGAAATTAGACTCAAATGGAAGCACTTGCTTGACCTGCGGGAATAGAACCTCGTCACGAGTTCTTGGCCAGTCGGAATGTACTTCACTGGAAAACTTCTTACGGACGTCAATTAAGGAACAGACTGGATTTGGGTCCAACAGTGGTTTATTCAGAGCTCACTGGTAATTTCAGTACAGCATCGTAATCGGCGATGTAATTAAATAAAGCTTTACAAGTTACTTCCTTATATATGGTTCGTGTAAGCGTTGGTTGTTACAATCTTATGACTTGGCAAACTCTACCACGTGTAGAAATACAATAAGAACGGAAAATACTCTGTTTGAAGTTAGCGATTACTACTTAAGAACGAATGTCGCTAAGGATGGAGCCAAATTGGAAATGGTCAAAATAAAGTTTCCTTCATACTTTGTGTGTAGTTAGTCCTTGGGGTGGAAACATTCATGATGATATTTGTTTCACTTCCTGCACTAACCTAGACTTGGGATCAGGGGGGGAAGTTAATGCCCCAAAAATGTATTTTTTGAGGTATTTTTAACCCTGAAAACTGAGATTTTGTTAACTAATTATCTCAAAATGCAAAAGACTGGTTAAAATTCTGCTGACATCCTGGTATAATATCATCCTTCCGCTCCACAAAAACTGACACCGGATTTTCAGTTTGCCCCCTGGGGCCCCCTGGCCCCCTGTCCTTTGTAAGGGGGGAACCGCCTTTTTAAAAAACTGAAAATGAGACATCTTTGGCTAAAATAAAATCAAACTGGTATTCATATTTTGATCAAATTTGTAGTTGCAAATGAATATTTCGTCCTTTGTGAATCTTTGGTACTGAAAAGTCCGCGGGCACTCAAACTATTTTTGCCAGAACAAATAATTTCAATTCATACCCACGGCAAAATGTTAATTTTCCGTCATTTTCAATGCCAGTTTCTGAGGCTTAAATAATACTATTTGTAGCCAACTTACCACTACACTGCTTTCTCTATCATCGATAATTGAAAAATATATCACTTTTACAGCTTACATGTGAGCAACTTCAGAAAAAAAAAAATGTTTTGAATAGCACATCCACTGGTGAAACTGTTAATTTATGCAAATAATAAACACTCAAGTTTCCGGAGAAAAAAAATATAAAAACTGAGTTGTGTAGCAAATTAAACCACACAAATAAAACTTATAATAAACAAATTGATGTTTTGCATACCATTTATTAAGTAGTAACTTCAAGAACCATCTCAGCGCAACGAGGAATCACGTCGAATATTATAATTCGTCGGTGCTTTCGTTATGTGCCACCGTGTTGAAACTATAGTTCTCATCCGTCGGAACAGCCCCAAATGGTTTCCTTTTCACTGGAAATATTATCTGGAATTTGCTGCAGCTGCTAACTATATCCACAAAATACTACAAACAGATTCACGATGCTCCACCGATATGATCGTTGCTGTCGCCGCCATGTTGGATCACTTCTTGTCAGGCCGTGATGAATGCTTTAAAGGCAACCTCCTTGTTCTTTTAGAAATGTCCGATCTCTTGAGCTCCACAATTCTCAGCTACAAATCCTGAGTTATAAATTCTTACTGAGCTATATAAATCCTTTTCAATTGTAAACTCCAAGCCGGGACACTTTGGTATGTTTATATTTTATGGTGTCCGCTGACCGAAAAAGATAAACATACAATCGTCCCGGCGACCCGTCCCGGCTTATTTAGAGTTTTATACAGCCAAACAGTGATACTTCAAAAGGATTTATATAGCTCAGTAAGAATTTATAACTCAGGATTTGTAGCTGAGAATTGTGAAGCTCAAGAGATTGGACATTTTCTAAAAGAACAAGGAGGTTGCCTTTTCAAGCATTCATTTAAAAAAGCATTCATCACGGCCTGACAAGAAGTGATCCAACATGGCGGCGACAGCATCGCGGGCAGCATCGATCGGTGAAGCTTGTAATATTTTGTGGGTAGTTAGCAGCTGCAGCCAATTCCAGATAATATTTCCAGTGCAAAGGAAACCATTTGGGGCTGATCCATCTGATCATAAGAAACTATAGTTTTAAATATCTGGGCATAACGAAAGCATCGATGGAATTACTGATATATTCGGCGTGATTCCTCGTTGCCTCTGAGATCAGTGGTTCTTGAAGTTACTACTTAATAAATGGTATGCATTACATCAATTGTTTATTATAAGTTTTATTTATGTGGTTAATTGACTACACAACTCAGTTTTATATCTGTTTGGCCGGAATCTTCAGTGTTATTATTATTTGCATAAATTAACAGTTTAACCAGTGGATGTGCTATTCAAAACATTTTTTTTTTCTGAAGTTAGCTAATGTAAGCGCCAAAAGTGATATATTTTCAAATTATCGATGATAGAGAAACAGTGTAGTGGTAAGTTGCTACAAATAGCATTATTTAAGCCCAGAAAGTGGCATTGAAAATGACGGAAAATTAACATTTTGCCGTGGGTATGAATTGAAAATTATTTGTTCTGCCAAAAATAGTTGAGTGCCCGCGCGATCTTTTCAGTATCGAAAAGAATTCACAAAAGGACGAAGAATATTCACACACATTTTTGCACACTTCAAATTTGATATCAAAATATGAATACCAGTTTGATGTATTTTAGCACCAAAAGAATTGTCGTCATTTTCAGTTTTTAAAAAGGGCGGTTCCTCCTCCCTTACAAAGGACCAGTGGGGGCCAGGGGCCCCCAGGGGGCCAACACTGAAAACTCGACGCTGGTCGCCAGTTTTGTAGAGTGGTAAGGTAAGGATGATATTTATACCAGGATAGTCAGCAGAATTTAACCAGGTCTTTATTTGCATTCTGAGATAATTAGTTACACAAAATCTCAGTTTTCAGGGTTAAAAATTACCCCCTCAAAAAATATCATTTTGGAGGATTAACTTCCCCCCCTTGTATCCCAAAGTCCTAGGTTAGTGCCAGGAAGCTGAAAACAAATATCATCTATGAATGTTTCCACCCCCAAGGACTAACTACACACAGCAAAAGTATGAAGGAAACTTTATTTTGACCATTTCCAATTTATGTGCTCCATCCTTAGCGACATTCGTTCTTAAATATATTCTGCTTTACTTCCGAAATTGCCTTTGTTTGCCAGAAAAGTGGACTGACCAGCAAGGTGTTAACTCCACTTGAATAGCCCACATGGTTTAAAAAAATATATGTTCAGACTGGATATAACTACCGTAGGAAGAAATACCTAACAAAGAAATTCACTGACTGAAGCGCACAGAGCTCAAAAGGCACAGCTGACCTCAAATTACTGATTTTTAGAATATAAAGGACGCCGCCATGTTCAAAAAGTGCAGCTTGTATCCTGGTGTTTGTACCAAAGGACGCAGGTAATGTTCCAAAGTTACAATGTCCACACATATTGAAATAAACAAATAAATGAAACTTGGCTTTCTAGTAAAAGGTTTGAAAACACTGAAACACGTGATTAAACATAGATAATTATTGAAAAAAGAGGGTTAAATCCTCTCATGACAGCGTTCAGAGAGCTTTGGCTGTACTATGCTAATTTACAAATAAGAAGCTAAAAAAATACCATTGCGAAATAAACAATCGCGAAGCCAGGGACCATATTCATGAAGCCCTCCTAAAAGTAAAATGTTATGCCTAAGTATTGTTCTGACCTGCAGTGGCAACCCTTTATTTTTCAGCCATAATATGAGCAACGAACAAAGTAGTAGCAAGGAAGATAATACTATAAACGGGTAAACAAAGAAGGCCTGATTGCCTCGGCCTTGAACTGTCGAAAGATACTCCTTCTTGGTATCCGAATGCGGCCACGTTTAGACGCCGGAAAATGGAGTCGTAATGGTACCTCGCATACATAAGGAATTCGCACAATTGGTTGCCAACCTTGTTTAAACATTGAAAGACAAGTAGCTTTTCCAGCTGGGAATAACGGCCTGGCAACTCTCTCGTTTGTGTTGGCGGTAATTTAACCCATGACAGAGAGCTGTAGCTTCAGGAATGGCGCTTCCAAAAGTACGCTTGGTGTGAATGGTGGCGAAAAATGTTTGTCCTTCCTCAGGGAAGGTACAATGAAGGACAGAAATCTTGACATAGAAAACGTACACAGGGGTCCCACAATGAAGAATCCGCCACTTGAACAGATCCTCCCTTGACCAACTTTTTCAAGCCAAAGCTTCCTCACACGGAGTCTCGGAAAAACTTTTTTTGTTACGGATGACCTTGGAATCTGGAGGAAAGCGCCTTGACAAAATCTCCTCGAAACCAAAACGCTGGCGGAAGATCGGTAATTAGCATCGGACGCACGTCGATAAATCGCTTTAAAGTTGGGAAGGTG
Organism: Desmophyllum pertusum; assembly: GCA_029204205.1. Classification (NCBI taxonomy): domain Eukaryota; kingdom Metazoa; phylum Cnidaria; class Anthozoa; order Scleractinia; family Caryophylliidae; genus Desmophyllum; species Desmophyllum pertusum. The sequence continues at coordinate 1,508,175 of MU826351.1, forward strand.
CACGTCACAGTCTCAAAGCTATCCAGCCATTGCTGTCTGTTGAAAGGCATAATGCTCTGCGGAAGTCATACACACGTTGTATCACAAGAACTTGCAAAGCTTTTGCTCAGACTAGTGGTTGCGGATTTTTGGCCAGTCCTGCACCAAATCACCTTCATTTTTATACGTCGTATATATGATGTCATTCAGAGCAAAAATAAAAATCGCTGTGACGCGCTCAACAACTAAAGTTATGGAATTCAGAAAACCCTGCGGCCACTTATTTTACTGTGTGGAATAGCCCTTTTCACGGTTAACTTGCGATATTTACATAACCAATACTCACTTGAACATAGAAGCGAAGGCAACGCAATTTCGTCACCAAGCATGCCAAAAACATCGTGTTTTTCTTGAACTCCTTCAACTGCTTTTAGCTATAAAACAGTTTTAAAAATGTAGAATAACCTACAATTCTTTCCTTTAGTTTACGTTGTTTTTGGAAAATAATTGTAAAAACTACCTTTTCTCTCTATCTAATAAAGAGGTATGTACTAGAATAAGCAAACATGGGAGATTTTTAGGATGACGATCTACAATTTTTTACGGCAAACTGTTGTAGATTAAAAATAGTTGCTTATTTAGTTATTCTCCGTTTTAAAACGACTATTTTATATGATAAACATAGTTTAAGGCGAGCTCAAAGAAAATCACGATGTTTTACCAGCTTGTCGCCCGAAATTGCCTTCGTTTTCTTATGTTTAGCTGTATTGTGTATGCAATATTTCAGTTAACCGTGAAAACGGCTATTGAATCAAAAAAGCGTGAAAACGTTGATTATTTAAATTTATACTTACAGTTATAACCGAGTGGTAACATTTCACGCCATCAACATTATATTACTATTTATGTTTAAACTTTGAAATGGTCAAACCCAAAGGTAAGGAATGAGTCAGGAAACTTCACATTTACACTTTTTGTGCAATAAAATAATGTATACAGGAAAAAATAGACTAATTTTTTGGCCACAAGGAAAATCCAATGCGTTACGGCTGTTCCGAAAAACATGAGGAAGTGCGGATTGCGGGATTTGTCGCGGATTGCGGAGTGAAAGAAAAATAATAATAATAAAAATCAAAAAAAAAATTAATTTTAAATAAAACACAAAATAAATATAAAAAATAAAAACAAAAAATAAATAATAAAAGAAAACTTTCATTGATGGATTTGAAATATAAGCGGGATCTTTGCTCGCAGTGTGGTGAACGGTATGGATAGCGCTATTAAATTTGTTACGAGACAACGACGGCTTTGGCTAGCATAGAGAAAAGTGGTAGGGCATATTTTTGTGAGCCGTGAATTGCCCTATTTTTTGGGAATAAATGTGGAAAATATTCATTATTTATTTTCTCGTGACATCGTGCATCTTCAAATAGGCGTGAAGCCGTGATGTATTACGTGAATATTGAGATTGAAAACTATGTTACCTGCTCGTATTGTACGTGGGAATATCGTGAACTGGACTGTTGCCGCAAAGGTGATCTACCCCACACCCCCCATCCCCCCCCTACCCCCCCCCCCTCCCCCCTCACCCCCCCCCCCCCCCCCCCCCCCCCCCCCCCCCACCCCCCCCCCCCCCCCCCCCCTCCACCCCCCCCCCCCCCCCCCTCCCACCACCTACAACCCACATGACCCCCAACCAATTTTTTTAGCAGTCCCGCCATGTGCTCGCGTCCCGCCGGAGCCCGACGCGTTTTATCAAGTATGTGATACGCCTTTTTGTCGATTTGGCAAACGTTTACTACTGTAGCGTTTAATACTCGAGAGCTCTTTGAAATATTTTTTCTAAGTAATCACAAGGGTTACTAACTCCCATCTCTCTTTAAGGGGGATTCTACCTGAATTTCGATGAAATTTTAAAGGCGGTTTTTAAAGAAGGGACGGATTAGGAAGGGAAAAAAAAAAAATTTGGAACACCAACAGACCAGTTGATACCCACGCGAGGTGACTCTTGCGTGGTTATCAAAACTGTCGTCAAATTGTCAATCTACTAATTTTTTTTCTTAACTTCAAATTCTAATTTAAAACTCACATTAAATCGTCAATATTTCTTATTTCCCTAAAATTTACAACTCCTTTTTGAGAAAAACTATTTTCTCCCCAAAATACCACCAAAACATCACCCAAAAATTTACAAAACACCCCATAACATAGACTCATGGGATAAGTGGAGAGTTTTTGAGAGATTTTGCTTGAAACGCGAACGAGACTAATTTCCATTAAAACCATGTTTAAGTGGCGGAAAAAATAGGCATTCAGGTAGAATCCCCGCTCTTAAATGAATCTCGTCTAGCAAATATAATTGTGGAGCTCTTTCGAGTCGGTTCAAAGGGAATTATGTCTGAACCAAACGCGGGATTTGGGATTGAGTTGGGGGTTTTTCAATACTAGCCTGGACGAACAGACCTTCGTACCAAGAGGACTAGATTGTCATAGTCCTCTTGCTCAGTACCCCATGGTTCGCTTGATTTATGTACGTTTTGGGGACAGGACGAGATTGGATTTGAGAGTGTGATGAGGGCGCGCAGTGAGTTATGTGCGAAGGAACGAAGAAAAAGCTAATTTTCCTTCTGACCGTTCCCTGACTCCCCTGCGCAGCCTTCGCATCTACTCTCGTATTCCAAATCTTCTCTTCACCCAAAAATTTCACATTAAATAGCGTTATCTTTTGTTTCTGAAACTCCTTCTTTATTTTTACCCCCTTAATTCCGCTCCGTGGGCGAGTGGGTACGAGTCTAGGCTGTTATATCGCCTGTGAATACAGCCCGGCAGCGACGAGAAAGCGGCTGCATTCGACAGACCATTTTCAATGTAGTGAGCATCAATGCTGACAATTTTTTAGGAGCGTTTACGTTACTATTCCTCGTTCTTTGGACGAATAAATTTCGTAACTTTTTGGACTTCCAGACTGCCTTTGTTGAAAATAATAACTTACATCTTTTCCACAAAATCTGGAGTGAGCTGAGTTGACTTCGCAGCGTCGCACGCGGCGTGTTACTGACTGAACCACAATTCACCATGCAGGCATTCGTTGGGAGCGATTTTCAAAAATACCATGTTTATTTTCGCTCGCTAGAACAAAGCTAACACGCACATGCAGTCAAAAGTATGTATTTCCAAGAAATTAACATTTGTGATCATTTCGGATCATTTTTATTTATTTCTCAAGTCGTTCAGTTTGGAAACACTTTCGGTCTTACCTGCTGGTTGCGTGTTTGTTAAACTATATAGTACTTGCAGCTCTAAGTCCCTAGTCGTTCTCTTTCTCTTTCGAGCGAGCGCGGAGTCCACGTCAAAGGACCTGCAGAAAAACGGGTTTGCGTGTCCAGCTGTTCATTCGGTGAACGTCCATGGCAAATTTCGCACGCAAAATCCCAGAAGTCAAGCGGGAAGGGAAACGCCTGGGTACTAGGCTTTGTTATCGTACTGTGTACTCTAGTGCTGGAGGGGGGCTGGAGACGCCGGGTAATATTGATCATGAATTATTTGGGAGGTAAGGTAGGTAAGTAAGTAAAACTTTATTTTAAAGGGGTGCGTCACATTCAGCTCAAAGGAACTGGTATCCAGATGGCCCCCACATCTAAAAAAATAACAATTTACATTAACATTTAAGAAGCTAAACAATTTTTTTTTTTTTTAAAAAAAATACAGAAAGTGTGTCCGTAACTGGAACTGGCGCTGGCGGGAATTTTGATTCTCGTAAGCGCGCCACTCTAGCAGACTATAAGGGATAGGTGGCCGCATACGAAGACGCTTGTACTGACTCACATTCTGAACAGAGTATTATTATAATACGCAAAGAAAAAAAGCATCGTATGAAAGTGCAATGTTTTATTGTCATTTAAAACAGTCTTTACTGCAACAAAAATGCAGTGATGAAGTTCACAGAAATATTTACGAATATCAGCATGCAGGGTGTCATAGTTAGTTCCTAGGATAGTCCTTAATGATTGGTGGGTTGGTTTGTCCGCTTATACAGGCAGCAGCTTAGAAAAACAAATGAAAGAAAAATCCAAAACCATTAACCCTCGAAAAGTATCCGCGGCCGCTTTACAGGAATGGGCCGCTTACGGGAATGTGTAAATACAGACGTTTGTATTGGAGTTCAAATGGGGTTTTATCCGACTCGTTCCCCAGTCGTCTCTCTTGTTCTCCTTTGTTGGGAGAACAAGAGAGACGACTGGGGGACGAGTCGTTCAGGGGGTTCGTCAGGGGTCTTTTATCAAGGCGGTCATAATTAGAGGTGTTTCCGCTTACGAGAATGATCCGCTGTGACGATAGGTTTTTCGGCGGTCAAACGCGACACTTTGAGACTTTCGCTGAAAGGTGCGACAGAACTTTTGCGTAAATTCAGACTTCACATGGAAGCCCACTGCTTGACCTGCGGGGATAGAACCTCGTCACGAGTTCTTGGCACCTCGGGATTCGTACTCGTCACTGGACAACTTCCTGTTACGGAAGTCAATTAAGGAACAGACTGGATTTAGGGTCCAACAGTAGTTTATTCACAGAGGATCACTGGTAATTTCAGTACAGCATTCGTAATCGGCGATTGTAATTAAATTAAAGCTGTTACAAGTTAACTTCCTTATATATGGTTCGTGTTAAGCGTTAGGTTGGTTGACAATCTTATATGACTTGGCAAACTCTACCTACGTGTAGAAATACACAATAAGAACGGGAAAAATACTCGAGTGTTTGAAGTTAGCGATTACTACTTTAAAAATTCTGCTTGTACATTCACCGAAATTGCTATTGTTGCACAGAAAAGTGCACTGACAGCAAATGGTTAACTCCCCTTGAATAGAAACAGTGTTTAAAAAATATATGTTCAGCTGGAAAAACTACCGTAGGAAGAAATACCTAACAAAGAAATTTCACTGCGAGCGCAAGGCTTCAAAAGGACAGCTGACTCAAATACTGATTTTTAGAATAAAAGGACGGCCATGTTCAAAAAGTGCAGCTGTACTGGTGTACCAAGGACGCCCCGGGTAATGTTCAAAGTACAATGTCCATAATTGAATAACAAATAAATGAAACTTCTAGTTTTGCTGCATTTAAAAAGGAAACCTACTGTTGGCTTTTAAAAAGGGTTTTTAAAAACACTGAAACACGGATAAACATAGAAATTATTGAAAACGGTAAAATCCTCGCATGACACCGCTCAGAGAGCTTTGGCTGTACTATGCTAATTACAATAAAGACGCTAAAAAATACCATGCGAATAAACAATCGGAAGCCAGGGACCATATTCATGAAGCCCTCCTAAAGTAAAATGTATGCCTAAGTAATTGTTCTGACCTGCATGGCAACCTTTATTTTTCAGCCATAATATGAGCAACGAACAAAGTAGCAAGAAGAAATACTATAAACGGGTAAACAAAGAAGGCTGATGCCTCGGCCTTGAACTTTCGAAAGATACTCCTCTTGGTATCCGAATGGGCCACGTTTAGACGCGGAAATGGAGTCGAAGGTACCTCGCATCCAAGGAATTCGCACAATGGTTGCCACCCTGTTTAACATTGAAAACAAGAAGCTTTCAGCGGGGGAATAACGGCCTGAACTCTCTCGTGGTGTTGGCGGTATTTAACCCTGAAGAGAGTTGTAGCTTCAGGATTGGCGCTTCCAAAAGTCGCTTGGTGTAAGGTTGGCAAAAAAATGTTTGTCCTTCCCTCAGGGAAGGTACAATGAAGGACAGAATCTTGACATAGAACGGGGTCCACAATTGAAGAATCCGCACTTGAACGTCTCCTTGCCAACTTTTCAGCCAAGCTTCCTCGGAGTCTCGAACTGTTTAGATGACCTTGGAATCTGGGAAAGCGCCTGAAATCTCCTCGAACCAAAACGCTGGCGGAAGATCGGTAATAGGCCAAATCGGACGCCGTTTCCCCCCCGTTAAAATCCTCTTTAAAGTTGGGGAAGGCCCCGGATCAGTCCTCAAAAGCTATCCCCAGCGCATTGTGCTGTCTGTGTAAAGGGCAATAAATGGGCTCCTCGGGAAAAGGTCCAATAAAAACACGTTTTGTTAAAAAATCCAAGAACTTTGGCAAAAGGCTTATTTGCTAGAACTAGTGGGTTTTTTTTTTGCGGTTTTTTTTTTTTGGGCAAGGTTCTCCCCTGCAAACCAAATTCAACCTTCCAATTTTTTTTTATACGTCGTATATAGCTGTCCTTTTTTTTTTCAAGAGCAAAAATAAATTCGCGTCGTTGGACCGAAGCAAATTTTTCCAAAAAAACTAAAGGTCCTTTGTGAAAAAATTATCAAGTAAAAAACCACTTTTGTCCCCCCCCCCCGCGGGGCAGCGCCACCCTTTATTTTACTGTGTGGGGAAAATAGCCCTTTTCTACGGGGTTTTTAACCCCTTTGCGGCGCATATTTTTGCATTAAAAAAAAACGCGCCAAAATACACAACTTGGAAAAAAAACAAATTTATGGGAAAAAAAGCGAGGGGGGGGAGCCACCAAAAAATTTTTTTCGGGGCCGCACCCAACAAAAAGCGCTGCAAAAACCAAAAACTCCGTTGGTTTTTTTTTTTTTTTTTTTGTTTTTTTCTCCCTTGAAAAAACCTCCCCTTTTTCTAAACATCCTTTTTTTTTTTTTAGTATAAAAAAAAAACAGGGTTTTTTAAAAATGTAGGGAATAACTACAATTTCTTTTTTTTAAGGTTTTTTTTACCGTTGGGTGTTTTTTTTTTTTTTGGGAAAAAAAAATTAGTAAAAACTACTCCTATATTTTTCTTCTAATTAATAAAAAGGGAGTTAGGGTGGGGGGTAATTCCGGCCATGAAGCCCCCAAAAAAACAACCCAGGGGGTAGGTGTATCGGAATTTACCAGAATTTCTTTTACGACCTTGCCAAAACCTTTTAGGGGGACTTAAAAAAAATAATTAAGTTTTTTTTTTGCGCTTATTTTAGTTTTATTTTATTTCTTTTCCCTTGCCGTTTTTAAACAAAAAAAAAAAAACTATTTTTTTTTTTTTTTTATTGTAAAAAAAAACCCCAAAAATATGAGGTTTTTTAAAGGAGGCTTCCAAGGAAAAATCCCCCACCGAATGGTTTTTTTAACCAAAAGCCTTTGTGGGGGGCCCCCGAAAAATTGGCGCTCGCTTTTTCTGATTTGTGTTAAGGGGCTTGTTTAAAATTGGGTTTTTAATGCAAATATTTTTCAGGTTTTTTAAACCGTGGATGAAAAGGGGGCCCCGTTTCAATTGGAAATCAAAAAAAAAGCGTAGGGAAAAAAAAACCGGTTTTTATTTATTTTTTTAAAAATTTTTATAACTTTAACCAGGGTATGGTGGACCCGTAGGGTTTTTAAAAAAAAAAAACATTTTTTTTTTGGGGGGCCCATTTTTCACAACGATTTATTAAAAAAACTTTTTGGAAAAAAAAGGGATGGGTTTTTTTCCAAAAAAAAAAAACCCAAAGAAGGGAAAATGATTTTCAGGAACTAAACATTCGGGGGGTGGTGGTGAGCATTTTTAACCGCAACCCCTTTTTTTTTGCAATAAAAATAATTAATACAGGGAAAAAAAAATTTTAGGGGGGGGAACTAATTTTGTTTTTTTATGGCTAAACGGGGGAAAAAAATCCAATCCAAAAGGACCAGTTTTTTTAACGGCCTGTTTTTTTTTTTTCCGAAAAAAAACACGGAGGGGAGGTGCTTGGGATTGGGGCCGGTGAAATTTGCCGGGATTTGGGCCGGGGGATTTTAGCGGGAGTTGGGAAAAAAAAAAAAAAAAAAATTTAAATTAATAAAAAAATTAATATAAAAATTTAATTTAAAAAAAAAAACCAAATTTAAAATAAAAACCAAAATTAAATTTATAAAAAAATAAAAACAAAAAAAATTATTTATAAATAAAAGAAAAAACCTTTCAATCGATGGATTTGAAATATAAGGGCAGGAAATTTTTTGCCTCCAGTGGGTGAACGGGGTTTTGGGATAAAGAGACCTTATTAAATTTTGTTTTTTAGCCGAAGACGAACAGCGGATTTTTTTTTTGGCAAGCATGGAAGAAAAAGTGGTAGGGGCGAGATAAACTTTTTTTTTTTTTTTTTTTTGTGAGCAGTAGGATTGTCCCCCTATTTTGTTTGGGAATACAAAATTTGTTGGAAAAATATTATTATTTAATTTTTTTGGCTCGTGGACTACCGTGGAATCTAAATTAGGCGTGAGGGCGGGATTATACTTTTTTTGAATGATTTGAAACTAAATTACCGCTTTCGTAATTTAACGTGGAATATCGTGAAGCTGGAAAAAACTTTTTTGCGAAATGTTTGATCCTTTACCACCGCCCCCCTCCCCCCCCCCGCCCCCCCCTCCCACCGGCCCTACCTCCACCACCACTACCCAACGCCAACCACCCCCCCTAACCCAATTTTTTTTTTTTAGCAGGAGTGTCCGCGCCATGTGCTCCATTATCGTTTCACGTCCCCCCAGCCGGAGCGCCGCGCGTTTTTTTACCATTATGGGTTTGATTACGCCTTTTGTCCGATGCATAAACGTTCCTAGCAAGTTGGACAGTGTTTTGTTTTTAATACCTCGAAAAGCTCTTTTGAAATATTTTTTTTTTTTTCCGTTAAGTTAATCCTACAGGTAAACTAAACTCTCATCATCTCTTCAAGGGGGGAATTCTACCTGAAATTTTTCATGAAATTTTAAGAGGGTTTTAAAGAAGGGATTAGAGAGTGGAAAAAAACAAATATTGGAACAAAACCTCCAGAACCAGTGTGATTTACCCACGAGCGGGGTTGGCTCCTTTTTGGCGTGGTTTATGCCACTGTCCCCCGTCAATTGGTCCCAATTCTAGCTAATTTTGTTTTAACTTCAAATTCTGAATTTTTTAAAACTTAACATATTTTTAAAATCTTCAATATTTCCTTATTTTCCCTAAATTTTACAACCTTCCCCTTTGAGAAAAACTATTTTTTTTTCCTAAATCCCAAAATACCTCTAAAATTTTAAACCCAAAAAATTTTACAATCCACCCCCATAATGGAAACATTTTAGACCTCCCATGGGGGTAGTGGAGTTTTTTGGATTGCTTTGGATGTACGCCCCGAACGAGTAATTATTTTCCATTAAACCCGTGTTAAGTGTGGCGGAAAAATGGCATTCCAGGTAAAAATCCCGCCCTCTTTTAAATGAATCTCGTCTAGGCAATATATTTTTTGGGGAGTCCTTTTTAAAAGTCTTCGGGGGTTTCACAGGGGAATTTTTTTAATGGGTTTCTGAACCAAACGCGGGGTTTTGTTGGATTGAGTTTTTTTGAGGGGGCATTCCTAGAGCCCTTGCGAACAGACCCTCGTAGCCAAGGGCCATAGATTTTTCATAGTCTTTCCTTGCCTTCGTACCGCAGTCCCCCCCCCGCTAATTTTTTTTTATACGCGTTTGGGGGCCGGAGATTTTGGAGAGGAGTGGGATTGGAGGCGCGCAAGGAAAGGTTTATGGGAAGGTACGGAAAGAAAAAGCCCTAATTTTCCCTCGACCCTTCCCATGACCTCCCCCGCCGCGCCCTGCGATCTCTTCGTCCCGTATCCAATCTCTCTCTCACCGCAAAAATCACATAAAATTAGCGAAAAGTGGGGGCAGTGGGTACGAGGGGTCCCTGGCCTCTGGTGATTACAGCCTGCCTAAGCGGGGGGGGGGGGACGATAAGCACAAAAGGCTGCCATTTCGCAGACGGCATTTTTTTCCTAACTAGAGCAATCCCGCCTTGACGAATTTTTTTTTTTTTTTTTGAGAACGTTTTTGTTTTTACGTAACTATTCTCGTTCTTCTTGAACTAAGTAAATTTTCGTAACTTTTTTTGCTTTCAGGCCTGCCTTGGTGGAAATAAAATGTTTCCTTTTGCCACGACAAAATCCCTGGAAGGGCTGGTTGCTCGCAGCGGTGTCTGCGCCGGACTGTTTTTACTGTGGACCTGATAGCTCGAATTCCCACCAATGGCAGGCATTCCCGTTTTTGACTTTAAACGTCATCCCATTACCAATCACCAACGCAGGCTTTTTTTATGCACATCTCCCAATACCTCAGGGTTTTTTTTTTTTTTGATCACAATCTCCCAAATTACGTTTCCCCAGTTTTTTTTTTTTTTCCCCGCGATTAGACCAAAAACCCAAACGAATCCCAGTTTTTTTTTTGACCAAATCGAGTTTTTTTTTTTTTTCTGGGTAATAATATGAAACAACCCTCCGTTTTTTTTTTTCCGCGAGGTTCTCTCATCTTTTGTTCCGGCCCCCTTTCTGGTCGCCCCCTGAACAGGGCATGAAATAACGTCCCTGCGGCCCCATGTGGGGCGGGAGATTTTTCCATGGGACAGGCAATATCAAAATATTTTGGGCGGCGGAAAACGTTTTTTTTTTTTTTTGTTTTTTTTTTTTTTTTTTTGTTTGTTGGGGTTTTTGGTTTTTTGTAACACGAACTGCAAGGAAGAAAGATTCAAATTGTTTCCCCCCTTTTTTATTTCCGCTCCAAAACGAGGACATATTTTTTTACCTTTTTTTCCTAACTTTCCCCGCAAATAATAAAAATTTTTGACACACTCCAAAGGTTTTACATCCGGAACGCTTTTTTTTTCCGCCAGGAAATGCCGTTGGATTACGAAAGAAATACCCTTTGAGTAATATCCAATTACTTGCTTTTCCGTTTTTTTTTTGCTCTTGCAAGTTTTTTTTTTTTTCCACGCCGGAACCTCTGACAATCGGTGGGGCTGGCTTTCCCGTGGCCTATTTTTCCCAGCGAGTGGTTTTTCGAAAAAAAAAAAACCCTGGTGTTCAAGATTTATGTTTTTTTTTCACGTCAGTAACAGGGCGGAAATTCCCACTGCAAGATTTTTTTAGCTTAAGTTTTTTTTTACAGGCAAAGCTCTTGTTTTTAATTATTTTTGACAGAACCTTGGGCTGGGTTTTTTTAGTTTTTTTTTGGAAATCCCGGCCCCATTTTTTTACCTTTGTTTTTTTGTTTTTTTTGCTATGTTTTTTTTCCCTTGCCTAGTCGCCTTTTGGTGCTATGGCCCGCAGGGACGTTTTTATTTCAAATGCCCCTGTTCCCCGTTTTTTGCGCCCGCCTGTCACTCCTCGCGTCTAGGGGGGCGGGAAGAAAGAGAGACCCCGCCTGGGCAACTGAGGTTGGTATAGTAAAAGCTGTATTTTTTTTCATACTGTAAGTACTAATTTTCACACGGGAACTTTCCAAGGATGGGCCCCTAACCCTGTCGGGGGGCAAATTAGGGATGGCAATTTTTTTTTTCCGAATCATGCCGCCTGTGGTTTCTTCATTGAGACCCCGTTTTTTTGCAATAATTGCGGCCAAATTTTGTTTTGGCACACGCTGTATAACAATATTTTTTTTTTTTTTAGAAAAACCTTAGCCTCGTGAGTAGATGTTTTTTTTTCCAGACAAAGGGATTTTTTTCCCCTTCCCCATCAAGCAATGAATGGACTTTAACTGTGGCCAGTTGAATAAGTACGCCAAAGGAACTGGCGAATCCGAAAATGCCTGCTGGTATACGTAGGATTCCTGTAAAAAAAGGATTCAAATTCATAAGACCGAAAAAATTAGAAATTCAAATAAAGTGGAGTCTAAGGCATGATCCTTGTACGTAAGAACACTTAAAGCGACAACGACATGAAATAGAGTCCCACACTGAAAGCCAGAAAATTTGGGTCTAACCGGTGGGACAGCTGTTTTTTGTTCGAACCTGTTGGGTTTTACTCCGTTCGCACGGTGGTAGGGCAGCAATAACAAATAGAACCACTCAGCTATGGAGGCCAATTTGCCTTTTGGGGGGGGCTGCTCGTGGTTAATGAACCCCCCTCATTGAGTCGGCTTCAAATTTCAATATTGTTTTTGGCCTAATTGGCCAACGGCCAGCGCGGTTTGGAACCAAATATGAGTAACCCGCGGGCAAAAGAATTTTTTGAGAAAGTCTTGTTTCTTTGTCCGCGACATAAGGAAAGTTTGGGAATTGATAGACATAAACTATACCACAGCGAAATAAAAATGGGGCAAAAACCATGTGGAAAAAAATATAAACAGGCATTTTTTTGCGTTTTTTCGGCGGTCCTTTTTTCTACTTTAAATTTCCAAAATCAACTCCAAACCTCGTATGAAATGAAATTTTTTTTTAATGGTTCCCGCATTATTTAACAGTCCCCCTTTTTATACTGCAAACAAAATGCACCCGTGATGAAGTTTCACAATTATTTACGAATATTCAGCAGGGTCCCAATAGTGGTTTTAGTCGCTTTTTTTTAAAACCTGATTGGGGTTGGTTCTCTGCCTTAACGAGGATCGGCCACCCTTAGAATACCAAAAGGGAAAAATTTTAAACCATAACCCCTCGAAAGTGGTCCCCGCGGCCCCGCTTTTACAGGAATGGGCACCGCTTTCATGGGGAAATGTGGTAAATACAGAGAGGTTTTTTTTTGTATGGGTCGTTTCCAAGAAACGGGGGTTTTTTTTATCTGAACATCGTCCCCCCCCCAGGTCCCCCAAAAAAGTCCTCCTCTCTTGTCCCTCCCCCCCTTCCCACAAAGGAAGACCCCCAAGAGAGACGAACTGGGGACGAAGTCCCGGGGGAACCAACCCGCGGAAACACGCCATCCCGAGCCCCCTGCCGGTTGGGTGAACATCAACGATTTTTTCAGTACACAGAAGCGGCTAAAATGAAGTTGGCGCGTTGCGCCCAACCTGCCCTTCGCTATGTTTTTTTTTTTTTTTCGTGTTTTTTTTTTTTTTTTTTTTTTCCCACTTACGGATCGCTCGACTTCAGAGCGACTAAATTCCACTATTGGGTTGGGCAAAAGATTTAGCTTAAGTTTTTTTTTTGCGTCAATATGCGAAAGAAGCCTCTCGGGTCGAATGCTCTCCGGAATTGGGTTTTTCAGGCCAAAACCTTTTAACTGTTTTTTGTTCCGTGACTGCGCTCTTATCCCCGCGAAAATGAAACAAAATACCTGGGGAATTTTTGAATTTGCCGCCATTAATATTGTGTAATGGAAAATTGAGCGGAGGCATAGGGTTTTGGCGCAAACAGCGGGGCACCTCATTTTTTGCACAGCTTTGTCCCCCCCCCCCCCTCTCCGTAGCGCCTCAAACAGCGGTGTCAACAGGCGGGTCAAACTGGACGTGCCGCGCACTGCCTCAGTTGTGGCCCTGCCCCCGCCAAAAAACCACTGCAAAATGTCACTTTGAGAATTTACGAGTTCCCTTGCGCACTTTTTCTCGGACACTTTTTAAGCTGCAAACCCCTTTAAGAAAATTTTAACTGAAAAACTTAAGCTTTTGTTAAACTCGGGGGGGGGGAGTATGCAATGAGAATTTTCCAGCATTGTTTTATCTCACCTAAGTGTCCTCAGCTCGTATTTTTTTTGGCTTTATACCCACTTGGCAAATGTTTCTTTAACGTTTTTCCCGGCTTACAAACTTTCGCGAGGCCCATTTACGCCGCCATTTACGCTTTCAATCTCAAGGCACGGGGAAAAAACCCGGAAGTGGCGCCGGATTTTTTGCGTTTCGAAAATCCCCGCTTCGTGTTGGGTACGAGAGAGGTACGGAGATTTGGCAAGAAACGGAGAAAGAAATGAATCGCCATTCCTACGCTAATAAGAGAAATTTCGAAAATCACATCTACTACCGGTATCTACTGGACCTTTTTTTTTAGTCAGGAAAAGCAGTCCAAAGCACTAAGACAAAAAAAAAAAAAAAACAAAATTATCATTGGCAGAACTGTGAAAAGACGTGTTTTTCCTGACGGCGGCCGTGATGGAGTCACGGTTCAAATCTCCGCTTCTTTCTGTGTCACAAACATGAAATTTACACTATCAACAGAATTCAATTCGGATGGCTCGATCCGTGAGAATATTTTTTTGCTGGGAGATTCTCGCAAAAACCACAGGTTTTTTTTTAGACGAAACAGCTAACTAATTCCCTTGGTATACAATGTTTTTTTTTCCCAACTCGTAAGACTTATAAGTTTTTTATGTACTTTTTGTAAGAATGTGAATTAAAATATCAAGGGGCACCCAACGAACATTTTTTTTTTGTTGTTTAAATGGCAATTTATTGTTTTTTACCCAGATTACATGAAAAAATAAATGATATAAAAGCATTTTCCAGGTACTTCTTCCTTGCGTTTTTTTTGCCTGGGGACAAAATATTATCTGTTGTCCCTCTTTTGGCAGGCATTGACACACGGCGGAAATTCCCAGCCAGCGCCCCTCCTTTGCCTCAAAATTGTCCTTTGTTTTCCCAGCCCAAACAGTAAATAATAATATTAAAATAATAATAAGTAAACCCAAAAGGGGGGCATGGGGAAACTTTTTATTTAAACATCGATGGAAAAACCTTTCAGAATATTGTTTTTTTTGGTAAAAATATGTTACTGGCCCGTCTCAAACAGTTTTGAATATTCCCGGGGGAAATTTTTTTTTTTTTATATTCCCTTTTTCCTCAGGAAATAATTGACCGTGTAAATCCATCTACTATTTTTTTTCCCTAGCCCTAACAAATTTAGAAAGACCGAAAATATTTTTTTTGCCAGCCCCGCAAGAAATTTCCCGGCCTGGGGAAACAGAATTAAAGTGGAAAGGAACAGCCATTTCGTTGGGTTTGCCCCTGGAAATATGGGTTAAGCTGTATGGACATTTTTTTTTCCTGCCTTGTTTAGCTGGGCAATGCAATGGGTTTTATTTGATTTTTTTGATTTTAATATAAATATTCCCAGATTCGTTGGGTTAGTTTTCAGGTCAATGTAGTTTTTTTCAGTTTATTTAAACTTTCTTGAGAGAAGCATCACTGATTACTGTTTGTTTTTTTTTTTCTTTTTTTTCTTTGCTGGTGCTAAGACTATTTCAGTTTAATTGTTTGTAAATTTTTTCAGCTGCATTAAGCTTTTTAAGAAGTAAAACATTTCTTCATCAGGAGACTTGTTTGTTTATTTTTTTTTTTTTGATAAACCAATCAGAGGTAAAGTCATACGCCCGAGTTTTTTGTTTTTTATTTTTAGGATTTTAAATTTTTTGGAAGAAAACAGCAAACCTACTCAGATACTAGTCTTAAAATTACACCCTTTTTTTGGCCCCAACTTTTACAATGTATTCTTGATTAGGGAAAAGATCTTTTCCATATATTCTTGAATGTAATAGTAAAAACATTGTGTTTTTCACTCCCTCTCCCTCTCGTCCTCTGCAGAGGCCTTTCTGTTGTAATCATGCGTGGGAAAAAGGATTTCCTTCTGCAGAGGAGAGGGAAAGAAGCTCCCCCCCTTTCCTTATTTGTACACCAGCTTGGCATACTCTGGTTTTTTTAATTTTTTTTTTGGTTTATTTTTTTATTTTTTTTGGCACCAACAATTTTGTAAACCTAAAAATCAAAAGATTACCTCTAGGTAATGGCTGGCAGTGGCAGCAACTTCTGCCCAGTAATGAAAAACAATTTTATTTTTCCATTTTCATTTTCGCATTTGTGAATTGATTTTGCGGTTTTTTTTTTCCCCCCCCCGGTTTGATATGTTCAAAACGACTTGTTTGTAATTTTCTAAATAAAAGTTTTTCGACGTTTTATATTATTTTTATTTTTTAAACGCCATCACCTGGAAACGTAAAAATTTTTTAATTTTTTCCTTTATCTTAAATACCCAAAATTACTAAAATTATAATATTTAACCCCACAATTAATGTCCTCTTACACCTTTATTATCTTTGCTAAATTTCTGGCCACATGGCCGGCAGACCCGTTTTTTTTTTCCAAAGCTGTGTCCGTCAGGGAATCGTCAGAGCGTTTTTTATCAAGGCGGTCCCATAATTTTAAGAGCTTTGTCCGGACGCCCTTTTTAACGAGAGTGTCCGCTCAGATAGGAGGCTTCCGGCTGTAACTATGCGGCCTAATTTTTTTAACCAATAAGAAGCTTAAAAAAAAAATACCCAGCGTGAATATAAACAATCTAGGAAGCCTAGGGACCGGAATTCACGAAGCCCCTCCCCCTAAAGTTAAGATCGTATCCTAAGTAATTTGGTTTCCCTGCATCATTGGGCTAAAATTGAACGACCTATTCAAGCCATAATATGGAGACAATGAACAAAAAGGTAGCAATGAAAAAATACTATTCAACAGGTAAACAAAGGAAAGCGCTGAATGCCCTCGTGTTTCTTGAACTTTTTTTTTCCCGAAAGATACTCCTCTTGTGGGTTAATCCGAATGGGCCAATTAGAAACCGCGGGTGCGAGTAAAAGAAAGGTACCTCCGCAATCCAAGGAATTTTCGCACAATGGTTGCCCAAACCCTTGGTTTAACATTGAAAACAGAAGCTTTTCAGCGGCGAATAACGGCCTGAACTCTTCTCGTTTTGGTGGGGTTTGGCTGGTATTGTAACCCTGGTAAAGAGGAGTTTTGGTCGCTTCAGGATTTTGGCGCTTTCCAAAAGTTCAAAGCTTGTGTGGTAGGTGGGGCCCAAAAAAATGTTTGGATACCTTTCCTCAGGGAAGGAAGGTACAATGAAGGAGACCAGAAGCTTGACATAGAAACGGGGGGGGTGTTTCCTACAATCTGAAGAATCCGCACGTGGAAAACGTCCCCCCTCCTGCCAACTTTTTTTCGGCAAGGCCCAAGCTTTCCTGCGAGGTGTCTGCGAACCTGTTTTTTTTAGGATGACCGCTTGGAATCTGGGAAAGCGCCCCCCCCTGAAAATCTCCCCTCGAACCAAAACGCTTGGCGGAAGATCGGTAATTAGCATCGACGCCGTCCCCTTAAATTCTCTTTAAAGTTGGGAAGGCGATCCAGTCCCTCAAAAGCTATCCGAGCCAATTTTTGCCTGTCTGTGAAAGGCCTATAATGCTCCTGGGGAAGTCAATACACGTTTTTTTTGCGCATCCCAAGAACTTGCAAAGCCTTTTTTGACTAGACTAGTAGTTTCGGGTTTTTTTGGGGCAGTTTCTGCACAAATCACCCTTCAATTTTTATTACGTCGTTATAACAGCTTGTCCCTTTTTCAGAGCAAATTAAATCGCGTTGGACGAGCGCTTCAATTGCAAAACTAAAGGACTTCAGCCTGCGGGCACTTATTACCTGTGGTAAAAATTGAATCAAAAGCGTGAAAACTTTTTTTTTTATGTATTTAAATTTTATACGGGCAAAAGTATGAAACGCGAGCCTGAACATTTGCCAATCAACATTTTTTAAATTAGCTTTTATTAACTTTTGAAAATTGGTTGAAAACCCAAAGAAGGAATTTATTCATGAAACCTCACATTTACACTTGGTTTTTTGCAATTAAAAATAATTGATAATCAGGCCAAGAAAATCCAAGCGTTTTTTTCAGCGGGTATTCCCCTTTATCATCAGTTAGTTTTTTTGTCCGCCCGTTTTTTTCGTTGTCCAGCTGGCGAGAAAAAATGGGTCGCGCTCCCCGCGAGCCAGTTGTTATTTTTGCGGCTTTACGAAAAGAAGTAAAAAAAAAAACATTGACCACGGACGAATTTATCGCGATCGAAAGGATATGGCAAATAGGGAAAAAACATACAAACGGTTTTTTTGAAATTGGAAATTCAGGGAACGAACGTTAAAAGCGAGTTTTTTTTTGTACGATCCAAAATTTGAACTCCGCTCTGGGACCCTGTAGGAAAAATCAACTAGACAACGTTTGCTTTTTCCCAGACAGAACCGTTCCGTCCATTCCCCCGGCGCCAACACAGGCAGCAAACGGCTGTTCGGTTTTGTTTTTTTGGTCGCCGTCCGGCGCAACGCAATCCCATGCAATCAACCGTGACTCAATTTCACCCCTGTCGAATCAGGGCCCCTCCCGTAACCTCTCCTTCTTCTCTCTCTCCTCTCGCCGCTCTCGTGTCTCCTCCGCGAAAGGAAAGACAAAGAAAAAGAAACGCCTGATCGCAGGGGGGGGGTTACGCGCGACAAAACCACTTTTTCTGATTCGCGCACAGTAAATATTCAACTTGCATTCCCACCGCCCCCCGCAGTACCGCTGGCAGTCGCCGTCCAAAATTTTAACCCATAGTTTAACAGTCCAACGCGGCGTCCCCACGCAAAAAAAGAGAACGCCACCAACTTCAACTAGCCGTTAAAAGGCTCCTATTATTAAGCCCCCGGGGGCCCTTTTTTTATTTTTTAGTTTTTCCACGGCCTCAAGAAGGGGGGGGGGGGGCTTTTTAGAGGAGGGGGGCTTAAATACCAAGGGGGCTTTTAATAGAGAGGGGGGTCCCCCTTCTTTTTATTTCAAAATCATAAATGTTCAAGAAAAATTTCACATTAATTTTTCAAACCCTTTAAACTATTACACCACTCAGCCTAAAACAGGAACAAGGAAAAGTGGAGGGTGTTTTTATCTAATGAACCGTTCCCTTACAACGGAAACCCCGTTCCCATATTTTTAATTAACCCTAACTTCCGACGATAGTTTTTTCCTGGAAATTAAAAGACCACGTTTGTTTTTTTTCAATACAAAGTGACCCTGCCAAGCGCCACCAGAAAAAATATTGCCTGAAAAGTCCATTTAGACATCAAGCCCCCCCTGAACCGGAAAGGGAGGAAGGGGGGGGAGGCGCTTAATAGAGAGGGGGGGGCTTTTATATTTACAAAAATCTTGACCTTTTTTCCCCAAAGGGGGGCTTTTTTAATTAGATAGGGGTGAGGCCCCTTTATTTTTCGAAAAGATAGGGGGGGCGGGGGGGGCTTTTTAATAAAAGAGAGGAAAGGTGGTGGGTCGGCTACAAATTAGGAGCTTTTACCGGTATTTTCATCAAACTTTATCATTCAAATTCCAATTTCATTATTCGATTATTAAAATGATTCTTTTTTCAACCTTGAATGTTAAACAAATCGCAAGTGAAATTGAATATTCGAAATTAATGCAGGTGAATGTTTTTTACAAAAATATATATATGAATATTACAAAGATGAATAAATATTTTTGCACGGACACTGGCGAGGGTTTAAAAATACGCAAATCTGCCGGAAGTGAGGGACGGTTTATATGTTGCTAAAAAAAGCCCATCGGTTGAATACCAGTGTAGATCGAGTTGTGTAGCTTCAAAGCCTGAATAAACAAGAAATTCGCTTGGGGAATATTACAAGCCTAAGAAAAACCTTTGCCTTAGATTGTAAGGGACCAAAAAAATCATTGCTTTATATTATTAAAAGTTGAAAATGTCAGATTTAGGGATTACGTTTACGTTTTTTGCGCTCGTGCGACTGTTGACTTAGTCTCCCGCGCAGAAATAACGGCTGCGCGGGAGACTACTGTTGACTTGGCTATGTAAATTTCAGTCCGTAGCCTCGACTCATTTATGTTAAAATTGTTTTTTTTTAACTGGAGCAGGTTGAAAACCTTTCTTTTCTGTGAAGGCAGTTTTTAGCCCTTCGCGACATTTACATTTTTCAGATCTACTGACATGTATTTAAAGCGGCTCGAAAGTTGAAAAAGGCTTTTTTAATAAAAGTAAAATAAAATGAATTTTTGTCTGTCAGACGCGCTGTAGCCTCCTGCGCCAGTTGCGTGACGAGCCCAAAGAAAAGGTCTGCGAGGCTAGACGCGCTGGCGCTGATTGTTTAATTTTTTGTACTCGTATCAAAAGACTAATTAATTTCTCCTTCTTATATTTTTCCTGCACGGCTTTTATTGGGATTTAGCCCGACCGAAAACAAATTTTTGAAAAAAAATCCTGCTAAGACACTCGCCTTTACTAGATACCATTGGACCACTCAGGAGAGGGAATGCTCGTCGTTATAAACTGCATTAAGGTTACTAATAACCTTAACTTTTGGGTGCCTTCCGGGAAAAAAAATCCTTCTTACGCGCTGTTATTTTCGATTGAAGCCACAATAAACTATATATCACTGTAAAATGTAATAGAATACAGAATCCAAATACATTAGTTACCATTTTTAAATTATATTGCTTTGGTAAGCGCGTGCGAGCCTTCAAACTCAAAACTATTGATGTTTTGCTTCGCTAAATTACCCGCCTTCGCAATTAGCTCGTAAAACCAAACAAACTGCACTATAATCAATCAGCACTTGATGGGCTAAGAAGGGTGTCAGGCTTTTAAATCATCTTCCGATTGGTGTCTGAGAAAAACAACTTTGAAATTGGCCGATAGATAATTTTTCGTTTCACGTCCCACGCAGAGAGGCGTAAAAGTACAAATATTTCAAATTCCTTAAAAGCCCGACACACTTTTGCGCACTGATATCTGACGATCATTTTGGCCAAATGTCATAAAAATCAGACCGAAAATTAATACATACTCCTATTAATTCATTTGAAGAGAGGCTACTTGCCGCAAAAAATAAACGCCTGAAGTTTCCGGGTAAATAGAAAAGATTTTATTAGTTTCACACTTACTCATACGCGGGTGTGAATGCGGTCTATGCCGCCAAACCAATGAAAATAAAAACATATGGACCCCCTAAAGAGGCTTGTGACTAAAACAGTCTGAATTCATGGAAAAGGTATCCGCTGCTCGGCGACAGCAAGTTATATCTGCATTTATTTATAATGCGAAAAAGCGCAGAAGTCGGGGTGCGCGCAAATCTACAGCAAGTAATAGAGTGCAAAGAAGGAAAGGCTGTGCTCAAAAAAGCTTGCCATATCATTCACCTTGGCTCATGATTTACAATCTCTTCTTGTGTTCTTCTAACGATCCCAAATAGTTTAGATTGAACTGACAAACCATAGAAATGCATAGTATACAAGATCTGAATGTCTTAGCTGTGTTTTGGATGGGTGTCGAAAGAATGTAGACACTATATTGCTCTACAGAGAGAACCTTGGGGTTACAGAAGGGCACTTATACAACACAGGCGTTTTTTATTATTACATACTATTTTCTGTAAAAGCAAAATGAAAAAAACTAATCTTTGCATAATTTTATTTTCCCAGGCCAGTTGATTCTGATGATAAAATGATAAGAACAAGATTTTTAGGCCCTTTCGAGTCAAGTCCAGCTGATAGTCAAGGAATGTACATGTAGCACTGAATGGAATTTGAGTACTAATTAGGAAACATTACAGAAAAATTGGGAAGATGTCTTCAAAGCAAAAAAAACTGTTGAGGTATACTACTCTTCCGGAGTAGACTGCCAAACCCACAAATGTTTTAAAATGCTGTGAAATTCGAACTCGAGGCGACTGAATTCTTATCACGTGATAAGCCATTTTGTTGACCACGCAAGCGGTTAACGACTATAGAATTTCAACTCGGGTTGGGCGTTCCGTTAAGAAATAGAATATCGCCCTTTCGATGTGCTCCGATCAGGGGGGGGCAGGCAGCGCCCTTTGATCTTGCCGCTTTTACGCTAGACATGATCGCACAAGTACAGAAATCTGTCAATCATTCGAGAAACGTTACCTCTACGGAGTTTGCTGTGGAATTTTCATCCCATGGTGTCCCAAATCGTTCCAATAGATGTTTGGAACGTGGAATCGCCAAAATATTTCTGAAACGAACACAAACGCACGTCATGTCCGCCATCGACGCCATGTATATTTTAAACAAAACCAAGTACTTAGTCTCGCTCGGCCAAATTTCTTAAAATGTGCAATCATAGTATAATAGGTCCCAGGCCTTTTCCCCCCCCCGCTGGCTAGCCCCCCTTTGTCTTGGATAAAAATAATCAAGTTTACCCTGTCAGGCAAGTTTCAGACATGAAGGCGATATTTTATTATTGCTTGAACGATGTTTAATCAGGCGAAAGGGAGTTGAAATTCGATCATCGCAAGTTCAAACTTACCGATCACGTGGTGAAGAAAACGGCTATCACGTGACAAGAATTCCAGTTGCCTCTAAGTTCAAAATTATCCAAACGTCCGTAGACGGCAAAAAAAATTGTGAGTTATCGCGGTACTGGAAGATTAGTATGTACTTATGTATGATTGAATTCCTAGAAGTATACAATGTATTATCTTAAAATTGCAAACAAATTCCAATACATAGTTTTCTTTAGATTGTTGTGACAAGGAAAATAAATTAAAAAAATTTGTGTTTATAACGGGATTAATCACAGTTCTAAAATTATTGCTTTTTTATTCGCAGGACAAATGGAAACTATTACCAGCCTTTTTAAAGGTAACAGTTACACACCATTACAACTCGCACAGTTCCACCATCAGTCTTGCAGTGTCCTATATTTGTCCTTTACTTCTCCTACAGACAAGGACTTCTGTATTTCATTGATTTATCTTTTGGAAACGTTTTGCAATAAAAATTAACACACAACAGTACTTCAAAATCAATGAAAGAAAATAAGAATACTGGTAGATAATGCTCTGACTTCCTTCTTTTTTGTAGTTGTATGTTACATGTAGTAGAACAGTATCTTCACAAAAATGAGGAACACACAGTGAGCAGAAAACGTATAAAAGCAAAGCTAAACAGGCGTCAAAGTATTTCTGACTTTGTTTTATTAAATATAGACAGCATTAAATACCGATTTTTAGGAAGCATTAATGGTCCACAATAGCAATTCTACTTCACCGTGCGACTACTATTACCCGCGGTCACTCAAACAAAATTGACCAATCAGATTAAAGCGACACAAACAATGAGTGATTCCAACTAAAATTGTTTTTGAAACCAATCTTGAGGGACGGAAACTGATTGGTTCAAATGATTTTAGTTTGAATTCATCGTCTGAGTCGCACTGTAAGACATCTGAATAGTCGCAGCATCCTCGTGACCACACAAACACCGAGGGAGGTAGGCTTGCTTGGTTTTGGCAAAATTTATCCGACCATACGCAACAAGAAGGTTTGCACGTCCACTGACGTGACGACGCAGGCCAATTTATTAAGCCTATGGCTTCTTTGTAATTTTATCGTGATAGAGAAGTTGTTCGTCTTGATGAAAAACGTAGGTCGCACTCGTCATTCCGAGGTGGAAAAACAATACATCTCTTAAAATAATGCTTATAACCATTACTACCTCATAAAAGAAAAATACAAAATAAATGAATGTTATATTATGGTGTGTTTAATCAATTTGCAGCTTTGTTTAGAGTTTAGAAAATCATAGATTTTTTATAAGGACGGCTCAATTTATAGGGTAGTCCATTTAGGGATAATCCATTGGTAGTCCATATAGGTTTAGTCCATATAGTACAGTCCATGCGACCAGACATCGGGGTAGTCCATGGACTAGGGTTCAGCGAAATGTACCCGACCCCAGACGGAGACTTAAATTACATTTTTTTTTTGTACTCTATTAGGTTTATTCACACAATTACAATCACACGTACATCAGTAACTTAAAGCACTTACGCTACAGTCACAAAAAAGAAAGAAAAGAGGAGAAAAAAAAAATGAACATCACTTCGTAATGTAAATGCAAAAACGGTAGCATGCAATACTTACATTACAGACACAGTTCACAGAATAGTTGAATAGAATTATCTAGCTTTACACGATTTGGAAGGTTTTACTTACCTTTCCGGGTTTCTGGAAAATGAAACTGTTTCACTCTTGGAAGATACAAAATTACATAAAATGATTTGAACCTTAATCTCCTGAAAGTGGAAAAAACAGAGGGTGAAAGGGAGTTATCTGATAAGCGCAGTGTTTAGGATTGGATCAAGTATAATATCCGTGCTCATGCTATATTTTACTCGAAGAAAAAAGCTAAGGAAAGAAAATGACAAATAAAAATAAATGCAAATCGACTATGAGCGGGGAAGCCACGGACAATGTTTGAAAAGTGATCCAGTGACTTAAACTCGATTCGTGTTAACGAAACAAAAGAGAAACTTGAATTATTCTACGAGGAGAAGACTAAAAGGAATAATCATACGGGCAAGAGCTCGCTGGTATGAAAATGGAGAAAGGAGCTCTAAATATTTTTTGAATTTAGAGAAGAGAAAACGCATCGCTGAGCATAAATATTCTGCAATTGGTAAGCACTTGAAAGAAGACCACAAGCTGCATGCAAACTAATTTACAAGATCAATTTACAGTGCTAAAGAAATGTCGCATAAAGATGGATTGTTTGATCTACGAGATGCTGTTAATCAGGAACATGAAGCCAAAACTTAACACGCAGTCGGATTCCATTCGCGCCAAACTCTTTACATAACAATTGAATACTTTCTGAACACATCTAAATTCCATTAATTTTCACACAATTTTCCTATATATAATCAATTCTATAATTTATGTATTTTGAACTTGAAAATGATGACATGGAGTCATCGAAACGTCGTTCGACTTTAATATCGCTGATTTTCATTCTAAAAAAGAATCATATAAAAACATATAAGAAAGCTGCGAGTGAGCGGTTCTATAACAACAGATCCATTCACGATTCTATCGGAGTAAAAAACACTTCTATCAAGACTTATATAAAACGAAGTTTACAGATGTAAATGCTGATGACTCCATAAATAACTTTAATTACGACTGCGACTGAAATGTGACGTATAAATTGGGCCTCAGGCCCAGTTCAGACGCCGTACTTCACATGAGCCGAATCGAATTCGACGAATTGTTTATCTTGGGTATTGTAGTTATCATTTATCACTTAGATTCTGTTACAATCATTAGTTTCGAATTTCACAGCAGGTGATTTACCATACATAGCACATATAGCACATGGTCATTGATTGTACAGTCACTGTACCCGGGGGGGGGGGGGGGGGGTACTTGACCCATGTTTGGGTATAGGGGTGCCGCTGAGGGTTTGAAACCCTGACCCTGTTTAGGGCAAAAAAAACCTAAAATACCCACCCTGTGTAGGGCAACACCCTCTATTTTAGGACCCTGTTTAGGGCAAAACGACAAAATACATCACTCTGTTTAGGACAGGTTTATTTTAGACACCCTGTTTAGGCAGACTCGCATGAAATTATATACCCTGTTCAGGGCAGAGAGGCCAAAAACCATACCCTGTTCAGGGCAGAGGGGCCAAAACCCATACCCTGTCCAGCGGCACGTCCCCGTATAGGCCATATAAGGGAGTACCCCCCCCCCGGCACTGTACAGTGTACTTCTAATTCGTTCTTGTTCGTTAGTTCGTTCTTACTTGTTTTCCCATCCCTCCCACCCTTATGGTGGGCAGAGAGCTTTATTTCTATTTTTCATCGTGTCATTTTACTACGAGGAAATAAAGCTTTCTTCATGCCAAACAAAATTGTCCTGTCTGTCCTGTTTATTTGGGGTTGTCATAAGATACTAGGGGAATTAAGTTCATGTGAGGTACGGCGTCTGAATCAATTCGGAAACGGCTGGATCAATTCGGATCGGCTCAGCCGTTCTTCCCGCCTGGCTCAGCCGAGAATAACGGCTCTGGACCGGCTTTGATTCAGACGCCGTACTTCACATGAGCCGAAAACAAATTCATGAATTATTATAATGTATTTTTCAATATAACAGCAATATTCGACTATTAATTTAAGTTCGGCTGAATTATAGCTCGGCGTCTGAATCAATTCAGCCGGTCTAAATTAATTTGGCAGTCGGCCTTACAATGTCGAATTCGATTGCACGGCTCATGTGAATAGTCTAACGGCGTCTGAAGCTGGGCCTTAGTTTGGTGCATGCTCTGAGTTTGACTGGGGTCGGAAAACCACCAGGGACGCAGATTCATGGAAGCCCTCTTAAAGTAAGATGTATCCTAAGTATGTTTCTTGACTCTGCATGAACGACCTTATCAAAGCCATAATATGAGCAATGAGCCCTACAAAGTAGCAAGAAGAAATACTATAAACAGGTAAACAAAAAGAAGGCTGATGCCTTGGTCACATGTAGTTTCGAAAGTATTCTTCTCCTTGGTATCCGAATTGGCCACGTTTAGACGCGGAAATGGAGTCGAAGGTACCTCGCATCCAAGGAATTCGCACAATGGTTAGCCACCCTTGTTTAACATTGAAAACAAGTATCCCGGCTTTTCAGCGGGAATAACGGCCTGAAACTCCTCGTTGTGTTGGGCGGTATTTAACCCTGGAGAGAGCTGTTAGCTTCACGGCATTGGTACTTCCAAAAATCCACATGGTATATAAGGTGAGCGAAAAAATGTTTTGTTCTTTTCCGCAGGGAAGGTACAATGGAGGGAGCAGTGGAATCCTTAGACATAGAACGGGGTCCCACAATTGGAAACATCTTCTTGACAACTTTTCAGCCAAGCTTCTCTGAGTCTCGAACTGTTAGGATGACCTTGGACTCTGCGGGAAAGCGCCTGCAATCTCCTCGAACCATAAAACCGCTGCAGAACATCGGTAAATAGCATCGGACGCCGTCGTAAATCTCTTTAAAGTTGGGAAGGCGATCAGTCTTCAAAGCTATCTCAAGCCATTGCTGTCTGGTGAAAGGAATAATGGCTGTTGGAAGTCCTACACGTTTGTAATCCAAGAACTTGCAAAGCTTTTTGCTAGACTGAGTGGTTGGGCAGTTTTTGGTCAGTCCTGCACTAAATCACCTTCATTTTTATGGGTACTAGCGGCTTGCGCAAGTGCCCATTTAATTGGTCGTCGTCGAAGCATTCTTAACATTCCTTCGTAAGACTTTTTTTGTAACAATTCTTTGAATAACTGAACATGATATGGCATTGTTCGATTGTTTCGCTTCATTGACAGTGGTAGTCAAGTGCTAATGCTCAAAAAGAAGATTGGCATATTTAGTGAGGCTACATGGAGAGACAATTGCGTTGCAAAATAAATATGAAAAGGACCACGTTTGTTTTTAAATGTTTTTATTTACGGGAGGTGTATTTCTTTGACAACTAGCACGAACAGGGTCGCGTTTGATTGAGTCACAATTGTTGAAGCTTAGTTTGTTTGAGTAACCGCCGGTCTTTTAGAGTCCTTCCGTACAATTTCATTTGTTTGAGTTGTACTATCGTTATTGAAGTTTCCCTGAAATAAAGATAATAAATAGTGTATCAGTTGCTAAAAATGAATAGGTAGTAATGTTTATGTGGGTGCTGTCAGTTTGTTTGGCTTAGGCTTCAAGGAGAGGACTTACGTTTAAGCCTCACTGCGCGAGGGGCGAAGCCGCGAAAAGAAGTACGGCGAGCTAGTTTACTGGAGCAGGAATTTCATTCCGGCACATGCTACGTAAGCAGCCGAGCTTCAGTTGTTTAAAACGAGCAATTGATAACTGAAGAGATAAATGAAATTTCTACAGGTAAAAGGTTGTCGTGTGACGTGATATTCGTTAACAGGACTGTGACCCTCCATAGGAAAAAGGGGGCTTATCGCATCACGATTTTCAAGAGGGCGTTTATATTTGAAACGCATTTGAAACCGCGTTTGAAATACATTTGAAACGCCCCCCCACGTTTGAAACACATTTCAAAACAGTGTTAGAAACGTTTACTTTTTATCAGCGTTTTGAAACGTGGAGAATAGACGCATTTGAAACGCCCATCTGCCAACAACCTGCATTATTATTAACCTGAACTGAAGCATAATTATTACGACAACACAACAAATGCTGGACTGAAGATGGTAAACGGTAACTTCAGGCGTCGTTAATGAAAATTTAAAAAAGCTAGATAAATCACGGTGGTGGCAGTCACACTTTTACTTTTTGATTAAAAGTTCAGTAATATTCCATCGTTAGGTCGATCATAAAATAAACAACCAAGAAAGTTGTTATATAGAGTGCATAGCAGTATACTCTCAAAATTAACGCGAAATGTCAACAAATATGTCATGCGTGAACAAGCCCCTATGACATTATTTGTCAAACTCGCTGATAATTCTGTAATTACCATTATCCTTTCGAGTATGAATTCAAGATCGTACGACATTCCAATGCATGATTTAGTATTCTTGGAGTCTGTCGTCTCCCGTGGATTTTAAGCTATCATCTGAGTCGCAACCCATCGAAAACCTTCCACTCGGTTTTCGTACAATATTTGGACAAGTCAATCAAGTTCCGTATGCGAAGCCGGTCGCTTCGCCAACAAGTTTAACATCGCCCGCACTGAGAGTCAACTCGCCTACATCATGTACCTAGTAATTTTAATTTGTTTAAATAAGAGAACAGCACGGAAAAAGTGCTTCTAAAGACGCTGGAATAATCCTGGGGTAATAACCTCGTTCTAAAAGAATGTTTTACGTGTATAAATACGTCGAAAGATATCAAGAAAGCATAACAGGAATGTTCAGGTGTATTTCTTGTTCTAAAAACGTGTAAGCGAGCACGTACACAGTATAAACATCATTACCTGTGTATAAATTGACGATCTTGCAACGTTTTTCAAACACTTCGCAATGCATTGAGCGTGCACCTAAAACAGAAACGCTCGACAAGGCTTGACATGACATCGACAGCAGACAAGACTTCTAACCGCAGATCGAGCATAACGCACGCCAACACTGACGTTTGTCACGGAGGCCCATCAGTTCTATGCCTCGATTCCAAGTGAAACCAACACAGTACGATAACTCCTCGTTTTCTTTCCTGTAATGTTACAACAATTACCTCAATGTATTTGTAACATACTTGTAACTCTTGTGGGTCGAAGACGTCAGTGTTATCTTTAGTTTTAATCAGTCCGCCGATCATCTGTTCACAAAAGCGCGACATTCTTTTGTATCTTGAATGAAGGAAATGGCGGTCGATTTTTACATACGTTTTGTAGTTCTGTTTCAATTTTCAGTTAATGCACTCTATGGATTTTTTGTGTGTTAATTCTACTAGCTGTTAGCAGTTTTTTATTGCGTGCGTCATGTATCCAGCATGATCCAGAGAACAGATAATAATCTACGGAATGTAAATTAGGCTACGACCGTCGATGATGCATACAAGATTTACGAATGAACTTTATAATTTTAGAAACTTTACACGTCAACGATTCTTAATATTTTGTTTACGTTAATCCATGATTATGAGCTGCCCCTTCGAAGCTGTCCGTATATCGGATACTATTTTTGAGCTAAAGCTATAAAGTTCCCGCTTTTAGCATTTATTAATAGGACTTGTTTCCATCACGCTTGAACCGGTTCTGCAAAACTTTTTCTATTCATTCGTCTAATAGTTCGTGCGCGAGCTTCCCTACAAAAAAAGACCCTAGTTGTCCGGCTCTGTTCTAAATTTGGCCGGCGTATGGCCGTTAACCTCTGTAATGGAAATAATTATGCACATCTTAATTAATTATTTTTGTGTTTCAAACGCAATGAAACGCGTTTCTTCTGTTGGAAACGCCTTCAGTTGAAACTATTTATTTTATTTATTTATTATCTACTCATTTAGTCACACGCGCGCGCGAGGGGTGAAGTCAGAGAAGAAAGTATTGCCTGAGGGACCAAATAATTTTGTTATGCTAGCGTGAATTTACAACTCTTTGAAAATCTTTCAGAGCTTCAGTTGTTGAAAGGCTGATATGCAATTTATTTTTAGATTCAGTTATGTCAGCGCGAATGCTGCTGTGTAAACAAAGATATTACAGTATGACGACAATCAGAAGAGTATGAGTGATGAGTGATTTGAGAATGTTGTTATGCCAGCATGAATGCTGCGAATGCTGTTGTGAACAAAGAATCAAAGCCCGCGTGCTGGATTGGGCAGAAAATTAATTCCCTGCGCGCTTTCGTGAAGTCTGACGTTGGACATCCGTGGACCAAATGATATTTATAAAATGGATTTTAGATTCTACTTATTTGTTAAGTGTGTTAAATTTTTTCGGAAAACGTGAGGAATGATTTTAATATGAAATATCTTCTAAAATTAAAGACGTCAGAAACTTATCTGCTTGGTTTTGTATACGTAAAGATAAGATCATCTCATTTTGAGCACAGGTTTCCGTTGTTTTAAGAACACAGTGGTGATTGGTTAATTCAAATTAGCTTGGGGTTGTTAAGTCTTGTTTAGATGTAACTGATTGCACAAATTGCATGAAGGTGAATAACATGAACAGAGTTTGTTGTCCGCAACTGAGAAGTCGTGCGTAGCTAGTTTACGAGAGCAAAGTGTTGCTAAAAGTGACCTAATAAATTGTTACGTTTAAACCGTGAATCGTGCAGTGTACTGTACTTACCCAGTTGCAGTTTAGGCATAGGATATACGAGCAGAGTTCACGTGCCACGCGCGAGGAGCGAGAGCCCGGGGAGGGGGGGTAGGTATATGGGGGGTGGTAGGGGGGGGGGGGCGGTACTCCCCAAACAACAATTGGGTAGGGGTGTTGGCCGCTGGACTATAAAACCCCTTAACCTGTACGCTACTACAAAACGCCTAGATTTTGCGACCCTTTTTCCAGACTAATGTTAAAAAAGATACCACTGTTCGCAGAAGATTTTTTAACGGATTTTTTTTGCTACACATCCAAAAGGCTAAACTAGTAAGCAGTTGTAAAGCTTCTTTTAAATTCCAAAATGGGATTAATGACAAACAATTGCAATAACTTTATGTGACATGTAATTTACAATTTATCGGACAAATGTATCTATCGTTGACAGCAGGATTTGTTGCTAGCGTGGCCTTTCTATTTCGCTCTTCTGTGACCTCTGCTCCTGTCTCGGTCCATTTTATCCAATATTGACACACAATGCTGAGGCTTTTTGTCAGTTCATTATTGGGTATACCCAGTCTTCTCTCATTTTGAGATCGCTGGGGATTAAAATTCCGTATGAGGGTTTTAGGTCGAATTTATCGTGTAACGTTTAATTCATCAGCTTATAGAATCATCAAGATCTGGTTCCAAAATTTAATATGGTCACCCAGCAAATCTAGCAAAATGGTCGGACGCTTCGATGTTATCCTCTCTCGTATGATTCAGGCTTCATTTCCAGACTACAACTCAGGTTAGCGAATTAGAGCTTTTTCATTCACTTTATTGACGAGCCATCGGTCCACGGACGCACCTGTCGCATACCTCGCCCTACGGGCCTTGATTATTTTAGTGTGGTTAGCCAAAGCAAGAGATGTTGCCCCTTTTAGGGCTTAGGGTTATCAAATGCAATACACAAAGACAAAATAACAAAACCAACAAAGTTGCTGGGCACTAATCCTACAACGGCGACAACTCGGAGAACGAAGTCTTGACCTATATTATCAATTGAGAGGTCTGTGAGAGTTAATCGAAAGCCATTTGGCGTGGAAATGGTTTATATCTAGTAATGTCTAGTATACATGTTTAATCAAGGGGATGATGTGGATTCATGACTGCTGGGTAGAGAAAAATTATAACCGTTACTGATTTGAAATCGTGGGAGAGTCCCTAACCCATTTCGTTAATCGCCTCATGGGCTACATGTATGCGCATTCTCTGAGTAAAAAATGCAGTAGCCCATGAAGCACGCCTCGCGGGCTCTATTTTTGATATGACGTGGAATGCTATACCGTCGTAAAATACAGCTGTCCTTTTTCAGAGCAAATTAAATCGCGCGACGAGCTTCAAACTAGTTCCTGGATATTCCAGAATACCCTGCGGCCTACTTACACTGTGTGGAATCAAAAAAGCGTGACGACTTTTATTATTTAAATTACTTACAGTTTTGCCATCGACATTTATTTACTTTTATTGGCTTTTGAAATGGTCAAAGACCCACAGAAGAATATTCAGGAAACTCACATTTACACTTTTTTGCAATAAAATAATTTATACAGTAAAAATTAGACTAATTTATTGTGGCAAAGGAAAATCCAAGCGTTTGAAAACCTGTTGCAATACACCTTGAGGATTCCGTAAATTCATGCCGTAACGATATGCAATGACTAGACGATTATGGCAAATTTGTGTCCCTGTAACGCAATCGTAAGTCAGTGCTGTTTTTTGGACGTTTCTCTGTTTGTTTAGACGACGACACGGATCCAGAGAGTTATTTCCTTTGGCAAATTTGGCGGTAAACAGCGGAAGGGTAAAAGTAGAAAGCAGTGGCCCGGCTTTCAGTACATTACAATGCGTGAGTGCATGATTTTGTGTCGCTCTTGTTCCCAGACGATTTTTATGATTCTCTAACCCAAAAGCTAGGCTAAACTACTAAGCAGCACTGGGCAGTTTGCCGAGTTGTAAAGCTTCTTTAATACTCCTGCACGCGTTTGTTATCGTCTGACTACTTCATCTACGCCTATTCCAGAGTAATCACTAGTTATAGTATACCACTAAAGTGAAGTGCCACGACATAAAGGGCGAATATAATTGATTTGATAGAAAGCTTCAAAATAGATGATCATGAAACCACCATAAACGTTCTTAATTATTAAATCTGACCGCATGACATTTGTAAATATTACAGACGAACATGAAAAGCCCCCAGTTTATTTGATGACAAGATAACTAAAATTAATACCCCATCCTAAAGTTTGCTTAGAAATCGAAGATGTGTCTTCGTTTGCTGAAATTTTTTGTCATTTTAGTTGCATGAAAAGTTGAAAGTAACTTTTAAAATTATTATCGTAGCAAGGAAAAGCGTTGGCGTGATCGGGGCCTAGACTTGTCAGATGTTTATATTTTTGTAAATGACTCATTCCAAAAAATTAAGATTTACCTTTTATTTTCATGAGCTAATTTTGATAATTTAACTGTCGATAATTTTAGTCCAAGAATTGGCAACTTCATAAATAACTGAAGTAGTTTTTTGTCTTTCCAAGAGTTTTCGTGTATGACAGTAACTGAAGACGAATGAATGTTTACTCTATAAAACAGATCGCGTTGTTAGTGATGAAGGAATAATAATTAAATAACGACGACTGAATGAAACCCTGAAAGTTAATCTCTGTAGGCCCTGCGAGAGCAGACGTAATTCCCGGCTCGAGTTCCCTCCGCCGAAAACCTAAGGATTTTTTTTGGCTTTGGCTTGTAACGACCGATTAACCAGATAATAAATGTACTGAACGCAGTGAATCAAGGAATATTGTAATACACGCTTTGTCTTTGTTCCAGTAATTTTTGATTACGCAACGCTGGCGTTCAAGGACAATTTTTTGTGGACTATAAAAATGTGTACAGTATTCCAGAGTATTCCTGTTCGTTTCGTTCGTGTCAAATCGACGAAAGAACACACTGAGAAGCGAGACACACAAGACTAATTCGGAATCGAGAAGCGAACACGCTGGCTCTAACATCGAGGAGGGAAACTGACAAAAATTTGTGGCGTATACGCCTATTCCCCTTGATTCACCTGTTTTGCTTACAATTTACACAGTGGAATTAAGGTGACTAAAGAAAGCCCTTTTCAATGAAGAAATATTAACCGTACTCACCTGTACCCGCGGACCCTCACGAAACGACAAACTGTTTATTAAATTATTAACTTACACCCAAATATGGGTTATTTACGTTACAAACCCAAATATGGAGAAACGAACCTCACGGAGAATTTGAGAATTCATGCCAATACAATTTTATGATGGTCCCTGGCCGGCCTCGGCAGCTGTAGCTCTGGCTCAGGCTGCCTCGTTTGGCAATTTAACCGATCTTCAGGTGCCAACTTCTGGGAAACTGA
Organism: Desmophyllum pertusum; assembly: GCA_029204205.1. Taxonomy (NCBI): domain Eukaryota; kingdom Metazoa; phylum Cnidaria; class Anthozoa; order Scleractinia; family Caryophylliidae; genus Desmophyllum; species Desmophyllum pertusum. The sequence continues at coordinate 1,541,601 of MU826351.1, forward strand.
TATCCCTGTTCCAGACCAAAATGCTCAAAACCATACCCTGTCCAGCGGCACGCACCTATATAGGCGTGAGTGTCCCGGGGGAGAAAAGCCATATAAGGTACGACTGATTGACGGAAGTCTATTGCCAAGTGAATTTTGATTTCGAAGGTCGCCGTAGCCTTGAAATCAGTGGGTTAAATCAGAAACACTTTCTGATTCGCCACACCCCCCCCCCAGTAATGGTTATCATGAAGCCCGCGGAAATTTTCTTTGTTTATTAGGTTTTTGTTCGCTGTCTTTGCGGGTTGTTTTGACCATGTGCCCTCACCTCTCAAAACCCGAACAAAATACGTAGGTTACGTGGAAAACGTTGCGATTACGTAATTCATGCATAGTGTATAGAGCGCAAAACAAAAAGATGCTTACACGCGTCATGGATCCTTTCCACACAGCTCTACAGGACCTATATTATCAAGTCACCACAGGAGACTTTTAAGATTCACTTAATCGAACCTCACCACGTTAGTTCTGACGAACTCAGACCAACTTACGGGTCAGTCGGAGTGAAATATTGGACTTGCGTTCGGGTGGTCAAACGGGACCGCCCAAGTTTACTTCGCAAGTTGCCAAAAAATTCCATTTGAAATCAGTTGGTACAGGTTGGCTCCCGAGCGGGCCGCTGCCATTCAGTAACGCGCAGAAGCATATTACTCTACTCGAAGTAAACAACAGGCAACTTGCGATTGTCTGTAGCCAAGCCGTGTAAACAAACTCTGCGAATCTACTGATTTACGCGGGTGCAAAATTTGCATCTCGATCAAAGCCTGTTGTCCCCCAGAACGCAAGTTTCCCTAATTGTCCAAACAGATTCGCAGAGTAGCTATGCAACTTGTTCAACTTGCCTGCTTACTCCGTTTGTGCCAAGTGCTTAAATATTGTCTTGTCAAACCCAATTTAACTTTCAGTCTATTATCGCCCGCTTAGGTACTGCCCTGTTTCATCCACGCACCTTTCCGTGACCGATCAAAAACTAAATATATGTTTTTTTCTCGCTCGCGATTAGGTTCTAAAACACGTCACGTCATTGCCAGCCCCATGACAAAACTATGGGCGACATATAAACCCATGCGCACACCGGATGGCAGCTTTTGCCTCTCCCCCCCCGAAAATCTGGTTCGCGGACCAAATATCCGCTGTCATATTTCGCCGCCAAATGCGCGGTTATTAGTTTATTTAACTATCTCCAAGCAATAGGTAATTAGATTTCCCACAGTTCTTTTCTCGCGCCTATATCGCCAATTTTCCCCATAACTGACATAAAAGAACTTAACTGTTTCTCGTGTTACTTCAAGGCATAAAAAAGTGTCACACCATGCTCTTACATTAATGGCCGGTTACTATCATGAACATCAACATCAAAAAAGTCAAAAGCCAAAAGAACAAAAGGAAATATTTACATCAAATGGAAACCTAAAAATTATGATCTCAGTTGGTTTACAAATTACTAAAATATAGTTGTACTGAAGCTATAAAATGGAGTGCTAACTCACAGAGTTCACCCATGCAGGAGGTTTTCTAATCTCCAATTTGAAAAAGTCGAAGGCAGACTATTTCAAAACACATCTGCCATGTGTTCTTTTTTTTTTTTTGGGAACAAATTGCCTTCTAAAAAAACTAATTATGCGTTTGCGCTCCACTTCACACAAACCTCACCTGATATCGTTTCCTCTTGATGTTTCAGGCGCATATTCGTGTTATGAGCGCGAAGGTACTGAGTCATACATTTTAGCGCGTTTCTCGTTTTGGCCCAAAAAAAAGTAGCAAAAATCCCCGTTGATAGTAGCCCCTTTAATGAGGACATCTGATTAATCACATGTCATGCCAACAGTCATCACAAACTACCACTAATGGAATATCATTCAACCAAGCCTTCAAATAAGCTACGGACATGTACTAAAACTTATCTTATCAATAACAAAATAACCACAAACAAAATCAACAGCTATGAAGGATTTGGTCTCTCAAAATAGTTTTTAAGGCCTCAGTGCATTCGCCTAACATCACCGAATCACGACCCCAGCCGACGAGGTAAATGATTTAACTGAGTAAATTTCACAACGGCGCTCTATATATCTTATGTTACTAGAAATAGTCTATTTTCCTATACTTCTAAGAAAATTCTAGAAGATGTCCTGTTGCTTCTAAAATTCAGCGTATTATTCAGTTGTCCCCGAGGTTTCAGAGGCTACTATTACTCTATGCCTAACTAACTAAATAAGTAAGTAAGTATCCAACAATTCACTTGAAATTCATATCATCGCATTCATCATTCACACGTTGTCCAAAAAACACATCCAATTTCTTTTTCAACCATTTTGAAGCATCTGAAAACTTTCTCGAGGGGGAAAAATGCTGAATGCTTGTTAAACGCCGTGATGCAAATTGGATTTCTGAATCAAAAGTTTGCCAAAAATACAAGGCTGCTTTTGTGTTCCAAACATGTGCAGAGTCTGGGGAGATGGACTTCCGTGTATTGCTACGATAAAAAAAAAATGGATGGATGCATTGCGCAGAATTGATGAGACTACAAAGTTTCTCGCCTCTGGACACGTCAGAAAACAGAAAGTGATAGGGAATGTCTAAAGCTTTGTCCACTTGATGTCAGCGTGTCAAAGTAACAGTAGCAAGTAATACACATAGAAATCGCCTGCTCTGATTGCCATTCATGACTCTCTCTAGTGGTGCCGTCGTTTTGCTCAGAAGGCCCACAGCTTTCATAAACATGGCATTCCTCCTTATTCGCTTCATAGGATGGATTTGGCATAATGGATCATGAGCTGTCTGTTTTGCCGCACATCACAACGCTAGTCCTGGGCTACAGTACCTTGCAACATGGCAAACACTGGGGCACTCTATTATGATTCACTTTTCGTTTCTTGATCCTTAGAGGACTCAAAGGATGGAGCAGAATTTCGGCTCAGTATTCAAAACAGCAACCTGGGGAAACATTCTGAGACTCTATTATCAAATAGTCGCAGGAGACTTGAGTTCACTCATGCCACTTAGGGACGTTAGGCCCAACACCTTCAAGAAAAACAATACACGCCGAAATAGAACAGGACTTTTCTGGGACGCTGTCAATCGACCTTGATTACATTTGACTTCCATTCGGGAAAGCTCGCGTTCCACAGGAAAAACGACAGGGCCATAATTTTCTCGGAAATTCGCCCCCATCTCTGAACTGAAAACATTCCGCCTTTACCATTGGAACACGACCCGAAGTCCACACACAAAGATTCACGTTCAAACTAAAGATCTGCAATCGACCCACGTGCAAATCACTTTTGTTGGGAGCACACAACTCCCCAACCGCGATTGTTGGAAATACAAATTTCCCTTCATTACTGCATTGGCTTTGGCAAACAAGATGCCGTGTTTTCCATAATGAACGAGAGCATTTTTCACCAATCTTCCCTCAGAAGACTGAACAGCGACAACGCCGGGAGAGGGTGTTACTACCAATGTAATTATTTTCCAAGTAGAAAGGTGACGGAGAATCTATAAATACACCGTACAGATTATAGTCAAATTGATTGTCACGGATACTAATGTGGCAGAGAGGTGCGTTTTCCTGAACATGAAGCCCGGTACCACAACAACAAAAAATATTTGATAACCTTACCGAGGACACTTCTTTCTTCAAGAGAAGATTCGGTGAATTATAACTACTATTCCTGAGCTTTTTGCACCTACGACCTGACAATGGTCCATGGCTAATGAGTGGACGTCATTGGCCTCTACTAAGGCACTCGGGTTAGTCAGCTCCGTTTCAGTTTGGTGGCGCGTTACTCCAAACGTTAATGTGTCAAAATTATCGGACGTCCAATTCTTCTGTACCTTTATGCAACATCAGTGCACGAGTAATTGCCAGCTTTGTTGCCGTATGGATGGCATAAGCAGTAATCAAACGGCTGATAGGGATGCACGAATGTAACGTTTTCAAACAGGAAGGACCCCTGTGACAAATAGAGTCCTTTGATACAATTTAGCGAAGCGGATTTCCAGGTTGACACACAAAATAGAACCGCCCTCCTAAAATGGTCATCGTCTTTAAGTTATAGCAACCTTCTGCTAAATGATAGTATGGGAAACGTTTGAAAAGTCATTTCGAACTCCAAACCGGCGCTCCAGTTCTTTAAGCTCACTGACTCGTGACACGAAATTGTATTCGATCCTTAAAAGTAATTCAGCAAATTGACTTTGTAGCTTCTTTATGTCATTCAACTTTGAATGTTTAAACTTGAAATGTAGCATTGCAAATGTAGCTTGAGCTCTGGAGGTGAACTCAGTTCTACCACTTTCAACAAGCTTACACAACGTATACGCTTTCCAATAGTAACCGCGGAAGTACTGAGTGTCTAGGTATGTAGACGCATCAAAGTCGTCAACAGCTGCCTGAAACTTTCCCATTTTCAAATGCGCAATACCGCGGCCACAAAGAATCTTCCCAAGAGGAATAAGGTGTGGCTTTGTGACTGGTGTGGTTCCACAAATAAAATTGAAATTTGATATTTTAACAATGTCAGAGTAAAGATCAGCAGTATGTTTGAAAATCACCCCTGCTAAAAGCATCTTTTTGCCTTTGGTTCAATCATTTTGATCACCTCTGAAATCTGAAATTGAGCGGTACCTTCTACTGGAACGCCTATTTCGTCATTGATTGTTTCTGTAGCACTTTCCGAGTGCATTAATAATCTCTTCTCAAAAATTGCTGAGTCTGTAAATGGTCGTAAGATTCTTGATATCGTGAGAAGGCCGTCATCTTTGTAATAATGAATAGGCTCTTTAATTGCACAAACAATTTCGATGACACATTGTTGTAACCGATGTCCTTGACTCTCCACTCCAAGGGAATAACAGTAGAAAGCTGCTTCACAAAAATATCCTTGCAGATTCTTCGCAAAAGAAACGAGACTTCAAGGGTAAATCATTTAACAGATGACCAACAAGATGAAAACCATTCTCGGAGAGCTTTTGCCAACGTCTACTTTCAAGTGGGACCGACATTGATGTATAGGCTAGATGGATGGTGCCTCCTATATCCAAGGAATGTTTTTCCTGCTCACCACTTCTTGGCTGGGACGCCAGCCTGTTATAGAAATCGCGAAGGAAATCTGTCCCGCCTACACAGTTGAGAAATGTTTGGTGCATCATTCTTATAGCAGAAGCCAAAACTTGGTTAGTTTCACCTTCACTATTACAACGATCTCTCAAGGTCTCCTGAACAAGACGATGGATACTTAAAGAATCGTTTGACTTTCGTTTGAAAAGCGAAAACTTGACCAATAATTCAACAATTTGCGTTGCACCGAGAGGCATTTCCAAGCGTTTCTTTAAGTCGCCATGCTCAATCTCTGGAGCACCGACGTTCAGAATTTCAATAGGTATCTCGTCTGGAGATAGATATGCAGCAATTTTCATGAAGAAAGCGGCCGCCTTTCCAAGCCCTTGATCTTTCTCGCCGTTTGAGATATAGCTGAAATTAAGAAGCCACGTAGTTTCCACTGCCAGGCCGCCTCAGTGTAGATCTCTGCACGTGGTTTGGCACTTTCTACGTTTAAAAGAGTAGATGTTTGGAAAATGATACTGCTGGAGGTATGACTGAATAGAGCATTTAAGTGCTTTAATGTAGGCGGCGGCTTGTTCTAAGGCCAACGGTAGTCCACCAAGCTCTTTGACAAGTTCTTTCATTTCTTGGTCCTGATAACCACTGGGTGTAATTCTGTGCGCTTCTTCAGGAATTCAACTGATTCATCCAGAGACCAAGGATTCAGTTCGAAACAGTTTTTGGATGCAAGACCTAGAATCTCACACAACGCTTCAGGTCGTCTACGGGAAGTAACAAGAATATGGCCTGAGCATTTGGTTTTCCACTGGCCGAGAAGAATTCTTCTGCGCAGGGGCTAAGCTCCTTTTGATCCATGTTGTCCACAAGTAAGAGCCACTTGTCCCTCAGATTACCAAGCCAGGAAAGAGTTTCAGATAGAACTCGTTCAAACGCTTCAGCTTCATTCTGCTCATCAGACCGATCACGAACACTTTTCCGCTGCTACGAATTCTACATGAATTCTCTGAAGAGATTTCCTCAACATCTCATCACTCTCTCCATTTACCACCAACACACCCCCAGGGTAACATTCAATGTTGCGCCAAGCATACTCGAAGGCAAGGGATGATTTTCCGCACCCTCCAAGTCCACAAATCCCAAGGACGTTAACCTTTTCCCCGGCCACTGCATGAACAGCAGGCGTAGTGTTGCTAACTCCGAAAGACTTTTCCAGGTTCTCCATTTCTGATCTCCGTCCTGTAAAATACTCATTTCTGTCCAGTGCACCAACGAACTTCGGAGGCTTCGTACTCTCTTCGCTTTTGTCAAAGCTTAGATCTGCTACCTGTTGTTTTAAGGTCCTGACTTCATTCTCTAAAGAATCAACTTTCTGAGGAAGTTTCAAAAGTTGATCAAGAGATTCCTTGACTTCTGAAAAGCTAGTCTCCAGTATGTCTTTTTCTTCTTTGTACTTGCAAACAAAATCATCCAGGTTTGAACCAAGTTGTGACACTTCATTGTGAACCAGGCTCAACAGGGAGGGGTCTACAGGTGAATTTCCGCAAAAATTTGTCCCTGCAAAGGGGGCAAAACAGAAAAATTAATGTGAAGTGCGTAATTCAGTATAATTTTCAAACTTAATATCTAAGGTCAGATAAAAACTGTACCCGTGTATTATTCCCCATCTGTGATTACTATGTGGGAACAAAATAATATGTTAAATGTTACCATCCTTTTAAACAGCTGCTGTGGAACTATGGACGTTTTCTTATTCGCAGAATTCTAGATCAGCTTTCAAAAGATAATTTTGCATCTCTACATGAAATGTGTTCTGATTCAAATTCATGGCAATCAGCGAAAGTACTCACCACTCTTTCCTACTATATCCGAGTCTGCTTACCACAGATATTTCAACTTAATAAATTCTGAACATCATTTTGATTTATAGCAATACAAAAGAGGTTGTGGTTGCCATGGTCAAAATAACAAATCTTACAACAAAAATTTGAATGCACTGGTATACAAACCTTTTGGTCTCCCAGTCGCCCAACTCTCCCAAGAGTTTTGTTTCGTCTGCAGGTGAGAGGAGGAGGGATTGTACGAGTGTCTGCATCTCATGAAAACAGTTCTTGAACTTTGCTGCATCCCAATCTGTAAAGTTGCAGTGAGCCCACTCATTTCGTACACGATCTTTCACCGCCTTGGCTGACAACTGTATGGCAGATGAAAAGGCAGGAACTTCACCAAGCAACAAGAGGACAGCTGACCCATCACATGCACCATCAAATGCATTGAACTTGGGCCATGAAGGGCTGAACGTAAAGTTTGGCGAAGTCAACATGACTTGTTACTCTGTAATCAAATCTGGAAAAGTCAAATTTTCCAGAGGCGAGTTTGTGGTTGTTATTGCCATTAATATTCTCATATTTGAGAGGTTTGGGATGCCTTTTCAGGAGTCCTCCGGCTGCAGTTTGGACATGAATGCTGTTGCTGTGTATTAATTTGTGGTACTCTGCCTTCAAAGAATGCTCCACAAAAAAGGACGAATCTGAGGCACCAAATTGTTGAAGGCGATTCCAACAATCAGCCAACGTTTTTGATCTTCTGATACGTTCATGTCACATTTTCATGATGGACCTAAGAGGTAAAGGTGATGTTTTATTGCAAACGTAACTAAACAATATAGTGAGGGAGGACCACTTTAATTGTGGTCCGAGGGCTGGTGAGGGAATGGAAGGAAATAAGCGATGTCCAGATGATTAAAGTTAAAGCTGTAGTTCCAATCCTTATGGGAGACACAGTGGTTTAAATAGTGGGTTCGAGCCCTGGCTGGGGTGATTGTGCCGTGTTATTGGGCATGGGCAATACACTTTACTCTCAGCATGTCTCTCTCCATCCAGGAGTAAATGGGTACCGGCAAATTGTCAGGACCTGACAAAAATGCTGGGGAGTTACCTGTGATGGACTAGCATCCCATCCAGAGGAGTAGCGATATTCCTGATCACTTCATACTATGGAAACCAGAATTAAGCACCGGCCTGATAAGCCAATTGGCTTGTAGACAGACTTTAACTTGTTTACCTTTAATCCTTAAGAGTAACCCGATGGCTCATCTGTGATAGTGCTTATTATAAAACTCAGGCATGGAGTAACTAGGAGTATTGCTGGTCCATCACAGGGTACCCCTCGGCATTTTGTCAGGTTCCCCTAACAATATTGTGTGGAGAGAGGCACAAAAACACAATGACCATGGCTAGGCTCTAACCTGGACATTCTACACATTAGCTCAGGCCCCTGCACCTCCCACAAGCACCACTGTAACCCGTCTCCCTCCCTGTCTTCATTCACTGAGCCTGTAGTTCTCAAGCTATTATATTTCCATCCCAAATTCCTCAGATTCAAATGCCTCTATAGTTGCTATAGAAACACACACGAAAACAGTTCCAGCTTTCACATACTTTCCTCCCCCAATTTTACTGGATGACATGCTGTTGTATATGCAACTGACAGCTGTCTTCTCATTGGACAACTCACAGCAGTAATATTAGTTAGTGGTGGATCTAGCTAGGGGGGGGGGGGGGGGGAGGGGCCCAGTCCCCCCTTTTTTAAAAGAATGCAAGGCTTGAAGGGCTGAAACATGTTCATCCCACTGGCCGAAAAGTAAGAAAAGAAGCCACATCTTCGCTCGCCCTCCTTTTGAGCACAACTGAATCCAACACTGTTGCTATCGTGTGAATCATCCAATGAGGAAACAACAGTAAGCTGACAATAATTATTATCATCTGATGCTTGTTTAGAAAATTACAGCTCACTGAATAAAGACAAGTCAGCCTCGGACACAGTCAGAGCCTGTCAATTACAAGTGTACCATATTGCTTCAAACTAATTCAGGTGTGGTATAGCCTAACAGTTAGCATGCTGTATTCTGGAATGTCTGGGATTGAGCATTAGCTGGGGTCATTGTGTTGTGTTTTTGTTTTCTCCATCACAGTGCATTTTTGGATTTAATTCATTCATTCATCCTCTTTGCCCTCACCTAGTGAAGGCATAAGGCCGCCTTTGGATGAAATGGGTACCGGGTACCCTAACCGGTATTTAAAACTGTTAGGGAAGGTAACCAGTGATGGTCAGTGATGGACTAGCATCCTATCCAGGAGAAGTAGCAAATACTCTTAGTCACTTTATTCCACCGAAACTGGTTGTCAAAAACAAATTAACTGGTTGCCTAAATGACGAAGACCTCTAAAACAAGACCCAAAGACCTAAGACCCCAAAAACTTATTAAAAACAAAGATTCTCTAAGATTTCTTACAGAAAAGAAGAATAATATTATGCATTTTATAGTGCTAGGAAATTTACATTGATATGTAGCCTTCTTCCTCTGGTCAAATATGCCTTTCTACCACACACAGTCCTTATGCAATGAGAACTAAATTATAAAGGATTAAAGTATTGCTCGGGAGTATTGTCATATCTTTTCAAGTGTTAAGCCTCCTTTTTCATCGCGCGATGATTGATTTTATCGTTATATCGGGGTACTGCCAGATTGTGATCGTTATATCGGGAATATCGTTATATCGAGTATCGTTATATCGGGAGTTTTCTCCATACATTTACTGTAACATTTGCCGGGTTGTCAATTGTTGATTGTTATACCGGGAACATCGTTATATCGAGTATCGTTATATCGAGGTTCCACTGTACATACGCGACCTCTGACTGTGAAGTTGGCAATACACAGTCCGTCAATCATGCGTAACGATATGACTAGACCATTATGCAAATTTGTGTTGTGCAATGCAGTCGTAGTCAGTGCTGTTTTCGGACGTTTCTCTGTTTGTAGACGACGACAACGGATCCAGAAAAGTTATTTCCTTTGCAAATGGCAGTAGCGAAGTGTAAAAGTAGAAAGCACTATCAGCAGTGGCCCGGCTTTCAGTACATTACAATCATGCGTGCATGAGTTTTGTCGCACGGCAGGAGAAAAGCCCGGGGAGGTTCTCCCAAAAAAATGGTGGGGGTGTGCCGCTGGGCTATAAAAACTCTTACCCTGTACCAGACCTCAAACGCTAATTTTGCGACTCTGTTCAATGTTGAAAAAACGATACCCTGTTCCAGAAGATTTTTAACGATTTTCTTTCTAACCAAAAGGCTAAACTACTAAGCAGCACTGCGAGTTGTAGTTGTAAAGCTTCTTTAATACTCCTACGCGTTTCGTTTCGTCTGACTACTTCATCTACCCTATTCCAGAGTATCAATTACCGATCTTCGTGCCAACTTCTGGGAAACTGATACCCTGTTCCAGACCAAAAAATGCCTTTTGGTATACCCTGTTCCAGACCAAAATGCTCAAAAACCATACCCTGTCCAGCGGCACGTACCTATATAGCGTATATAAGGGAGTGCCCCCGGGAGAAAAGCCATATAAGGTACGACTGATTGACGGATGTCTATTGCCAAGTGAATTTTGATTTCGAAGGTCGCGTAGCATTGAAATCAGTGGTAAATCAGAAACACTTTCTGATTCGCACAGTAATGGTTATGAAGCCCGGCAAATTTCTTTGTTATATGTTTTTGTTCGCTATTTTGGGGGTTGACCGTCTACAAAACCCGACAAAATACGTGGTTACGTGGAAACGTTGCGATTACGTAATTCATGCATACTGTATGAGCGCAAAACAAAAGATGTACACAGTCATGGACCTTCCAACAGCTCTATAGACTATATTATCAAATAGCACAGGAGACTTGAGAAATGAACTCAGACCAACTTACGGAGTCGGAGTGAAATAAAATACATGAAAATCATAAAAAATTATTAGCCTGTAGCACAAACTGAGCTAGCGGGCCTTTAGCCCCCCCCCCCCCCCCCCCCCCCCACCCCCTGCACACACACACACACACACACACACACACACACACACACACACACACCACACACACACACACACTTTACTTTTCTAAAAAAATCTAATAATAGTTTTTACCAGAAACTGGTGAGAAAATTGTCTTTTTTTATCTAGTTCGCAACGAACAAAAGTTGCAATTTAACCATATATCAAAGTAAGACACAATTACAACTGAACAAACATCAAGAGTTAAGTTGCAACAATAGAATAATATCACGTCTGCGAAAAAAATATCGTGATTGATAAAATCCCCGCGTTTCTACAGTTGTTTAAAGTCAGGTGTTCCATGTTCACCACCGCGCAAATTGGGGTCCTGGGTCGAGCAATGTGACGTCAAAACCGGAGACTAGATTTACCATGTTTACAAGCATTTGACTGGGCATCCATCAAGCGTATATTTTCTTTCCGTTATTTCCGAGCCGTTTTATCTTCGAAAGTCACAGAATTTTAACACAAACTAGATTTGTCATCTAGTGACTCAAATTCGGAGTCTAGTTACAATTCGGAAGACTATGACACAAAAATGTTGAGATCAAAGTGGAAGATGCACGGGTCGCAAGCTTCTCGTGATGATCGAAGCACACAGATGGGATGGCTTTCGCTTATGCCGACGAACCGTATGTGGACGAGGAATGACTGAATTAGTGGATTCTTGGTTAGTCTTATCACTAATACTTGTCAAACCAGATGTAAACAAATAGACTCGCAATCGATACTTCAAGCAGCAATGAGTAAGATATCTTCTTGGATGAACTGCCCGGTCACCTGGAATGGACAACTAAATGCGAAAAGGAGGTCAAGCGAACGAAGAGTCGAAAAGAAAGCACAAAGAACCGCTTAGATAGCACTGAAGAAGTCAGTCAATGGTAAGCAATTATTGTCACCTATAGTACTCCCATGCATCGATATGCGCGAGCCGAATGATCATTTATATTTTTGCTTTAGCGAGTATATATTTTGTAAAGCAATGGTTATTCTGTTAAATGCCAGCTTTTCACCATTTAGAGGTTTTGATTTTTACAAAAGCCAAGTAACTGTCGCAGTTTTCGCTCGCGGCTTTTTTCGATCGATTGAAAATCGGCTTGCTCCGCGCGGCTTGCTCGGGCCTGGAAATTGAAGCCATAAAAAACAAGCTGAAAGGTAACAAGCCACATCACTACAGTTTTGACATCCTCAAACGTTTGTCGTTGCTACTCCAAATAACCACCATAGTGAACTAAGTTAATTTTGAAGTAAAAACCGTCAAATAAAAAACACTCTTTAAGCCTCGATAAGCGAAGTGGACCTGTTCCCTCTGTAGTCCGCATTGATATTACAACGAGTATACGGTTTATCGCACTGCTTATTTCCCGGCCTCAGAAAACCTTTTGGAGTTCAAATCTTTTGTCATTTTTCCTATTTTATCCTTCGAAAGAAATTCGTCTTTGACTTTCATCAATATTCCTGAAATTGCTTCGCACGAGGGTGAAATGTTAGCGCCATTACAGATGCGCGCTCGGATTCTACGCTCGCGCTACTGAATTTCATGGGCTTACATTTCTGGCTATAGCGATGGAAGAGATAGGTTCTCGGCACCATTTGGTCGATGGCTAGTTGGGTTGGCTTCAACCGGGTTAAATAGCCTTTGGAAGTCAGCCTGCTAGAAGTGCGCGGACAAATTCTAGACGGAGTTCTTGAGCAATGGCTCTCACAGTCCCACTTTACTTCGTTCGCTTGAGTTTACATCCACCGTCTTTTTCGTATTTTCTCGACGATCGCTCTAGAATGGTATAGTATACCTTTCTCTAAATCTGGGGTGTTACTGCAACGGCCAATAACGCACCTGGAAGGCGTTTCTACACACTTTTCGAATGTGTATCGCATCTTCCTGAAGGAAATGAGTGGACGCGAAGGATCCAAGGCTCCTGAGTTGACGTCACTAGCCGCTAAACTCATTCCCAGTCAAAAACGCGGCCGTGAACAAAAATGGCGGCGTTTTTGGTCACTTTGCCGGGGCACAGAAAATCGAGGATTCAACCAAATCCAAAAAAAAATGGCAGTTAAGTTTCAAATAACAAGTACATTTATTTAAACGAATGAAAATGTTTGGGGTTAGTTGCACTTTAAGCTATCGAGCAGTTGTATCGTGCATTTTGCATCCGTTTTGTGGAGAAACGGTTTTTTTTTATGCAACTTTTTATCGCCACAGATACTTTATGGAGAATTACATACAGCTCTGAACATCCTGGGACCTTCAATCCTGCAGTGATAACCAACAAAGAAGCGCATAAAGTGGCTGATATGGTAATATGAATAAGGAAGGCTGCTGACTGTTGCAAAGAAAAGATCTATAACAATCTCTGATTACTTATCAAAAAGTGGCCAGACAACTCTCTTCTTCTACATTTGAAGACCAAATAATAAAATGTTGATTTTTATATCAAAAACCGGAAGGTGTAAACTGCAGGTTGTGGGTTGTGGGTTGCAGGTTACAAGAAAACAAAAATTTAAAAATCAATAGTATAAATACAAAAAAAAAATAATAAAAAATAATAAAAATCATAATTAAAATTTTAAAAATGAATAAAACATAATTAATGGTTAAAAATTGTCCTTTTTGAGTGAAAAAACCCTCAGATTTAGAACTGGACTGGGCTCTTTAGTAAAGTCGAACCTCTATTAAGCGGCCACCCTTGGGGAAATGACAAGTGGCTGCTTAATAGGGGTTTTATTTACAGTATTATACTGATATTGGGAGTGAGTGAGTACATTCCGAAGTTGAATCTTTCAGTGATGTCTGAGTGAGAACCAGCTGCGTACAAGTTATGTAGCTATAGTGAAATCTACTGGAAGTCAACTGCACACTATTTTATGACGAGAGCTATGTACTATTACTGGTGAGCAGTAAAGTGTCTAAGAATAATCTCAAGCCACATGCATGTGATTTGACTCCTGTTTTAATAATATGTTAAAAATCAAACACAAGGATCCCCAAGTCCAATTGCGTATTATTAAAGTTTGTATATTTGTATAAATTAAATTCATAACTTTAGTATACAGACTGATGCTATCCAACACAAAGTTGTGCAATTCAGATCTTGGAGAGGTTTTAAAGGAAAGGTGACGAAGATGCAAGATGCGAAGATAGAATCCCTTCGGATGCACCACACATGCACAATAAATTACATTGATATCTGGGGCTTTATATTCGTTCATACCATTATGTACTTGGCAACGAGTGGCATAATCGATGATTAAGATCAGGATACATGTAAAAATATATAAAATGTAGTGTAAAAACCGCAAACTTACCTTTTCTCCGCTATCGATACAGACATCAACTGCAAGAATGAAATGGAGGCGGAAGTGAAAGGGTGTTTTCCCCTTTCCCATGAGGCCTTTCGGCAATGAGTCACGCAAAACACAGGACACCCATACTTTATAATATCACGGTCTGCCCATGATTTGGTCGTTGAGTAAGATTTTTGGACAATATTACTATTTGCAAACTTCAAGGTTTTTCAGTTTTCTCATAAGCATAGGTTTTCTCATTATTCTCTTTTTAGTTTTCTCATAGGCAGCCCAATAATGGTGGGAAAGCAAGGAATACATTTTAGTTGCAGAGATACGAAAAATGTTAGAACATTCGAGCAGAACATTTACACTGGTAAAATAACTTACCTGTTATTGTGCTGTACTTATTTATGGAACTGGCTAGAAAGCTCGTCCTGCCTTTTAGGACCTTTTAGGGCTGATAATAGTGTTTTATTTATTTATTTCAAAGGCAGCAGTAATCACCCATAAATTTAGCTTTTCACTCGAACTGTCGAAGAGTAGAATGATTTGCCCGAGGTCGTTGTGGGCTACTTTTACAAGCGTTGGTGGCTAGTTTAATAATAGCGGCTTTTCTCACCATGATCTGTACCACCAGCTGGGACAATTATGCACGTTTTGAGAAAAATATTTGAATACGACGTCGAAATTACTACTGACCAGGATCCCATTAGGCTTCTGCTACTGACCTATGCCCTCCTCCCCAGCACAACAAGAACGCGTTTCCACGACAAATACGTTTTTTCGCAAAAGGTACATGCCTAATAGTTATTTTTTCTCGCTCGCGATTGGTCTAAACACGTCACGTGATACAACCCAAACATGGGGAATATCCATGCGCAGTGGCAGCTTCGCTCTCGGAAAACTGTTCGCAGACAAATATCCGTGCATATTTTCGCGCCAAATGGCGGTTATTGTTTATTTAACTACTCAAGCAATCTAATGATATTTCACAGTTCTTTTCTCGGCCATATCGCCAATTTCATAGTTGACATCAAACTACTGTTACTCGTTTACTTAAGGCATAAAAAAGTCAAAAGTCAAAAGACATATTTACATCAATGGAGATCCAGTTGTTACAAATTACTAAAATAGTGTACTGAAGCTATAAATGGAGTGCTATCACGAGTTAGCCATGCAGGAGGTTTTCATCTCAATTTTGAAAAAGTCGGGCAGACTATTTCAAACTCTGCCATTGTGTCTTGGAAAAAATGCTAAAAACTAATTATGGTTTGCTCTCCCTTCAACAATTCCCTTGATATCTTCCTCTTGATGTTCTAGGCGCATTTCGTGTATGAGCGAAGGTACTGAGTCATAATTTTAGCGCCGTTTTGGCCAAAAAGTTGCAAAATCCCCGTGATAGTGCCCCTTTAATGAGACATCTGACTCATCACATGTCATGCCAACAGTCATCACAACTAAACTAATGGAATATCATCAACAAGCTTCAAAGTACGGCATGTACTATTAAAACTAATCTTATCAATAACAAAATAACCAACAAAATCAAAACTATGATGATTTGTCTCTCAAAATAGTTTTTAAGGTTCAGTGATTCGCTAACATCACGAATACGACCCGCCGACGGGTAAATGATTTAACTGAGTAAATTTCAAACGCGTCTATATCTTATATGTTACTAGAAATGTCCTGTTGTTCTAAAATTCAGGTATTATTCAGCCCGAGGTTTCAGGGCTACTCTATGCCTAACTAATAAAGGTATCCATTCATTCCTTGGATTCACTAAAGCGTTGTTCCAAACACATCCAATGTCTTGTTCAAACCATTTTGAAGCATCTGAAACTTTCTCAAGGGGGAAAATGCGATGCTTGTAAACCGTGATGCGACTGGATTCTGAATCAAGTTTTGCCAAAATACAAGCTGCTTTTGTCTCCAACATGTGGTCTGGGAGATGACTTCCGTGTATTGCTACGAAATGGTGGATGATTGAAGAATTGACGAGACTACAAAGTTCTCGCTCTGGACACGTGAGCAAACAGAAATGATAGGGAATGTCTAAAGCTCTGTCCACTGATGATGTCAAAGTAACAGTAGCAATAACACACATAGAAATGCCTGCTCTGATTGCATCATGATCTTCTACTGGTGGTGCATTGCTCAGAGGCCACACGTCATAACCTTGGCATTCTTTATTCGCTTCAAGGATGGATTTGCATACTGGATCATGAACTGGTTTAGCCGCATCACAGCATTCCTGGCTACAGTACCTTGCAACATGGCAACTGGGGCACTCTATTTGATCACTTTTCGTTTCTTGATCCTTGAGGCAGTGGGGCAGAATTTCGGCTCAGTATCAGACAGCACCTCGGAAACATCTGAGACTCTATTATCAAGTAGCATAGGAGACTTGAGTTCACTGATGCTCTCAGACGTCATGCCAACACCTTCGAGAAAAAACAACACGGAAAATGGAACAGAACTTTTCTGGGACGCTGTCAATAACTGATTACATTTTACTTCTATTTGGGAAGGCTGGTCCACAGGAAAAACGACAGGGCCATAATTTTCTCGAATTCGCATCTCTGAACTGAAACATTCCCTTTACCATTGAACACGACCCGAAGTCCACCACAAAGATTACGTTCAAACAAAGTCTCATCGCAATGTAAATCACTTTTGTTGGCACACAACTCCCCAACCAGATTGTTGGAAATTTCATTCCCTTCATTACTGCATTGGTTTTGGCAAACAAGATGCCATGTTTTCCATTACGTGCGAGAGTATTTTTCACCAATCTTCCCTCAGAAGACCGTACGGCGACAACGCCGGAGAGGACGTTACTACAAATGTAATTGTTTTCCAAGCAGAAAGGTGACGGAGAATCTATAAATACACCGTACAGATTTTGTAATAATTCATTGTCACGGATACTAATGTGGCAGAGAGGTGCGTTTTCCTGAAGATGAAGACCGGTTCTACAACAACAAAAAATCTTTGATAACCTTACCGAGAAACGTCTTTCTTCAAGAGAAGATTCGGTGAATTTAACTACAATTCCTGAGCTTTCTGCACATACGACTTCACAATGGTCCATGGCTAGTGAGTGGATGTCATTGGCCTCTACTAAGGCACTTGGGTTAGTCAGCTCCGTTTCAGTTTGGTGGCGCGTTACTCCAAACGTTAATGTGTCAAAATTAACGACGTCCAATTCTTCTGTACCTTTATCCAACATCATTGCACGAATCATTGCAGCTCTCTTTGCCGTATAGCTGGTATAAGTAGGAATCAACGGCTGATAGGGATGCACGAATGTAACGTTTTCAAACAGGAAGGACCCCTGTGACAAATAGAGTCCTTTGATACAATTTAGCGTAGCAGTATTTCCAGGTGGACACACGAAATAAAACCGCCCTCCTAAAATGGTCATCGTATTTAAGTTATAGCAACCTTCAGCTAAAATGATAGTAAGGGAACGTTTGAAAAGTCATTTCGAACTCCCAACCGGCGTTCCAGTTCTTTAAGCTCACTGACTCGTGACACGAACTTGTACTCGATCCCTAAAAGTAATTCAGCAAATTGACTTTGTAGCTTCTTTATGTCATTCAACTTTGAATGTTTAAACTTGAAATGTAGCATTGCAAATGCAGCTTGAGCTCTGGAGGTGAACTCAGTCCTACCACTTTCAACAAGCTTACAAAACGTATACGCTTTCCAGTAGTAACCGCGGAAGTACTGAATGTCTAGGTATGTACACGCATCAAAGTCGTCAACAGCTGCCTGAAACTTTCCCATTTTCAAATGCGCAATACCGCGGCCACAAAGAATCTTCCCAAGAGGAATAAGGTGTGGCTTTGTGACTGGTGTGGTTCCACACTGAACAAAATTGAAATTTGATATTTTAACAATGTCAGAGTAAAGATCAGCAGATGTTTGAAAATCTCCCCTGCTAAAAGCATCTTTTGCCTTGGTTCAATCATTTTGATCACCTCTGAAATCTGAAATTGAGCGGTACCTTTTACTGGAACGCTTATTTCGTCATTGATTGTTTCTGTGGCACTTTCCGAGTGCATTAATCTACTCTCAAAAAATGCTGAGTCCGTAAATGGTGGTAAGATTCTTGATATCGCGAGAAGGCCGTCATCTTTGTAATAACGAATAGGCTCTTTAATTGCACAAACAATTTCGATGACACATTGTTGTAAACGATGTCCTTGACTCTCCACTCCTAGGGAATAACAGTACAAAGCTGCTTCACAAAATATCCTTGCAGATTCTTCGCAAAAGAAACAAGGCTTCAAGGGTAAATCAGTTAACAGATGACCAACAAGATGAAAACCATTCTCGCAGAGCTTCTGCCAACGTCTACTTTCAATTGGGGCCGACATAGATGTATATAATAGATGTACAACACTTTCGCAATCAATGGAATTATTTTCCTGCTCACTTGTCAGGGACGCCAGCCTGTTATAATGATCGCGAAAGAAATCTGTCCCGCCTACACAGTTGAGAAATGTTTGGTGCATCATTCTCATAGCAGAAGCCAAGACTTGGTTAGTTTCACCTTCACTGTTGCAACGATCTCTCAAGGTCTCCTGAACAAGACGATGGATACTTAAAGAATCATATGACTTTCGTTTGAAAAGCGAAAACTTGACCAATAATTCCACAATTTGCGTTGCACCGAGAGGCATTTCCAAGCGTTTCTTTAAGTCCCCATGCTCAATCTCTGGAGCACCGACGTTCAGAATTTCAATGGGTATCTCGTCTGGAGCTAGATATGCAGCAATTTTCATGAAGAAAGCAGCCGCCTTTCCAAGCCCTTGATCTTTCTCACCCTTTGAGATATAGCTGAAATTAAGAAGCCACGTAGTTTCCACTGCCAGGCGCGCCTCAGTGTAGATCTCTGCACGTGGTTTGGCACTTTCTGCGTTTAATAGAGTAGATTTTTGGAAATGATACTGCTGGAGGTATGACTGGATAGAGCACTTAAGGACTTTAATGTACGCGGCGGCTTGTTCTAAGGCCAACGGTAGTCCACCAAGCTCTTTGACAAGTTCTTGCATTTCTTGGTCCTGATAACTACTGGGTGGTGATCCTGTACGCTTCTTAAGGAATTCAACTGATTCATCTAGAGACCAAGGATTCAGCTCGAAACAGTTTTCGGATGCAAGACCTAGAATCTCACACAACGCTTCAGGTTGTCTACGGGAAGTAACAAGAATGTGGCCTGAGCTTGTGGTTTTCCACTGGCCGAGAAGAATTCTCCTTGCGCAGGGGCTAAGCTCCTTTTGATCCATGTTGTCCACAAGTAAGAGCCACTTGTCCCTCAGATTACCAAGCCAGGAAAGAGTTTCAGATAAAACTCGTTCAGACGTATCAGCTTCATTCTGCTCATTAGACCGATCACGAATACTTTCCGCCGCTATGAATTCTCCATGAATTCTCTGAAGAGATTTCCTCAACATCTCATCACTCTCTCCATTTACCACCAACACACCCCCAGGGTAGCACTCAATGTTGCGCCAAGCATATTCGAAGGCGAGGGATGATTTTCCGCACCCTCCAAGTCCACAAATTCCAAGGACGTTACCTTTTGTCCCGGTCACTGCATCATCAGCAGGTGTAGTGTTGCTAACTCCGAAAGCCTTTTCCAGGTTCTCCATTTCTGATCTCCGACCTGTAAAATATTCATTTCTGTCCAGTGCACCAACGAACTTCGTAGGCTTCGTACTCTCTTCACTTTTGTCAGCGCTTAGATCTGCTACCTGTTGTGTTAAGGTTCTGACTTCATTCTCTAAAGAATCAACTTTCTGAGGAAGTTTCAAAAGTTGATCAAGAGATTCCTTGACTTCTGAAAAGCTAGTCTCCAGTATGTCTTTTTCTTCTTTGTACTTGCAAACAAAATCATCCAGGTTTGAACCAAGTTGTGACACTTCATTGTGAACCAGGCTTAACAGGAGGGGTCTACAGGTGAATTTCCGCAAAACTTTGTCCCTGCAAAGGGGGCAAAACAGAAAATTAATGTGAAGTGCGTAATTCAGTATAATTTTCAAACTTAATACCTAAGGTCAGATAAAAACTGTACCCGTGTATTATTCCCCAACTGTGATTACTATGTGGGAACAAAATAATATGTTAAATGTTACCATCCTTTTAAACAGCTGCTGTGGAACTATGGACGTTTTCTTATTCGCAGAATTCTAGATCAGCTTTCAAAAGATAATTTGGATCTCTCCATGAAATCTGTTCTGATTCAAATTCATGCAATCAGCGAAAGTACTCACCACTCTTTCCTACTATATCCGAGTCTGCTTACCACAGATATTTCAACTTAATAAATTCTGAACATCATCAGTTTGATTTATAGCAATACAAAAGAGGTTGTGGTTGCCATGGTCAAAATAACAAATCTTACAACAAAAAATTTGAATGCACTGGTATACAAACCTTTGGTCTCCCAGTCGCCCAACTCTCCCAAGAGTTTTGTTTCGTCTGCAGGTGAGAGGAGGAGGGATTGTACGAGTGTCTGCATCTCATGAAAACAGTTCTTGAACTTTGCTGCATCCCAATCTGTAAAGTTGCAGTGAGCCCACTCATTTCGTACATGATCTCTCACCGCCTTGGCTGACAACTGTATGGCAGATGAAAAGGCAGGAACTTCACCAAGCAACAAGAGGACAGCTGACCCATCACATGCACCATCAAATGCATTGAACTTGGCCATGAAGGGCTGAACGTAAAGTTTGGCGAAGTCAACATGACTTGTTACTCTGTAATCAAATCTGGAAAAGTCAAATTTTCCTGAGGCGAGTTTGTGGTTGTTATTGCCATTAATATTCTCATATCTGAGAGGTTTGGGATGCTTCTTCAGAAGTCCTCCAGCTGCAGTTTGGATATCAATGTGGCTGTTGTGGGTTAATTTCTGATACTCTGCCTTCAAAGAATGCTCCACAAAAGGACGAATCTGAGGCACCAAATTGTTGAAGGCGATTCCAACAATCACCCAACGTTTTTGATCTTCTGATGCGTTCATCTCACATTTTCACGATGGACCTAAGAGGTAAAGGTGATGTTTTATTGCAAACGTAACTAAACAATATAGTGAGGGAGGACCAGTTTGATTGTGGTCCGAGGGGCTGGTGAGGAAATGGAAGGAAATAAGCGATGTCCACATGATTAAAGTTAAAGCTGTTCCAATCCTTATGGGACTGGGACACAGCGGCTCAATGGTGGGTTCAGGCCCCGGCTGGGGTCAGTGATTGTACCGTGTTCTTGAGGTGGTGTTTTTCGGCAAGACACTTTACTCTCAGCACGTCTCTCTCCACCCAAGAGTAAATGGGTACCGGCAAATTGTCGGGACCTGACAAAAATGCTGGGGACGGTTACCTGTGATGGACTAACATCCCATCCTGTGGAGTAGCAATACTCCTAGTCACTTCATGCTATGGAAACCGGAATTAAGCACCGGCCTGATAAGCCAATTGGCTTGTAGACAGACTTTAACTTGTTTACCTTTAATCCTTAAGAGTAACCAGATTGCTCATTAGTGATAGTGCTTCACCCAGGTTTCCATAGCATGGAGTTAAACTGGGAGTATTGCTGGTCCATCACAGGGTACTCCTCGGCATTTTGTCAGGTTCCCCTAACAATATTGTGTGGAGAGAGGCACTGAGATATAAAACGTGTTTCCATAGAACAGTAAACACAATGACCATGGCCACTGGCTCTAACCTGTACATTCTACACATTAGCTCAGGCCCCTGCACCTCCCACAAGCATCCTGCCCCCCCCCCCCCCCCCCCCTGTAACCTGGCCCCCTCTCTGTCTTCATTCACTGAGCTGTATCTCTCAAGCTATTTCATTTCCATCCCAAATCCCTCAGATTCAAATGCCTCTATAGTTGCTATAGAAACACACACTTGGGTCTTGTTTTTTAGGCAACCAGATTCCAGGCAATTGACCTCCCCCAATTTTTACTGCTGACATGCTGTTGTATATGCAACTGACAGCTGCCTTCTCATTGGACAACTCACAGCAGTAATAGTAGTAAGTGGTGGATCTAGCTAGGGGAGGGGCCAAGTCTCCCCTTTTTAAAATAATGCAAGGCTTGAATAGCCTGCGTCGCAGACGGACTTGACCTCCGGTAATGTCCGTCTACGAATTAGTGCACAAATCCTTGTTCTAGACCCCCAACGACGTACCAGGATCTGAGTACTTGTCTGTGATTGGCCTTTACATAAAGCTATTGTTCAATTAGCTATGATTTGGTTATGATTGGCTAAGGGAATTTCACGCGAGCTAGGACCGGAAGCTAGCGGAAAGCGAGCCTAAAAATAGTACAGTATTAAAAAAATCACTGAAGATATAATGGAGTGCAGCTTTCGAAGCGGTTAGAGAAAGCTCAGTTTGAATTAACAGAGCTACTCCCAGAACAACGAGAAGCGATCAAATCTTTCTTCCAGGGGAAAACGTGTTTATCAATTTACCCACAGGTTTTGGAAAGTCGTTTGATCTTTCAGTGTCTCCCGATTGTCGCAGTCGCTGATATATGATCGAGTGTTATTGTTGTGATTTCACCTTTACGATCGCTGATGGAGGATCAAGTTTATATATTTCAACATGGGTATACTGGCGATTGCATGCTATCACGGACTTGGAAGACCCAGAAACTATTCAGCAGGTTTTAAATGGGAACTACCTTGTTCGGATTGCCGAGTGTTTGTTGTCTAAACTAACGCGTTGTAAATATCTGTTTGCCCGACAGGAGACCAAACGTGACCTCTTAAAATTTGCTAGAGTGAACACAGTCGATGGCTCTATAGCTATTCTACTTCAAAATCCTCCTCATAATACAACATATCTTGCCCGTTAGAAACACTCTTGAAGGGCAAAGTAGGTCAGAAGACCGAATTCAATAGAGAACGGCAAATGTCACGAACTTCGAACAGGCCTGTCACGCCTTTTACCATAGCCAATCAGAATAAAGGGGATTTCGAAAGGCCCTTCCGGTATTTCGTTACGTCGTTGGGGGTCTAGAACAAGGATTTGTGCACTAATTCGCAGACGGACATTACCGGCGGTCAAGTCCGTCTGCGACGCAGGCTAGGCTTGAAGGGCTGAAACATTTTCATCCCACTGGCCAAAAAGCAAGAAAAGTCACATCTTTGCTCCCCCTCCTCTTGAGCACAACTGAATCCAAACACTAGTACTGTTACTATCATACGAATCATCCAATGAGAAAGAATATAAGCTCATGCCACACAAATCCACATGCAGGTCCCTCTCCAGAGATTCGCAGAAGTGGTTATAGGTAGGGTATACTTTTCTGTTCAGTTTTCAGATTCATTGCTTTAAGCATAATTTATAGTGGTAGCCATTTGTATGGCGAAAATGAAAGAGGCTTAATTATAATGTCACGCTATTTTTTGCTATTCTTCTCTGTATTGTTTTTTTTTACGAGCTCTTAACTCAAACATGTAAATGAAATATTAATTCTGCAGATGATCATGGAATCTCACTTACTGATAACAAACACGGATGATTTATATGCATAAATAAAAATATTTACTACTTGTTTCATACAATTGGACTTAAACTTGAAAAATGTTGGGCCGTTGTTTTTCAAGTTATTACCTTTTCGCAATCTGTTTCAATCTTGTCCAATTTTGACCATCCTAGTATTTGTTTTATGTATTTCTAATGGTTTTGAACCATTATTTAGTGGTTTCAATCTGTTTTAACGTAAGTACCTAAGTAAGTACCTCCCCCTGACCTCCCCCCGACATTCTGATTAAGTAAGTGAGTACCTAAGTGAGTACCTACCCCTGACCTCCCCCCGACATTCTGATTAAGTAAGTGAGTACCTAAGTGAGTACCTCCCCCTGACCTCCCCCCGACATTCTGATTAAGTAAGTGAGTACCTCCCCCTGACCTCCCCCCGACATTCCGAGTAAGTAAGTGAGTACCTAAGTGAGTACCTCCCCCTGACCTCCCCCCGACATTCTGATTAAGTAAGTGAGTACCTAAGTGAGTACCTCCCCCTGACCTCCCCCCGACATTCCGAGTAAGTAAGTGAGTACCTAAGTGAGTACCTCCCCCTGACCTCCCCCCGACATTCTGATTAAGTAAGTGCTTACCTCCCCCTGACCTCCCCCCGACATTCCGAGTAAGTAAGTGAGTACCTAAGTGAGTACCTCCCCCGACATTCCGGAGTTGAATCTTTCAGTGATGTCAGTGATGTCTGAGTGAGAACCACCTGAGAATCGAACGTACGCGTTCGAAAGTAGTCTCCTACGCAGCCGTTATTTGTGTCGTTAGTGGGGAGAAGCGTTGCGTGACGACACAAATAACGGCTGCGTAGGAGACTACAGTACCGGTCAAATGTAAGTTGACAGTCACTCGAAACTCGATCCTCGATCCTCGATTCTCGATTCTCGAAACTCGAAAACTTCGAGTATCGAGTTTCGAGTTTCGAGGATCGAGTTTCGAGGATCGAGGATCGAGTCGAGAAAACAAAGAGCTTTTAAGCTCTTTGTTTTCTCTGTGAAAACTTAATCGAGCGAATTAAAATTCGCTCGATTAAGTTTTTCACACGACCGGGGAAAAGGCCGCACTTCTACGTACCGCTTTGACATCACGCTCCAGCTGGAAAATAAAGTTTTTGTTGAAGTTCGCCACGCTCGCAAACAAACTTCGGCCACTTAGTTCTTCGGTGATAATATCATGATAAATTATCCCTCTCTTCATAGCGCTTTACAAGGAAGTTTCCATTCACGGAAAGCGAAGACTTTACATGCAACGTTCAATGCGCCTCGCCTACAAGATGGCGGCGCCTAAGCGATCTCCAACGCTACTTGCGTCAAGACGCCCCTCAGTTACTTTAAAAGTTATCTTCTTCGTTTGCATTCTCTTTGAATTTCGATATCTTAACTTTGACGAGTCGCAAGATACTCTAGGAAGGATAACAGCTTTAACAACTTTAACAACCTTTGCCATCCAGCGTATTATACTTTCTGGTGACATCGAACTAAATCCAGGGATGCCCGGCGCAAACGACAATGGAAGTACTAAAGCACGGAGAAATCGCGGCAACAACATCAAGATCGCTCATCTGAACGTCCGTTCGATCAAGAACAGGGAGCATTTTATCCTCGCGAAGGAAACCGTCACTGCCAACAAGATTGACATTTTAAGAGGCTGTCTCTGTTAAAACCGACCAGTCGATTTTTCTTCGAAATTTGGATTTTTCTCATATGCTGGGATTTTGAAGCCTTTACCAAAGTAATCACTAAAATGAGTTTTATTTGATCAAAAATTCTAACTGGAGTTATTTATGATCGATCAAAGTTTGGGCCGGTTGGCACTAATTTCGGGGGCCCCGGAACTGCAAAAATGACGCATATTGCCGTCGCCGTGAAAAAATAAATATTCGTCCTAAAGATCCAATTCTTTTTTTAATCTATAGATATATCATAGAAGTTTGTTCAGACTGTTGCAATTAGAATTCAATTGGTTACTTCGGCGGTAAAAATTAGATTTTCTACCACACCTAAACGAGTTTTGAACGAAACACGAAAATAGCTCAACTTTGAGGGCAAATTTTAAAAATGTGGCACCTGTTTTCAGACTGCTTAACTACATAAACAAAAACTAGAAATGACCGTTAATTCGAAACTAAAATAAAATTTGTCAGCACACTACATTGGCACCTCTAACAACTGTTTGAATTTTGGGAAATTCTGAAATGTAACAGAAACGAACACATTCGCTCTCACAGTGTGTTCGGTGAAATTCACTTACTATAATCTCTTATCTGGCTTTCTGATGTAATTTTTGGTCTCTTCAGTAATCCTTGATTCCTATTAAGTAACGCAGAACTCTAAACGTGTCCCTCCAGCTATATCGTTACCAACTAAAAAGATATTACATGTAAGATCGGCGTTCATCATTGAGATCTGTATCGAGCGTGACGGTCACATCACACCGTAGCAAGAACGGTCTTCTTTGCATTACTGACCATAATATTGTTCGAAGCCGCTTTGATGATGTAGATTAGTCTTGAATAGTTTGTAGAGGCATCTTGACGACTACTATTACACCACATGAACAGTAAATAGAGCCGCGCATCGAAGGATGGAAGGAAGAAAGGAATGCTGCGATGTTTACATGTGTAATCGTTCCCAGTCCCCTTGCGGTTTCGATGCTGTTACATTTTCAGAATTTACCCAAAATTCAAACAATTGTTAGTGTTGCAAACGTGGAGTGCTGACAAATTTTATTTTAGTTTCGAATTAACAGTCATTTCTAGTTTCTGTTTATGTAGTTAAGCAGTCTGAAACAGGTGCCACATTTTTAAAATTTGCCCTCAAAGTTGAGCTATTTTCGTGTTTCGTTCAAAAACTCGTTTAGGTGTGGTAGAAAATCTAATTTTTACCGCCGAAGTAACACAATTGAATTCTAATTGCAACAGTCTGAACAAACTTCTATGATATATCTATAGATTAAAAAAAGAATTGGATCTTTAGGACGAATATTTATTTTTTCACGGCGACGGCAATATGCGTCATTTTTGCAGTTCCGGGGGCCCGAAATTAGTGCCAACCGGCCCAAACTTTGATCGATCATAAATAACTCCAGTTAAAATTTTTGATCAAATAAAACTCATTTTAGTGATTACTTTGGTAAAGGCTTCAAAATCCCAGCATATGAGAAAAATCCAAATTTCGAAGAAAAATCGACTGGTCGGTTTTAACAGAGACAGCCTCTTAACTATCTCTGAATCATGGCTTGATAGCTCAGTTTCTGATGTCGAGATTGAAATTTCCAGGCTACAATCTACATCGACTCGATCGCGCAAGCAAGACTGGTGGTGGTGTGTGTGCCTTTGTCAGACAAGAATTTAAAGCTCAGCGGCTAACAGAGCTCTCGTTTATTCGCTGAATCTGGCCTACACCAACTCTGGCTCAAAATCCAAGTACGAAACTTCAAATCATTTTTAATCTGTACGGCTTACAGGCCGCCAAATACTCCTTTGGACTGCTTCGATTCAGACTTCAGCAACGCATTAGTTTCAGCGTTGTCTTACAACAAGCCAATTTACATCCTGGGTGACCTAAACTGCAATGTTCTGCGCTCACAAGCACCTGCAGCACAAGCACTTGTAAACTTTTGTACTTCCTTTAATTTGTCTCAAGTTATTAATCAACCAACAAGGATTACGGAGACTTCAGAATCATTAATTGATGTCATACTTGCGTCAAATAAGAACTTAGTAAAGGAAACAAAAAGTTGTTCCATCGTCTATAAGCGACCACGATCTAATATACGCAGTTTTGAATCTAAAAAAGTGCCCTCAAACACCCACCTACATCACTACCAGGTCCTATAAAAACTACCAGCGAGACGCGTTTATTCATGATCTTTCTCAAGTTCCTTGGCATATTATTGAAACTTTCGACGACGTTGAAGACAGCCTGCACGCTTTCAATCTACTCTTCAACCAGATTTTAGACCAACATGCACCCATCAGAACAGTCAAAGTTCGCGGCCGCCCTAACTTATGTATTACCTCGGAAATACGTGAACTCATGAGAACTCGTGATCAATGGAGGAAGCTCGCACGGAGATCCAATGACCCTCTTGCCTGGGCTGGATATAGGAATTATAAACAAGAAGTCAAACGCGAAATTAGACTTGCCGAGCGCCAATTTGTTATGGAACAAATCGCAAACAACGCTAACAATCCTGGCAGCATGTGGAAAACAATAAGATCCTGTCTCCCAAGAAATCCGCTTGTCCTAAGACATACACTCAAGACGATGAAACGGTTGCGAACATCTTTAATAATTTCTTTACGTCGGTCGGCCAAACCACCGTCGATAAAATTAAAGCACTTGCCTCCGAATGTAATTATGATCTCACGAAATCAAATTTCGTCCCTAGACACTATCCATTGTCTGAACAATTTTCCTTTCACCCAGTGGAATGTAAGCAGGTGGAACAGATTGTTGCTTCAATGCCATCAAACAAAGCACCAGGATTGGATAAAGTTTCTGTACGCGTCATTAAAGACTGCCTTCCAACGATTCTACCGTCGATCACTCACATCATTAACAGCTCTCTTGGTAACGGCACTTTCCCGAGCGTCTGGAAAAAAGCCGTGTGACACCTATTCCAAAAGAAGGTGATCATGAGCAAGCTAATAACAACAGGCCTATTTCTTTGTTACCGATACTATCAAAAGTATGTGAAAGAGTAGCCTTGAATCAGATAATGACATATCTAGTAGCAAATGACCGACTTTCAACAAAACAAAATGGAAACAAGAAATGGCACTCAACAGAAACGGCACTAATCCACTCTACCGATGCAATCTTGACTAGCATTGATAAAAGGAATTGACAGCTATGGTTCTGTTAGATATGAGTAAGGCTTTTGACAGCATAGATCATAACATCCTTCTCTTAAAACTACAAGATGTTGGCATCTCAAATTCGTCCCTTGCGTGGTTCCATAGCTATCTATGCCACAGATACCAGGTTGTACGCGTCCATTCAACTTTGTCAAATGCATTGCATCTAACCAGTGGTGTTCCTCAAGGCAGTATACTGGGGCCGCTTCTTTTTAGTGTCTACGTCAACGACTTACCATCCGTCCCAAGAAAATGCACAACAGAATGTTACGTCGATGATACTAAATTACAGATCTCTTTTAAGCTTCAGGATTGTTCCAATGCCGTTATTGACTTAAATGATGACCTTTTACAGATACGCAACTGGTGTTTCGATAACATACTTCTTCTAAATCCGGACAAAACAAAACTGATGGTTTTTGGAAGCAGACAGCTGACTTCCAAACTCCCTGACTTCAGAATAACTCTACTGGGAAATAACTTGTCCCTGTATCTTCTGCCAAGGACCTTGGGGTTATACTTGACTCGAACATTACTTTTGACGACCATATTTTGAAAACAGTTTCATCGTGTATGTCTAGTTTAGCCCAAATTAGTCGTGTAAAAACATGTGTTTAAGCGTGATATGCTTGTAACAATATTAATGCGTTAGTATTTAGTAAACTATTCTATTGCTCATCCGTGTGGTCCAACAGCTCGGGGAAAAACATCTGCAAGTTGCAATTGGTCCAGAACTTTGCCGCGCGCATCATCACAGGAACGAGGAAATTCGACCACATCAAGCCAGCATTGAAAGAACTACGCTGGCTCCCTATTAAACAAACACCTCTACCTTCGTGACGCTGTGTTAGCCTTTAAATGTATGACTGGATGCGCGCCTCGCTATCTTAGCGATCAGTTCATCACCCGCAACAAAATCACCAAACGTGCGACCCGGAACTGTCAGCTTTTAAACATTCCCCTTTTTAAATCTGCCTCTGGTCAAAGAACTTTTTATTATAGAACAGTGAACATTTGGAATAACCTTACATCGAACTTAAAAACTCTTAAAACTATTTTATCTTTTAAATTTCACTTAAAATCAAAATTAATGGAGGAGTTTTTAACATAGATTAATTAGGAGTAATTTATTTTATCCGATTTTTATCATTGTAATTTTATCATAGTAATTTTTATCATAATTTTAAATTGTAATTTGTACTATAATTTTATTGTCACTGAAAAGCCCCGTGAGGGGAGTGTCCAAATTAAAGTATTGTATTGTATTGTATTGTATGCGTGACAGAATACATATTTGTTTCATAGAACGTGACGTCTCGCCGAAGTTCTCAGATTGCAGCCGGCTTGCATATTTAATTACGTGCGTGTGAAGCCAGGTCGAAGGAAATTTCCTTCTAAAACATTTTTAATGCATAGTCAGTTTCATTAATAGAAACCAAAAGATTGAAATAAAATAATAACTTTTTATTTCACGAAAAGCAGCTTACTTTAAATAAAACTAAAACCAGGACGAAAATAGTTGGCGATCATGTGTTTATTTCGGGTTTATTTACATTGCGCAAGATATTAATCTACGCGTAAAAATTGATGGAAGAAAAACTAACAGTAATTCGGCAGTAATGGATGTTATTCGTTTGATTTTCGTGAATTATAACCAAATATCATGTGATTCTTTTGAGGTTTTGATTAAAAAGATTTCGGTTTTTACGCATCGTGCCGTGTATGCAAATTTTACACATGTCTATTTATATACGCGAGACGCGTACGTGCGGTGCCAAAATTCACAGAAAATAGCATTTCACGCAGCATTCCATTTTTTACACTTTTCTGCGAATGTAGGTCAGTGTACTTATAAAGACGTTTCATTTGAGTTTCCCTCCCGGCCAACAATTTGGACGTGAGTACGAAACACACTTGCGTGAATAAAAAGAAGCCGCGCGAAATCGCTATTGTTTCTACGTTATTGTTCTGTTTCGAGAAATAAATCGTTTCCTCGAAATCCCTATTCAAGTCACTCGAAAAATTATTCGAGTAACTCGATCCTCGAAACTCGATCCTCGAAACTCGATCCTCGAGCCTCGATACTCGATCCTCGAAAACTTCGAGGATCGGAGGATCGAGTTTCGAGTCGAGACTGTCAACTTACATTTGACCGGTACTGTAGTTCGAAAGGTGCTGCGTGCAAGTTATGTAGCTACAGTGAAATCTACTGGAAGTCAACTGCACACTATTTTATGATGAGAGCTATGTACTTTTACTGGTGAGGCAGTAAAGTGTCTCAGAATTATCTCAAGCCACATGCATGCGATTTGGGCTCCTGTTTAATATGTTAAAAATCGAACACAAGGATCCCCGAGTCCCTAAAATTTGTATAAATTTAGAAATTAAATCCATCACTTTAGTATACAGACTGATCCTATCCAACACAAAGTTGTGCCAATTCAGATCTTGGAGAGGTTTTAAAAGGAAAGGTGACGAAGATGCGAAGATAGAATCTCTTCGGATGCACCACACATGCACAATAAATTACATTGATATCGGGGCTTTATATTCGTTCATACCATTATGTACTTGGCAACGAGTGGCATAATCGATGATTAAGATCAGGTTACATGTAAAAAATATATAAAATGTAGTGTAAAAACCGCAAACTTACCTTTCTCCGCTATCGATACAGATATCAACTGCAAGAATGAAATGGAGGCGGAAGCGAAAGGGTGTTTTGTCCCCTTTCCCATGAGGCCTTTCGGCAATGAGTCACGCAAAACACAGGACACCCATACTTTATAATATCACGGTCCGCCCATGATTTGGTTGTTGAGTAAGATTTTTGGACAATATTACTATTTGCAAACTTCAAGGTTTTTTAGTTTT
Organism: Desmophyllum pertusum; assembly: GCA_029204205.1. Classification (NCBI taxonomy): domain Eukaryota; kingdom Metazoa; phylum Cnidaria; class Anthozoa; order Scleractinia; family Caryophylliidae; genus Desmophyllum; species Desmophyllum pertusum. The sequence continues at coordinate 1,573,153 of MU826351.1, forward strand.
CTCATAAGCATAGGTTTTCTCATTATTCTCTTTTTAGCTTTCTCATAGGCAGCCCAATATGGTGGGAAAGCAAGGAATACATTTTAGTTGCAGAGATACGAAAAATGTTAGAACATTCGAGCAGAAACATTTACACTGGTAAAACTGAACTTACCTGTTATTGTGCTGTACTTATTTATGGAACTGGCTAGAATGCTCGTCCTGCCTTTTAGGACCTTTTAGGGGCTGATAATAGTGTTTTATTTATTTATTTATTTATTTCAAAGGCAGCAGTAATCACCCATAAATTTAGCTTTTCACTCGAACAGTCGAAGAGTAGAATGATTTGCTCGAGGTCGTTGTGGGCTACTTTTACAAGCGTTGGTTGCTAGTTTAATAATAGCGGCTTTTCTCACCATGATCTGTACCACCAGCTGGGACAATTATGCACGTTTTGAGAAAAATTTGAATACGACGTCGAAATTACTACTGACCAGGATCCCATTAGGCTTCTGCTACTGACCTATGCCCTCCTCCCCAGCACAACAAGAACGCGTTCTACGACAAATACGTTTTTCGCAAAACGTACATAATTGTCCCAGCTGGCGACAGATCATGTTGAGAAAGCGAAGTTTCTAGCTCATTCAAGCTGGTTTTTCAAGCATACTCAAGTTAGGCCAGTTTGTAGTTCAAGGACTGGTCTTTCGAGATCCGGGAGCTCTTAGGAAATCGAATCGAAGAAATGCGTTTTTGACAGGAGGTACGGAATTTGTCGGTCCAAACTGCATAGCCTCCTATTATGCAGAATTTATTTGGACTCGTCACGCGCTCCTCCCCCACGAGGAGAGGAGAGATTGCGTGACGAGCCCAAAGATAGTATAGTTAGTCTACTGTAGGAGGCTAAAACTGCACGAAGTCGCATGCCTTGTCGCAATACAGTGGAACATAGACCTCTGGTGGAACCCGGGTTGATACGGACACCAAGGGGACACGCAAAAGTGCCCGTATTATCCGGGTGTCCGTATTAAGCGGGCTCTCAGAATAAACGTCACCGAACACATATGGCAGGCAAAGGACGTCAAAGAGGACGGAAGGCTACAAGCAATGACTGCAGTAAAAACTAAAAGGCCAAGTAAGTGAAACTTTTGTGTAAGCACAGTGAGCAGAGAACGTATAAAAGCAAAGATAAACAACGTCAAAGTATTCTGACTTTGTTTGATTAAATATAGACAGCATTAAATACCGATTTTAGGAAGATTAATGTTCACAATAGCAATTCTATTACCGTGCGACTACTATTACCGCGGTCACTCAAACAAAATTGACCAATCAGTTACAGGACACGAACAATAAGTGATTCCAACTAAAATTGTTTGAACCAATCTTGAGCAGACGGAAACTGATTGGTTCAAATGACTTTAGTTGGAATTCATTGTCTGAGTCACACTGTAAGACATCTGAATAGCCGCAGCATCCTGTGACCACACAAACAGAGGATGGTAGGCCTGTGGTTTTGGCAAAATTTGTCCGACCATGCGCAACAAGAAGGTCGCACGTCACTGACGTGCGACGCGGGCCAATTCATAAAGACTATGGCTTCTTTGTAATTTTATCTTGCTGGACAGTTGTTCGTCTTGATGAAAACGTAGGTCGCACCTCGTCATTACGAGGTGGAAAAACAATACATCTCTTAAAATAATCTTATAACCATTACTACCTCATAAAGAAAATGCAAAATGAATGTTATGTTTATGGTTTGTTTGATCATTTGCATCTTTGTTTAAGTTTAGAAAATCACAGATTTTTTATAAGGACGGCTCATTTTATAGGGTAGTCCATTTAGGGTAATCCATTGGTAGTCCATATAGGTAGTCCATATAGTAGTCCATGGACCAGCCCATCGGGTAGTCCATGGACTAGGGTTCAGCGAAATGTACCGACCCCAGACTGGACTTGAATTACATTTTTTTTTTGTACTCTATAGTTTATTCACACAATTACAATCACACTTACATCAGTTACTTAAATCACTTACGCTACAGTACTTACAAAAACAAAAGAAAAAGAGAAAAAAAATGAACATCACTTAGTTATTTAAATGCAAACGGTAGTGCAATACTTACGTTACAGACAGTCACATTAGTTGAATATATCTAGCTTTACACGATTTATAAGTTTACTTACATTTTCCGCTTTCAGTGGAAAATGAACTGTTCGCTCTTGGAAGATGCAAATTACATAAATGATTTGAACCTTAATCTCCCGAAGTGGAAAACAGAGGGTGAAAGGGAGTTATCTGATAAGTGCAGTGTTTGGGATTGGATCAAGTATAATATCCGTGCTCATGCTATTTTTTACTCGAAGAAAAAGCTAAAGAAAGAAATAAAAAATAAAAATAAATGCAAATCGACTATGAGGAAACCACGACAATGTTTTGAAAAGTGATCCAGTGACTTAAACTCGATTCGTGTTAACGAAACAAAAGAGAAACTTGAATTATTCTACGGGGAGAAGACTAAAGGAATAATCATACGTGCAAGAGCTCGCTGGTATGAAAATGGAGAAAGGAGCTCTAAATATTTTTTGAATTTAGAGAAGAGAAATCCTATTAAACATAAGAAGGCTGCGAGTGAGCGGTTCTATAACAACAGATCCATTCACGATTCTATCGGAGTAAAAACACTTCTATGAAGACTTATATAAAACGAAGTTTACAGATGTAAATACTGATGACTCAATAAATCACTTGAATTACATTCGACGTGACTGAAATGTGACGTATAAATTGGGCCTTAGTTTGTGCATGCTCTGAGTTTGACTCGGAAACCAGGGACCAGATTCTTGAGATTCATGAAGCCCTCCCTGAAGTAAGATGTATGCTAAGTATTGTTTCTGACCTGCATGGCGACCTATCAAGCCATAATATGAGCCAATGAACAAAAGTAGCAAGAAGAAATACTATCAACAGGTAAACAAAGAAGGCTGATTCCACGGTCTTGAAAACTCGAAAAGATTCTCCTCTGGTATCCGAATTGGCCACGTTTAGATGCGGAAAATGAGTCGAAGGTACCTCGCATCCAAGGAATTCGCACAATGGTTGCCACCCTTGTTTAACATTGAAAACAAGTAGCTTTTCAGCGGGAATAACGGCCTGAACTCTTTCGTTGTGTTGGCGGTATTTAACCCTGAAGAGAGCTGTAGCTTCAGGATTGGCGCTTCCAAAAGTCGCTTGGTATAAGGTGGCGAAAAAAAGTTTGTCTTTCCTTAGGGAAGGTACAATGAAGGACAGAATCTTGACATAGAACGGGGTCCACAATTGAAGAGATCTCCTTGCCAACTTTTCAGCCAAGCTTCCTCGGAGTCTCGAACTGTTAGGATGACCTTGGAATCTGGGGAAAGCGCCTGAAATCTCCTCGAACCAAAACGCTGGCGGAAACATCGGTATAGCATCGACGCCGTCGTAAAATCTCTTTAAAAGTTGGGAAGGCGATCAGTCTCAAAGCTATCCAGCCATTGCTGTCTGTGAAAGGAATAATGCTCTTGGAAGTCATACACGTTGTATCCCAAGAACTTGCAAAGCTTTTGCTAGACTAGTGGTTGCGGTTTTTGGCAGTCCTGCACAAATCCATTTTCATTTTATATGACGTGGAATGGTATACGTCGTTATACAGCTGTCTTTTCAGAGCAAATAAATCGTGTGACGAGCTTCAAACTAAGTCTGGAATTCAGAAATCCCTGCGGCCACTTATGCAGGAGTCAATGTTAACCCCCAACCCCCCCCCCCCCACCCCGGGACAGGGTGGGGATTTGAAAAAAACCCTCAATCAAAATGTTGTCAAATTCCCCCAGCCCTGGGATGCTGTCCACTTACAAAAGTCTTAAAATTCCCCCACCCCTGGGGGAAAATATGATCGGGCGTATAAGGAAATATGCCAAAAAAAACTATCCTAGCTTGCACATGAATGCTCATTCTGTGTATTGTTTCGCTTTTTAGATGGTGGATGGCCTAAATTATCATTGCAAATTCAAGATTTTAACATAACAAAACCACTCAACCTTGAGCTGTCTCAAACGAACATGGGCTCTGTCTCGATATGAACAACCGCTGACACCACATCAGCAGGCGCTGTACAAATCCCCACCTATTCCCCGTACGCAGGGGACAGATAAATACTAAAAATTGCTAATCCCCTACACCCTCGGGCACGGTTTTTGTTTAAAAACCCCATATTTCCCCTGTAATCCCCACCCTGTCCCCCGGGGTGGGGGGGGGGGGTGGGGGTTAACATTGACTCATGCATTACACTGTGTGAATCAAAAAAGCGTGACGACTTTTATATTTAAATTACTACAGTTGCCATCAACATTTATTACTTTTATTGGCTTTGAAATGGTCAAACCCAAAAGAGAATATTCAGGAAACTCACATTTACACTTTGTTGCAAATAAAATAATTATACAGTAAAAATAGACTAATTTTTGGCAAAGGAAAATCCAAGCGTTAAAACTTGGCAATACACTTCCGTCAATCATGCGTAACGATATGCATGACTAGACTATTATGCAAATTTGTGTCGTGTAACGCAATCGTAGTCAGTGCTGTTTTTTTTGTTTCGTTTCCTCAGAAAACGAACGGTATTGTTTTTGATCCGATGTGAATATTTACACAGTGGGGCTACTGTCCAATCAGAATAACCCTCGTAGCTTGCAATGTAAACATGTTCTAGCCAAGACAAACAAACTGGCGAACACATGTTGTTCAAGTATCGATAAAATGATCGCCACGGAGACAATAAGAAATTCAAATGTATTACAAATAGAAATATTTGACGACTGAAATGCTTCAAAGTTCGATTAAAGCGATGTATTGGCGAAAAATACAAAGATATCTGTTTCCGTGTTTAATTGTAATGTAAATAATTCTAGCTGTATTTTCAACTTTGTTATTGACTTAATATCTTGGCTATTTCTAAAGCAGGAACCGAGAATGGGGAAACGGGGAACGAGGAACGGGAAGTTGAGAGAAAGATGTTTACGGGTTAATTTGCTGGGGCCGCACCGAGCTTTATTCGGATGTTTTTTCGGGGCCTCTCCGGCTGGAATCGGTCGTCTTCAACCCAGCCAAACGAGTACATGTATGAGCTGACGCAAGTTTTCACTAGGTAATTTCAAAAAGTTTTTAAAGACTAGGGGAGGCAACTGCTAGGACTTTGATTGTCGATTGTGAGCCAATTCCACACTTCGCGACCGTGAAGCCGTGAACCCATAATACTCACCCTTGCCCCAGGATATTCTCAGCAAGTACTAAAACCCAGGTCTCTCCAAAGTTTCCCGACCTTCCAATTCGTTCCGGGAAACGAAAACACTATTTCTTTTTGAAATAGGTCCTTGTTGGACGTTTCTCTGTTTGTAGACGACGACAACGGATCCAGAAAAGTTCTTTCCTTGCAAATGGCGGTAGCGAAGGGTAAAAGTAGAAAAGCAGTGGCCCGGCTTTCAGTACATTACAATCGTGAGTGCATGATTTTGTCGCTCTGTTCCAGACGATTTTTAATGATTCTCTAACCCAAAAAGGCTAAACTACTAAGCAGCACTGCGAGTTGCCGAATTTGTAAAGCTTCTTTAATACTCCTACGCGTTTTGTTTCGTCTGACTACTTCATCTACCCTATTCCAGAGTATCAATTACCGATCTCGTGCCAACTTCTGGGAAACTGATACCCTGTTCCAGACCAAAAAAATGCCTTTTGGTATACCCTGTTCCAGACCAAAATGCTCAAAAACCATACCCTGTCCAGCGGCACGTACCTATATAGCGTATATAAAGCAGGAGCCCATCACTAGGAGCGAGCAACTGGACTGGATTCGTGTCACAGCGTTTTTAACAGACCAGGTTATTTTAGATTCGCTTTTCCCACGAATTCGTATTCCCGCCAGACAATCAAACGTTTTTCCTTTGTAATCATTAATTGGCGTTACCCCGCGTATAAAAACAGGCCGCAATTTAGGTCGCCATTCTTTTATTTTTCTTTATTTCATTTCATATTACACATGGGACCCAGAAACACATTTTCCCCGGGAAAAAGGAATTCTAAAAATAAAACCGGTCTGTAAAAAAACGCTGTGACATAGGCGTAGTAGTGTCGGAGTTGCTCGCTCCAGCTAATGGGCTCCTGATATAAGGGAGTGTCCCGGGGAGAAAAGCCATATAAGGTACGACTGATTGACGGGAAGTCTATTGCCAAGTGAATTTGATTTCGAAGGTCGCGTAGCATTGAAATCAGTGGTAATCAGAAACACTTTCTGATTCGCACAGTAATGGTTATGAAGCCCGGCAAATTCTTTGTTATATGTTTTGTTCGCTATCTTGGGGGTTGACCGTGCACAAAACCTGACAAAATACGTGGTTACGTGGAAACGTTGCGATTACGTAATTCATGCATAGTGTATGAGCGCAAAACAAAAGATGTACACGGTCATGGACCCTTCCAACAGCTCTATAGACTATATTATCCCAAATAGCACAGGAGACTTGAGAGATGAACTCAGACCAACTTACGGAGTCGGAGTGAAATATTGACTTGCGTTCGGTGGTCAAACGGACACGCAAGTTTACTTTGCAAGTGCCAAAAATCCCATTTGAATCAGTGGTACAGGTTGGCTCCCGAGCGCGCTGCCATTTCAGTACGCGCAGAAGCATATTACTCTACTCGAAGTAAACAACAGAACTTGCGATGTGTAGCCAAGGCGGTAACAAACTTGCGTCTACTGATTTACGGGCAAATTTGATCTCGAGCAAAAGTGAACGCAAGTCCTAACCAAACAGATTCGCAAGTAGATGCAACTTTTTCCACCTGCGTCTCCGTTTGGCCAAGGCTTAAATATTGTCTTGTCAACCAATTTAACTTTCAGTCATTATCGCGCCGCTTAGGTACTGCCCCGTTTCATCCACGCACGTGACCGATCAAAAGCTAAATGTAAACGAGATTATAATCAATCAAATATGTTATTCTCGCGCGCGATTGGTCTAAACACGTCACGTGATACAATCCAAACATGGGGAATATCCATGCGCGGTGGCAGCTTCGCTCTCGGAAAAACTGTTCGCGGACAAATATCCGTGCATATTTTCGCGCCAAATGGCGGTTATTGTTTATTTAACTACTCAAGCAATCTAATGATATTTCACAGTTCTTTTCTCGGTTATATCGCCAATTTCGTAGCTGACATCAACCTACTGTTACTCGTTTACTTAAAGCATATAAAGTGTGCTCTTAATTAATGAGACATCTGACTCATCACATGTCATGTCAACAGTCATTCACAACTGCACTAATGGAATATAATCAACAAGCTTCAAAGTACGGCATGTAGTAAAACTAATATTATCAATAATCAATAAAAATCAAACCTATGAAGATTGTCTCTAGGCTCAGTGACTCGCTAACATCACGAATACGAACCGTCTACGAATAAATTATTTAACCGAGCAAATTTAAAACGCGTCTATTTTCTTATGTTACTGGAAATGTCTATTTTTATATTTCTAGAAAATTCTAGAAATGTCCTGTTCTAAATTCAGGCATTATTCAGCCTAACTAAATAAAAGTATCCATTCATTCCTTGGGTTCATTCAAGCGTTGTCCAAACACATCCAATGTCTTGTTCAACCATTTCGAAGCATCTGAAACTTTCTCGAGGGGGAAAATGCGATGCTTGTAAACCGTGATGCGACCTGGATTCTGAATCAAAGTTTGCCAAAATACAAGCTGCTTTTGTGTCCACATGTGGTCTGGGAGATGACTTCCGTGTATTGCTACGAAATGGTGGATGATTGCAGAATTGATGAGACAACAAAGTTTTCGCTCTGGGACACGTGATCAAACAGAAATGATAGGGAAGTGCAAAAGCTATGTCCACTGATGTCAAAGTAACAGTAGCAATAACACACATAGAAATCCCTGCTCTGATTGCATCATGATCTTCTAGTGGTGGTGCGTTGCTCAGAGGCCACACTTCATAAAACATGGCATTCTTTATTCGCTTCAAGGATTGATTTGCATACTGGATAATGAAATTGGCTTAGCCGCATCACAGCATTGCTGGCTACAGTACCTTGCAACATGGCAACTGGGGCACTCTATTGATCACTTTCGTTTCTTGATCCTTGAGGCAGGTGGAGCAGAATTTTCGGTTCAGTATCAAACAGCACCTCGGAAACATCTGAGACTCTATTATCAAGTAGCACAGGAGACTTGAGTTCACTTATGCACGGAGACGTTAGGCCAACACCTTCGAGAAAAAAAACACGGAAAATGGAACAGGACTTTTCTGGGACGCTGTCAATAACTGATTACATTTTACTTCCATTCGAGAAAGCTGGTCCACAGGAAAAACGACAGGGCCATAATTTTCTCGAAATTCGCAACTCTGAACTGAGACATTCCCTTTACCATTGAACACGACCCGAAGTCCACCACAAAGATTACGTTCAAACAAAGTCTCGTCGCAGTTGTAAATCACTTTCGCAAGAGCACACAAATCCCCAACCACGATTGTTGGGAAAATCTCATTTCCCTTCATTACTGCATTGGTTTCGGCAAACAAGATGCCATGTTTTACCATTATGAGCGAGGAGTATTGTTCACCAATCTTCCCTCAGAAGACCGTACGGCGACAACGCTGGAGAGGGTGTTACTTAAAAAATGTAATTGTTTTCCAAGTGGAAAGGCGACTGAGGAATCTATAAATACACCGTACAGATTGTGTTCAAATTGATTGTCACGGGATACTAATGTGGCAGAGAGGTGCGTTTTCCTGAAGATGAAGACCGGGTTCCACGACAACATGAAATTATTGATAACCTTACCGAGACACTTCTTTCTTCAAGAGAAGATTCGGTGAATTTAACTACAATTCCTGAGCTTTTTTGCATCTGTGATGAGACAATGGTCCATGGCTAATGAGTGGACGTCATTGGCCTCTACTAAGGCACTTGGGTTAGTCAGCTCCGTATCAGTTTGGTGGCGTGTTCCTCCAAACGTTAATGTATCAAAATGATCGACATCCAATTCTTCTGTAACCTTTATCCGACATCATCGTGTATGAGCCATTGCTCCCAATACCGTATAGCTGGCAAAAGCAGGAATCAATGGATAGGGATTTAAGAATCTAACGTTTTCAAACAGGAAGGACCCTGTGACAAATAGAGTCCTTTGATACAAATTTAGCGTAGCAGGATTTCCAGGTGGACACACAAAATAGAACCGCCCTCCTAAAATGGTCATCGTCTTGACGTTATAGCAATTTTCACCTAAAATGATAGTATGGGAAACGTTTGAAAAGTCATTTCGAACTCCAAACCGGCGCTCCAGTTCTTTAAGCTCACTGTCTCGTGACACGAAATTGTATTCGATCCTTTAAAAGTAATTCAGCAAATTGACTTTGTAGCTTCTTTATGTCATTCAACTTTGAATGTTTAAACTTGAAATGTAGCATTGCAAATGCAGCTTGAGCTCTGGAGGTGAACTCAGTTTCTACCACTTTCAACAAGCTTAGACAACGTATACGCTTTCCAGTAGTAACCGCGGAAGTACTGAGTGTCTAGGTATGTAGGACGCATCAAAGTCGTCAACAGCTGCGTGAAACTTTTCCATTTTCAAATGCGCAATACCGCGGCCACAAAGAATCTTCCCAAGAGGAAATAAGGTGTGGCTTTGTGACTGGTGTGGTTCCACAAACAAAATTGAAATTTGATCTTTTAACAATGTCAGAGTAAAGATCAGCAGATGTTTGAAAATCACCCCTGCTAAAAGCATCTTTTGCCTTTGGTTCAATCATTTTGATCACCTCTGAATCTGAAATTGAGCGGTACTTCTACTGGAACGCCTATTTGTCATTGATTGTTTCTGTAGCACTTTCCGAGTGCAATAATCTCTTCTCAAAAATTGCCGAGTCCGTAAATGGTCGTAAGATTCTTGATATCGTGAGAAGGCCGTCATCTTTGTAATAACGAATAGGCTCTTTTAATTGCACAAACAATTTCGGATGACACATTGTTGTAAACGATGTCCTTGACTCTCCACTCCTAGGGAATAACAGTAGAAAGCAAGCTTCACAAAATATCCTTGCAGATTCTTCGCAAAAGAAACAAGGCTTCAAGGGTAAATCATTTAACAGATGACCAACAAGATGAAAACCATTCTCGGAGAGCTTTTGCCAACGTCTACTTTCAAGTGGGGAACCGATATCAGTGTACACATTAGATGGATGGCCGCCTTCCATATCCAAGGAATTTTTTAACTGCTCACTTGGCAGGGACGCCAGCCTGTTATAGAATCGCGAAAGAAATCTGTCCCACCTACACAGTTGAGAAACGTTTTGGTGCATCATTCTTATAGCAGAAGCCAATACTTGGTTAGTTTCACCTTCACTGTTGCAACGATCTCTCAAGGTCTCCTGAACAAGGCGATGGACACTTAAAGAATTACTTGTCTTTCGTTTGAAAAGCGAAAACTTGACCAATAATTCCACAATTTGAGTTGCACCCGAGAGGCATTTCCAAGCGTTTCTTTAAGTCCCCATGCGCAATCTCTGGAGCACCGACGTTAGAATTTCAATCGGGTATCTCGTCTGGAGATAGATATGCAGCAATTTTCATGAAGAAAGCAGCACGCCTTTCCAAGCCCTTGATCTTTCTCGCCGTTTGAGATATAGCTGAAATTAAGAAGCCACGTAGTTTCCACTGCCAGGCGCGCCTCAGTGTAGATCTCTGCGCGTGGTTTGGCACTTTCTACGTTTAAAAGAGTAGATTTTTGGAAATGATACTGCTGGAGGTATGACTGAATAGAGCACTTAAGGGCTTTAATGTAGGCAGCGGCTTGTTCTAGGACAACCCGGTAGTCCACCAAGCTCTTTGACAAGTTCTTCAACTCCTTGGTCCTGATAACTACTGGGTGGTAATCCAGTACGCTTCTTAAGGGAATTCAAACTGATTCATCTGGAGACCAAGGATTCAGCTCGAAACAGTTTCGGATTTAAGACCTAGAATCTCACACAACGCCTTCAGGTTGTCTACGGGAAGTAACAAGAATGTGGCCTGAGCTTGTGGGTTTTTCCACTGGCTCAGAAGAATTCTCCTTGCGCAGGGGCTAAGCTCCTTTGATCCATGTTGTCCACAAGTAAGAGCCACTTGTCCCTCAGATTACCAAGCCAAGAAAGAGTTTCAGATAGAACTCGTTCAAACGTTTCACCTGCTTCATTATTCTGATTAGACGATCGCGAACACTTTCCGCCGCTATGAATTCTCCATGAATTCTCTGACAGATTTCCTCAACATCTCATCACTCTCTCCATTTACCCACCAACACACCCCCAGGGTAGCACTCAATGTTGCGCCAAGCATACTCGAAGGCAAGGGATGATTTTCCGCACCCTCCAAGTCCACAAATCCCAAGGAGGTTACCTTTGCCCCGGCCACTGCATGAACAGCAGGGTAGTGTTGCTAACTGCGAAAGACTTTTCCAGGTTCTCCATTTCTGATCTCCGTCCTGTAAAATACTCATTTCTGTCCAGTGCACCAACGAACCTCGGAGGCTTCGTACTCTCTTCACTTTTGTCAGAGCTTAGATCTGCTACCTGTTGTTTTTTAAGGTCCTGACTTCATTCTCTATAGAATGAACTTTCTGAGGAAGTTTCAAAAGTTGATCAAGAGATTCCTTGACTTCTGAAAAGCTAGTCTCCAATAGGTCTTTTTTCTTCTTTGTACTTGCAAAACAAAATCATCCAGGTTTGAAGCAAGTTGTGACACTTCATTGTGAACCAGGCTCAACAGGGAGGGGTCTACAGGTGAATTTCCGCAAAACTTTGTCCCTGCAAAGGGGCAAAACAGAAAAATTAATGTGAAGTGCGTAATTAGTAAATTTTCAAACATTACATTGTAATACTAAGGTCAGATAAAAACTGTACTCGTGTATTATTCCCCAACTGTGCTTACTATGTGGGAACAAAATAATATGTTAAATGTTACCATCCTTTTAAACAGCTGCTTGGAAACTATGGACGTTTTCTGATTCTCAGAATTCTAGATCAGCTTTCAAAAGAGAATTTTTGCATCTATAATAATTTAATAATAATAATAATAATAATTTATTGATTTATATGGCGCAAATATCAATTTGAGAATTTTCAAATGCGCTCTTAAAATAAAGTAATATAAATCTATCCATGAAATGTGTTCTGATTCAAATTCCATGGCAATCAGCGAAAGTATTCACCACTCTTTCCTACTATATTCCGAGTCTGCTTACCACAGATTTTTCAACTTAATAAATTCTGAACAAACATTTTGATCAGTTTCTGGCAATACAAAAGAGGTTGTGGTTGCCATGGTCAAAATAACAAATCTTACAACAAAATTGGAATGCACTGGTATACAAAAAGTAAGAACCTTTGGTCTCCCAGTCGCCCAATTCTCCCAAGAGTTTTGTTTCGTCTGAAGGTGAGAGGAGGAGGGATTGTACGCAGTGTCTGCATCTCATGAAAACAGTTCTTGAAACTTTGCTGCATCCCAATCTGTACAAGTTGCAGTGAGCCAACTCATTTCGTACATGATCTCTCACCGCCTTGGCTGATGACTGCATGGCAGATGAAAAGGCAGGAACTTCACCAAGTAACAAGAGGACAGCTGATCCATCACATGCACCATCAAATGCATTGAACTTGGCCATGAAGGGCTGAACGTAAAGTTTGGCGAAGTCAACATGACTTGTTACTCTGTAATCAAATCTGGAAAAGTCAAATTTTCCTGAGGCGAGTTTGTGGTTATTTCCATTAATATTCTCATATCTGAGAGGTTTGGGATGCTTCTTCAGAAGTCCTCCAGCTGCAGTTTTGGATATCAATGCGGTTGTTGTGGGTTAATTTCTGATACTCTACCTTCAAAGAATGCTCCACAAAAGGACGAATCTGAGGCACCAAACATTGTTTGAAGGCGATTCCAACAACCACCCAACGTTTTTGATCTTCTGATACGTCCATGTCACATTTTCACGATGGACCTAAGAGGTAAAGGTTATGTTTTATTGCAAACGTAACTAAACAATATAGTGAGGGAGGACCAGTTTGATTGTGGTCCGAGGGGCTGGTGAGGAAATGGAAGGAAAATAAGCGATGTCCACATGATTAAAGTTAAAGCTGTTCCAATCCTTATGGGACTGGGACACAGCGGCTCAATGGTGGGTTCAAGCCCCGGCTGGGGTCAGTGATTGTACTGTGTTCTTGAGGTGGTGTTTTTCGGCAAGACACTTTACTCTCAGCACGTCTCACTCCACCCAAGAGTAAATGGGTAGCGGCAAATTGTCAGGACCTGACAAAAATGCTGGGGACGGTTACCTGTGATGGACTAACATCCCATCCTGTGGAGTAGCAATACTCCTAGTCACTTCATGCTATGGAAACCGGAATTAAGCACCGGCCTGATAAGCCAATTGGCTTGTAGACAGACTTTAACTTGTTTACCTTTAAATCCTTAAGAGTAACCAGATTGCTCATTAGTGATAGTGCTTCATCCAGGTTTCCATAGCATGGTGTTAAACTGGGAGTAATTTGCTGGTCCATCACAGGGTACTCCTCGGCATTTTGTCAGGTTCCCCTAACAATATTGTATGGAGAGAGGCACTGAGATATAAAACGTGTTTCCATAGAACAGTAAACACAATGACCATGGCCACTGGCTCTAACCTACATTTAGAGCCAGTACATTCTACACATTAGCTCAGGCCCCTGCACCTCCCACAAGCATCCTGCCCCCCCCCCCCCCCCCCCCCTGTAACCTGGCCCCCTCTCTGTCTTCATTCACTGAGCTGTATCTCTCAAGCTATTTCATTTCCATCCCAAATCCCCCAGATTCAAATGCCTCTATAGTTGCTATAGAAACACACACTTGGGTCTTGTTTTTTAGGCAACCAGATTCCAGGCAATTGACCTCCCCCAATTTTACTGCTGACATGCTGTTGTATATGCAACTGACAGCTGCCTTCTCAATGGACAACTCACAGCAGTAATAGTAGTAAGTGGTGGATCTAGCTAGGGGAGGGGCCGAGTCTCCCCTTTTTAAAATAATGCAAGGCTTGAAGGGCTGAAACATTTTCATCCCACTGGCCAAAAAGCAAGAAAAGTCACATCTTTGCTCCCCCTCCTCTTGAGCACAACTGAATCCAAAACACTAGTACTGTTACTATCATACGAATCATCCAATGAGAAAGAATATAAGCTCATGCCACACAAATCCACATGCAGGTCCCTCTCCAGAGATTCGCAGAAGTGGTTATAGGTAGGGTATACTTTCCTGTTCAGTTTTCAGATTCATTGCTTTAAGCATAATTTATAGTGGTAGCCATTTGTATGGCGAAAATGAAAGAGGCTTAATTATAATGTCACGCTATTTTTGCAACCCCCGGGAAAAAGTCAGCCCTGGGGTGTGGCCCGGGGAGGGGAATTTTGCAAGTTAGTCTTGTCCCGGGGATAGGGATAGTTGAAGTATCTAGTCGCGCAAGGAATTATGGGGCAAAATTGGCGAGTGGACTTCTTTCCTGGGGAATCCCTTCAATTTGTATGCGACTGGTTGGAAGAAAGCAATCTTATAAAACCTGTATTTGAAAAAACCGCAGAGAGGAGCATTACATGGAGAATTACATATGGCTCTGAACATCCTGGACATTCAATCCTGCAGTGATAACCAACAAAGAAGCGCATAAAGTGGCTGATATGGTAATATGAATAAGGAAGGTTGCTGACTGTTGCAAAGAAAAGATCTATAACAATTGAAGGGTCAAGTGGAAAACTATGCTAAGTGAGCAAAGCGCGTTTGCTCACTTAGCATAGTTTTCCTTCAATTTCTGATTACTTATCGAATAGTTGCCAGACAACTCTCTTCTTCTAATTCTCGATCTACATTTGAAGACCAAATAATAAAAATGTTGATTCTTGTAATAAAAACCGTAGGGTGTAAACTGCAGGTTGTGGGTAATTAAAAAAAATAATATTATAGTATAAATTTAAAAAAAATTGAAAAATAATAATCATAATTAAAATGTTAAAAATGAATAAAAAATAATTAATGGTTAAAAATTGTCCTTTTTGAGTAAAAAAAAAAAGAAAAAACCTCAGAAGATTTAGAACTGGACTGGACTCTTGTACAGTCGAACCCCTATTAAGCAACCACCCTTGGGGAAATGACAGCATTATACTGATATTGGGACTATGGTAGCTGGCCGCTAAAGCCGGGATTTTGCCTGAATGTCCTTTTTCAAGCAATCCAAAAACTCTCTGCTCATCCCATGAAGCCCAGTCCAGTTCTAAATCTTCCAAGATAATCTTCTGAGGTTTTTCCTTTTTAACACAAAAAGGACAAATTTATTTATTTATTTAATTTTAATTATTATTTTGATAAGAGAACATTTTGTGATACCATTAATAATGAAAATTAGCGAAATAAGATTACGACGTTTCTAAGCCATCATGACTCCATTATCAAGTAAAAAATGACAGTTATAGTTTTCGAGTTTAAATACAAAGAAAGGTGACAGAGTATATTAGAATATATAAATGTGTATATATTAAGTGTTTCATGGCTGAGCGTTCGAAAGTGTCAGTGCGTGCCGTATATGATTGAAAAAAAAACCCAGCTCTTTCAATTCGACGGCAATTTGTACGAGCAATTTGATGGAGTAGCCATGGGATCACCCTTGGGGCCCCTTATGGCTAATGCCTTCCTGTGCTCCATTGAAGAAAGATTAGAACGTGACAACAAATTACCAGAATTTTACAGAAGGTATGTCGATGATACACTAGCTACAATGCCAAATATGCCAGCTGCAACAGCCTTCCTGTCAACTTTAAACGAATGCCATCCATCGATACAGTTTACAATGGAGATTGCAGAGAACAACAAGCTACCGTTTCTCGGCATGATGATTGAGAAAAGAGGCTGCCATCTGACAACGAGTGTCTACCGTAAACCAACTAATACTGGACTGCTCCTACATTACCAGAGCCATGTCGATCAGCGTTACAAGAGTTCTCTACTTAATACCATGCTAAACCGGGCATACCGCCTCTCATCATCATGGGAGTTATTTGCAATTGAATGTGAACACCTCAAACGGATGTTTTCTAAACTTAAGTATCCGTTGAATCTCATCAACTCCACTATCGCCTCGTTCATGACCCGACACTGTGATGAAACTCCGACTGAGGTTGTTACAGAAACACAAAAAACCGTCCGGATTGTCCTACCCTTTAAAGACCAGAAATCCGCTGACGCAGTTCGAAAACAGGCTGAAAGACCATGGCAATAAAATCGGAACAGAGTTACAACCAGTGTACACAAGTTCTAAAATCGGGGACAAACTCAAGCTGAAAGAAGAGAAGCCTGCTTTAGTGAACCGTCAATGTGTTGTTTATATCTTCAAATGTGATCTGTGCAATGCAGATTATATCGGTTACACTACATGCCATCTTCATCAACGCATAGAAGAGCATAGAGCCTCTGCTGTTGGCAAGCACATAATTGAAGTCCACGGTGTCATGACCCCTGAGTTGACAAAAATGTTCTCCGTTCTAAAGAAATGCCAAGGAAAACTTGATTGCTTAGTGCATGAAATGCTCCTGATTCGTGAACGAAAACCCAAACTTAACACGCAATCGGATTCAATACGTGCGAAAGTATTTATTTAATCATATACGGCACGCACTGACACTTTCGAACGCTCAGCCGTGAAACACTTAATATATACACATTTATATATTCTAATATACTCTGTCACCTTTCTTTGTATTTAAACTCGAAAACTATAACTGTCATTTTTTTACTTGATAATGGAGTCATGATGGCTTCGAAACGTCGTAATCTTATTTCGCTAATTTTCATTATTAATTAATTATTATTATTATTTTTTTAATGTTTATTATTATTTTTTAATTTTTAATTTTTTAAATTTATTTTTCTTGTAACCTACAACCTGCAGTTTACACCCTCCGATGAAAAAAATAACTTTAAGCGCTGAAAGTTTGTAATTTGCACCACCCCTTTTAATTTCCAGCCATTTCAGAAGACTTAAATTCTCTCCCAAACCAGGACCAGTCCCCCAGTTGGTATGTAAGTGAGTACCTAAGTGAGTACCTCCCCCTGACCTCCCCCGACATTCTGATTAAGAAAGTGAGTACCTAAGCGAGTACCTCCCCCTGACCTCCCCCGACATTCTGATTAAGTGAGTACCTAAGTGCTTACCTCCCCCTGACCTCCCCCCGACATTCCGAGTAAGTAAGTGAGTACCTAAGCGAGTACCTCCCCCTGACCTCCCCCCGACATTCTGATTAAGTAAGTGAGTACCTAAGTGCTTACCTCCCCCTAACCTCCCCCCGACATTCCGAGTAAGTAAGTGAGTACCTAAGTGAGTACCTCCCCCTGACCTCCCCCCGACATTCTGATTAAGTAAGTGAGTACCGAAGTGCTTACCTCCCCCTGACCTCCCCCCGACATTCTGAGTAAGTAAGTGAATACCTAAGTGAGTACCTCCCCCTGACCTCCCCCCCGACATTCTGATTAAGTAAGTGAGTACCTAAGTGCTTACTCCCCCTGACCTCCCCCCGACATTCCGAGTAAGTGAGTACCTAAGTGAGTACCTCCCCCTGACCTCCCCGCGACATTCTGATAAATTAAGTGAGTACCTAAGTGCTTACCTCCCCCTGACCTCCCCCGACATTCCGATTAAGTGAGTACCTAAGTGCTTGCCTCCCCCTGTCCTCCCCCCAACATTCCGATTAAGTAAGTGAGTACCTAAGTGAGTACCTCCCCCTGACCTCCCCCCGACATTCTGATTAAGTAAGTGAGTACCTAATTGCTTACCTCCCCCTGACCTCCCCCGACATTCGAGTAAGTGAGTACCTAAGTGAGTACCTCCCCCTGACCTCCCCACGACATTCTGATAAAGTGAGTATCTAAGTGAGTACCTCCCCCTGACCTCCCCCCGACATTCCGAGTAAGTAAGTGAGTACCTAAGTGAGTACCTCCCCCTGACCTCCCCCCGACATTCAGATTAAGTAAGTGAGTACCTAAGTGCTTACCTCCCCCTGACCTCCCCCCGACATTCAGATTAAGTAAGTGAGTACCTAAGTGCTTACCTCCCCCTGACCTCCCCCCGACATTCAGATTAAGTAAGTGAGTACCTAAGTGCTTACCTCCCCCTGACCTCCCCCGACATTCAGATTAAGTAAGTGAGTACCTAAGTGCTTACCTCCCCCTGACCTCCCCCCGACATTCCGAGTAAGTAAGTGAGTACCTAAGTGAGTACCTCCCCCTGACCTCCCGCGACATTCTGATAAAGTGAGTATCTAAGTGAGTACCTCCCCCTGACCTCCCCCCGACATTCTGATTAAGTAAGTGAGTACCTCCCCCTGACCTCCCCCCGACATTCTGATTAAGTAAGTGAGTACCTAAGTGCTTACCTCCCCTGACCTCTCCCCGACATTCCGATTAAGTAAGTGAGTACCTAAGTGAGTACCTCCCCCCGACATTCCGGAGTTGAATCTTCAGTGATGTCAGTGATGTCTGAGTGAGAACCACCTGAGAATCGAACGTACGCGTTCGAAAGGTGCTGCGTGCAAGTTATGTAGCTACAGTGAAATCTACTGGAAGTCAACTGCACACTATTTTATGATGAGAGCTATGTACTTTTACTGGTGAGCAGTAAAGTGTCTCAGAATAATCTCAAGCCACATGCATGTGATTTGGTAGACTTTCTAAAAGCCCTTTCCAATATTATTTTTCCCTTTCGTTGGTTTTGGTTCTCCGAAGAAGACGACTTGTGACGTGGCAAGTCTAGTGATTTGGCTCCTGTTTAATATGTTAAAAATCGAACACAAGGATCCCCGAGTCCCTAAAGTTTTGTATAAATTAGAAATTAAATCCATCACTTTAGTATACAGACTGATCCTATCCAACACAAAGTTGTGCAATTCAGATCTTGGAGAGGTTTTAAAGGAAAGGTGACGAAGATAGAATCCCTTATGCACCACACATGCACAAGAAATTACAATTTACATTGATATCGGGGGCTTTATATTCGTTCATACCATTATGTACTTGGCAACGAATCATATAATCGATGATAAAGATCAGGATACATGTAAAAATATATAAAATGTAGTGTAAAAACCGCAAACTTACCTTTTCTCCGCTATCGAATACAGACATCAACTGCAAGAATGAAATGGAGGCGGAAGTGAAAGGGTGTGTTTCCCCTTTCCCATGAGGCCTTTCGGCAATGAGTCACGCAAAACACAGGACACCCATACTTTATAATATCACGGTCTGCCCATGATTTGGTCGTTGAGTAAGATTTTTGGACAATATTACTATTTGCAAACTTCAAGGTTTTTTAGTTTTCTCATAAACATAGGTTGTCCTGGTTGTCCTGGTTGTCTCATTACTCCTGTCTCATTATTCTCTTTTTTAGTATTCTCATTAGTGCTGACCAAAAGAATCACGGGCTCTGGGTCCTGGGAACGAGAATGATGGCCAAGTCCAAGATGGCGGAAGATCAGATCGCGGCAGGGAGATGAAATTTCAGGTAGGAAAAACATGCGGGTAGCATGCTAAAGACTTAGATACATATCAACAGGCGCTAAAAGCAAAAACTTTCTCAAAAGATTCTCTCAACGCTGAGAGAATCATCTGCGAAAGTGGCACGAGTACAAACCAATCAAAGTCTGTCAATAGTCTCGTACGGCAAAAACTTTGTAAACTTATGATATTGAAGACGGGAGGTGAGCTATCCTACAAAATGACTTGAGTGGAACCGATAAGAAAACTGGAAGAGCTTTTCAAGCCATTTTTTTTGGTTCAGTGATGAAATACCAACAGTTGACCATTGACAAACGCACGATAAAATAATCCATAGAAAGCGCGCGCAGTGATTGGTTGAAAACCGTGTGACTGAATATTATAAAACACAGAAAATGTTCTCTGAGTTTTTTTCCATCGATGCAGCAATGGATTGGTGACACGCTAAGGAATCTGTTTCATAAGATAATTATTTATTATTTAACAGTACAAGCTGTTCATACATTTGTAGCTCTCTTCTGGAACCCACAACGTGGGGGGGGGGGGGGGGGGGGGCAACTGGAGGATGTCATCTGAATGAGAACTGTGAAGCTAGGATTAATGTAACTACATTAATACAAAATGATACTCAGTCATGCTCTGATTTGTCAATACTTATTAATTACTATTATAATACTGGTAAATCCTGCTAAGACACTCACTGGAAATCACTGCCATGCTTCAAGGACAGGAATGCCGTACTGCAACAAAAAGACCATATGTTAAACCACCCAAAAGAGGGATTGCTTTTAAATAATAATTTTACTGCATTAACCACTTGGGCTGTTGGAAGAACATGTTCAAAAGCTAATACATCACTCACCTTTAATTTGGTTTCATGATTTATCTCTTCTTGTGTTTTCCCAACATTCTACATGGTTGGCATGGTTGGATGGGTGGCGAAAGAATGTACAAACACTCTACATGTATACTCGAGTGAAGGGGTTACAGAAGGGCACTGAAGCAGCACAGCTTATTTTTACCAACTTTTAATTTTCCTTTCCAGGCCAGTTGATTCTGATGATAAAATGATAGAACAAGATTTCAAAGCTGTTTTGAGTCAAGTCAGCTGATAGTCAAGGAATGTAGCAATGGAATTTGAGACATTAGGAAACATTACGGAAAACTTGGAAGACGTTTCAAAGCCAGTCAAAACTGTTGAGGTACATGTATGAAAATGTAAATTCTCAGAAGTATACAATGTACATGTAGTAGATTCCAAACACATGAAAATGTTCTTTAGGTTGTTGTGACAAGGAACAAAAAATTAAAACATTTTGTTTCCAAAGGGATTAATCATAGTTTCTAAAATTATTGCTTTTTTATTCTCAGGACAAATGGAAACTATTACCAGCCTTTTTAAAGGTAACAGTACAAACCATAGTACAACTCGCACTGTTCCACCGTCAGTCTTGTTGTGTCCGATATTTGCTCTTAATTACAAGCTCATGACAAGGACTCTGTATTTCATGAATTATCTTTTAGAAATGATTTGCAATAGAATTAAATGCCCGGTTGTTCAAAAGATGGATAACTCTATCCACCGGATAAATCACTATCCAGTGGATAGTGTAGTAGGTTTTGTTAACACTTATCCTCTGGATAGAGATTTATCCGGTGGATAGTGCTATCCACCCTTTGAACAACCATGCAGGCCCAGTACGGCAAATCAAAGGAGAAAAAATACTTGTACATGTACATTGTAGATATGTTCTGAATTTCTTTCTTTTTAGTTGCAGTAGAACTTTACAGTATTTCACAAAAATGGGGAACAGTAATAAATTATTGTTAGATTATTGTTTTGTTTTTGTCTCAATTTTCACCATCTTGCTTCTCGATAAATTTTCCTTGGCTTGAGAAGAACAAAGAAGGAAAACCTGTCAGTCCAGGATAATGCATAATTGGAGCAATGGTAATGTGAGCTTTTGATGCTCTTTCTCAGCTATGAATGAGGAACAATGACAATACGAGGCACTTTTTCATATCTCACTGTTTCTTGCAGAAACTCTAATATTATTGTTTTTTAACTTGACATCTGAGTAAAGGTTGGCAGGTCCGCCGGCATGTTCTGAATACACAATATCTGACATTTGCAGACTGCAGACTGCAGAGCCAGACCGCAGAATGCAGACTAATCCTAACATACATGTAACCCTAACATAACCCTAACCAAAAACTAACCCTAACCCTACAAATTGTTAGTATTAGGATTAGGGTTAATTTTTAGGGTTATAGGGTTAGTTTTGGTTAGGGTTATGTTAGGGTTAGTCTGCAGTCTGCAGTCTGCAAATGCGAGACACTGCTGAATACATGTAAGCTCTCCTTATATTCTTTCCAAGATTGATACAGGGTGATGTATTTTGCAGGTCAAGGGACTTGTCAAGCAACACATAGATTCATTCAATTACTTCATAAATGTGGATGTAAGTACATGTACTGACTGTAGTTGTTGAAATTATTATTCTTTATGAGTCTGACTGCGTAAGATTTTGTCGACCCAGGATCTAGTTTTATGTATATGTATATAGGTCACAAGAATGATGTTGGATGTGTTGTGCTTGTAGAAAAATGGTATAGTCACTTAATTGCCTTTTAATCTCCTTTTGTTTTATAGATAAAAAAGATTGTTAAAGCAAATGAAAAAATTACCACAGACGCAGATCCAGTATGGTATCTAAAGTACCTGAACATTTATGTGGGAAGTCCTGATGTGGAAGAGTCATTCAATATCACTAAACCCATCTCACCTCATGAGGCAAGTTGATAATTATGTTATTTATAATAATTATTATAATGTATAATATTTAATGCATAATTGTCTGAGTAAGTTCTGAGGCAGCTGAGTCATTGGTTTTATTACTTAAATATTGGTTATTGTCCAAACTTGTTCGGTCAAGATAGCCGGATATTGGCCAAGTTAAAAAAGAATGAGGCGAATATCCTGCTATCTTGACTGAACAAGCTTGCCTGGTCAATAAAGGATTTATATGCATGGCCAATAAAACCTGCCCGCTCACAGGAACATTCTTGTGAGTAAATCTCAGGCCTCGGCACTGGCTTATCAGGCCGGTGCTTAACTCTGGTGCATAACATGATTACTCACTAGGAGTATCACTACTCCCCTGGATGATGCTCATCCATTGTAGGTTACCCCCAGCATTTTTGACAGGTTGCCATAACAATTTGACGGTACCCATTTATAATCTTGGGTGGAGAGAGGCACTGTGAGAGTAAAGCAGCTTGCCCAAAAATACAACACAATGACCCCGGCCAGGGCTCAAACCATCCGGAGTCCAACTCGCTAACCTTTATATCGCTATACATTTATAAGATATTTAAGATTTTCTTTTTTTTCAATGCTTTTGTTAGTGTCCCCAATTAGTAGGCCACTTGTGACCAGCTAGTAGATTTGACACCTGAATAAAGTTATTGTATTGTATTGTAACCATTAGCCAGGCCACCGTGTTTCCCACAGGTACTGGTAGATACTGGTGAATTGTCCAAGGAAACCTGGCTAAATGCTAGGGAGTGCTTATACATGTAGCTACTGGTAAACTACAATATAACATCCCATTTTAATACTTACTTCCTGCTATGGAAATCGGAGTTACATGTAAACATCAGCTCTGATGAACCATCAGAGACTAAAACCGGAAAAGACTTACCCTGCATTGACATGTTTTTTTCTTCCAGTGCCGCTTGCGGGATATGACATACTCAGCGCCTATCACAGTAGACATTGAGTACACCAGAGGAAGCCAGGTTAGGAAGCCAGATTTGTCATCTTTTCTGATAAAGTGCATTGCACCATAATTTGCTAGTTAATTTCGCCAGACACTTCAAGTTGTTACATTGTATTGACTGGTTACATTTTGTATTTTTCAGCGAGTGGTGAGGCATAATTTACCAATAGGGAGGTAAGTGCTTACATGATATGACAATGACATTGTATGTTAAAGTTGTTTCCATGCTTTTTTGGCTGTAAACAAAATAATACTGTTAACTCCGATACTATTACCCCCCCCCCCCCCCCCCTGGAAATAAACCCCTCTAAAATGAGCCCCTCAAACACAAAACCCCTTCAAAATTTAAGCCCAATCATTCTTGAAAATTCCTTCCGTTAGTAAGCGGGCAAGCCCCCCTGATCATGATAATGAGCCCCTCAGAAAATAAGTCAACAAAAAAGCCTTCTCCAACAAAAATAAGCCCTGCAGGGCATATTATAGGAATTTTACTTATGGTATACTAATACATGTACTTCTAGTAAACCCAACACTCCTATACAACCTATCCATGTACTGTAGCTATGATTAATGAAATGTTCTGTAACTAGTAAGTGTCTTATTCTAGTTGTAACATATAAAGTGCTTTGTTTCTCTTTTTGTTTAGAATGCCTATAATGCTTCGGAGTTCTAACTGCGTACTGACAGGGAAGAGTCCGGCAGAGTTGGCTTCCCTGAATGAGTGTCCTATTGACCCAGGTTGGTTGAAGTGTTGACGTTATGATTTGTAATTACCATCAAGCAACAAATGAGAAAATAAAATAATGGTTGAATAGTCTGTCCAGGGAGAGCAGAAGCTTATCACCTAGAAGCGTATAGGTTCGATTCAATGCGTGGTTTTTTCCCGACCAATCAAAATTAACTTCCTTATATGGAATGGCAGATGCGGTTAACGCCCGTGTCCGCGCGCGGGATTTTTTCCGGGAATATTTTTATTCGTCGAGGCGCGTAAAAGTGCGTACTGCGTAGTCGATTTTCTGGGAATCTTGTCTGCAATTCTGAGAATCAACCAGCTTTAATAAAGTATACACACTCATTACATATCATTCTAGCAAATAATATCAAACATCAACACCACAGTTTAAAAAAGCAAGTGTTTTATTGTGTACTACAACTTCATGATACGATATTTTCTAGCCACAAAATTTCGAAAAATTACGAGTGGAAAATTCGCTTGCCGCAAGACAAATTTAAAAGCGACAAGCTCACTAAATACGGCTAAATAAAAAGACAAATCGGTAAAACGTTAATATTAGTATATGTTAATCAACCTTTTAAAGTGTTAAAGGTGGTTTTTGGGTCGGAAGAACTGCTCTCAAAGCGCAAGCAAATGCATGAAAAAATGCAATTTCTTCCCCGCGTGATCGACAACAATCTCAAAAACTTAGCACAAAAACATTGTACAATCGTTACCCACGAGAAAAACCCCCCACATTTTTGGATAAGGAAAGCTATCTGGTTTTTCTGAAGCGATACTGTCGATAGTTTGATCGAAATAACGGTTGTTTTCTTGTTGGGAAAAGTCTTATAGGATTATAGCTACTGGAAGCGGTTGTTTTGAAATTAATAACTCAGTTTGACAGCGAAAGAAAGCTATGCGAACACAAATCCTCAGCTACAAGCTCGTGAAATAAATGAATCATCGACTTATATAATTCAGTTGTACACTAACTAGACAGGTTAAACAACCCATTTCAAGCTTAAGAAAGAGGTTGTCGGCTCTCAAACCTTGCTCTTTATATATAAACCAAACTTGTAAACAACAATAATAATTATCATCCGCGCGTTAGATCGATCTAGAACTCGTTAAAAACACAACGACACCTTTTTACAAATTCGTTTGCAGTGAAATACTCCACATTTTTAGGTAACTGAATAGCTTTCTATTTTGTTAAAGCGATACTGTCGCTACTTTGACTGTAAGTTTTAAAATTATCTTTCTCAGAAAATATCTACAAGAGAACTTGAAAACAACCACATTATTACCGCACGCTATAATTTCTGTCGACAAACACGCTAAGTAAACACCAAAACATATTTACAAAAATACTCATAATTTTCGGATAAAGGAGTAGTTTTCTTGTTTCCTCGTTTGATACTGCCGTTATTTTGACTGTAATAATGTCCTCTTGCTCAAAAAATCTGCAAAAAGATTTACTTGCGGTTCTTTGAAATCAACAACTGTTGACAGCGATCAAAAACATAACACAAAATCCTTACCCGGCGATGGCATTTCCTCTACTGTATCTCACATATCCCGGCTAGCTGGCTAGCTCCTCAACTCGTACCACATGCGGGTCTTTTTCTTTCCGAAAATATAAAATCAAAGACATCCTGAAGCACAGCGTATTTAGAGTATCCCGAGAGAACATTTAAATAAATCGAAAAAATTGTCACTTTCCCTATTCACAACAAGCTTACATGCATTTCACCGATTCAAACTCATTGGGACAAGTCGAAATAGACCTTCAAGGTTTCTTTCAACTCACCGGGAACTCTTCCAAATAATACTTCGACACTTAGCGCTTTTCCAGCATTACAAATGTCATAATATTTTCTTCGGGCGAAAATTTTCCTCGCGAAGCCGCCATTACAGATGTAGTTCTCGCGAGGAGCCGCGAGGAGCGCGAAAATCCTAGTTTCCATATAAGGGCAAAATTGATTCAGCGATTCTGATTGGTCGGGAAAAACCCACGCATTGTCCCAACATAATAAGAGAAGTTACACGCTTCTAGGTGATAAGCTTCTGGGGAGAGTTATTATAATAAATTAAATGCTGTCATAAGGGAGGTTCCCGGGGGTGGGACTCCCGTAATAAAAGTGACGGGGGTGATCATTGTACCTTCTAGGGGTTAAAATGTATGGTTTGGTACTGCTTAGGATAGAATTGGTACCTCTTAGGGGTGAAAATGAATTCAAGCAACACGTACCCACAAAACAAAATTATGGTACCTTTTAGAGGTTCTTTTCAAAATTTCCAACGATCACCCCACTTTTATATGGGAATCTCCCCCCTGGGCATTCAATGCATCCAGGAGACATCATTCAATGCTATAAGGGAGCATCTCCAAATTGATATCGGAAATTTTGGCTTCCGATGTCAATATCGCCTTGTTCCGATTCCAATATCCTTAAGCGTGCAACTCAAGAATGTCCGATGTCAAGTTTCTGAATTCCGATCAAATCGGAGATCAATCGGAACGTTCAAATCGGTCAATCGGATAATTGAAAGAACGTGATGTTCCAGTGATTGACAGAAATATTTCAAACGTGCAACAAATTATATCTTTGTTATCAGAAGTACAGAACGCGACTGTTTTTATATTAATTAAAGTCCATGTCTCCACTTCAACATCTACATAGCCTACATCTATACACAACAATTAATTGTGTTAAGTTAGGCAAGAAAATACCGTAACTATCTTTTCCATTATCAGACATAAATTTTGCGGACTCAGTCAGGTGGATGAAATTGATTACGTCGGTTGCCGATGGAGACCATGCGATCTTTGAACGTTTCATTCTTCGTTAGTTGTTACTGAAATTAAGCGGCCATAAACACTACGATCTTCATCAAGTCTACAGCACAGCAACACATTTTAATACAATAAATTGTAGTCTGCATGTTCAATTTTTGACTAAGTATTAGGCGATGACAGGCAGACTGCGGCGCCAAATGTTTATTTTGCGATGTCTCGACCATTACAAGACACTGAATGTTTACCTTTTATTTTTCATGGCGTTTCATTGGGATTTTCAGCAGAGCAAAGCTATTTTGGTCCAAGAATTGTAACTTTGTATATTATCACTTTCTCTTTTTCAGAGTTTCGTGTATGATGCAACCGACAGCGGCTTGTTGTTTATTCTTGCGGTTTCATCTCGCCTCTGATTGGTAGACATTGAAACAAGCGTTCACGGCTTGTTAGTGCTATTTTGTTCGGCAAAACATCGGATTGAACCCTTAGCTTGGACTATTAGAAATTATAAGTGTGTGTCTTTCATTTTATAGGCTCGATTTTAGCCGCTCTCACGACTTTCATTTGCATGCCGTGCGAATCCGGTGAAAATCAAACTCTGTGTGAGTCTTGTGATTGAATTACACTTTACCCTGATCAAGACAACACGTAGTAGTTTTAATTTCTTTTAATTAAGCACTGACCATTTGAAATTTTATATATGGTATATAAGTGTAAATAAATAAATGAATGAAAATCGCGAACGAATGATAGCTGAATTTCCACGAAATCCCTTTTTTTCCTATTTTCACGCAACACTGAACACACAAATAGCATGATGGCGTGATAGCAAATCCTAGGCGTTACTTTTATGTTTCACCATGAATTTCCCACCATCGGAATGATTCACTCACGTCAATTGCACGGCGTGAAATATACATTTGTACTTTAAACTCTTTCTTGTATTTCACGGAAGCACACTCAAGCAAAGGTTGAAAGCAGATGCATGAAGCAATACGGTATTATTAAAGTTGAATTTCTTTTATGTACAGTTAATATGTCAATTGCTGGGCACAAAATTTTATGACCGAACGTTGTATTTGTTTAATTGAAACATATTCAGAGAAAGGTTGCTTTCGTGAGATCATTTGTTTTCTGTCTCTTATCAGTTTGTGGTAGATGCAGTTTAAAACAAGGTGTCAGCTTTCCATTTTAATGCATCGGATCGGATGCTTCCGATAGTATCGGAAGACTATCGGAAGTCGGTCACTTCAATTTCCGATATCGCCAAAGAAACATCCGATTTTAATCGGCATTATCTCACAAATATTCCGATATCATTTCCGAAGCATCGGCAATTCTGTCTTCCGATATTTGGAGATGCTCCCTAACAAAGAGACCATGTTGTAACCACTCAAAAGAGGGAATATGTTTGGTTTTAAAAGTAATAATTTAACTGCATTAAACCACTTGGGCTGTTGGAAGAACCTGCTCAAAAAACTTACAAATCACTCACCATTGGCTCATGATTTAATACAATCTTTTCTTGTGTTCTTCTAACATTCCAAATGGCTTATTGAACTGACAAACCATAGAAATGCATAACTTCTACAAGACTGAGTGTCTTGCCTTAGCATTAAAGTTGTTTCATGTATTTAAAAACAGAAACTGGAGGTACAAAAAGGCACAGTTGATAGACTATTTGGCTCCTCCAATCTCTATGACAAGAACAGACTTAAACTTTAAATATTTCAATAACCTATTGTAATAATTCCTATTATCAGGAGGTTACTTTGTAGCAAATGGAACAGAGAAGGTTATATTAATTCAAGAACAGTTATCAAAGAATCGTATCATCGTAGAAGCCGACAAAAAAGGCAATGTTGGATGTTCTGTAACAAGGTATGTGTCTCGCACCCAGTTATATTTTCCAGAATGTTCTACATTATGTTGATGTACAATTTTATTTAAAAAAATTACCTGTCAGATATGTTTTACTCTGTAATAATTATTACAAGTATTATGTATTATGTATTTTTTTTCAGTTCAACAGCAGAAAGAAAAAGCAGAACAAGTATTGTGACTAAACAACACAAGTTTCGTTTGAAACACAATGCTCTCTCTGAGGTGAAGGCCCTTTTATTGTAACAGCCCTTATATCAGGGGCACCCAATGGATCGTTTTGGTGGAATATCTGTTCGGAAGGCTTATAATTGCCTCCGATATTCGGTTAGGGAAATGTTATCTCAAACTTTCTTAATATCGGAAAATTAGTGCCTTTTGTTTTCGGAGAGATAAAAATGTCATTTTGGGTACAAAAAAATGGTCAACTAGGATTTTTGGAAAGGCAAATTAAAGCAGCTCGCTAACGTATCCGAACAGATATGTACATTTTTCTTAGTGTTTAAAAATAAGCCATTAAACTGCACAAAAATCACAG
This sequence comes from Desmophyllum pertusum, assembly GCA_029204205.1. Taxonomy (NCBI): domain Eukaryota; kingdom Metazoa; phylum Cnidaria; class Anthozoa; order Scleractinia; family Caryophylliidae; genus Desmophyllum; species Desmophyllum pertusum. The sequence continues at coordinate 1,602,471 of MU826351.1, forward strand.
TTATATGTAAAAACGAGGACACCTATAGGAAAATTTTGTCGTTGGGTGCCCCCGTTATGTACACAATAAATTATAATATACATGAGGTGTACTGAGGCCCGTCGCTCCAAGAGGATCGACTACACCTCACCAATGAGCTCAAGCTAGCTTGGGCTGTCCACTCAACTTCCTTCCAGGTGGATATCCCCGGGGGGGGACTCCCATGAAAGGGGCGGGGATGCTCGTCGGAAAATTTGAATGAAACCCCCTAAAGGAGAACAATCTGGGCGTGGCTCAAGCTTTATTTGACCCCTAAAAGATATCATTCTAAGACAGACTTGGACGAACTACATGTAAGTTGTAATCAATGTCCGGTAATGAGACTGTTGACTCATGGTCAGAAGAAATTTTGAAGATTTCATGCCTGTCGAATCAGTGTAGACCACCACACAGTATGGAAGTAACATGGAGTCGCTAGGGTGTGACCAATCCAGCCCCATCATACTTTTGCAAAGGGCTAGCCTACTAACATAAAGTGCATATGAAATGAGTTCACTATTAAAATAAAAAATTAATTGAAGTTCATTTAATCAGGATTGTTGCTTTCAATTGTCGATGATTTACATTTGACTTTTAGGATGTACCCGTGGTGGTGGTATTCAAAGCTATGGGCATAGAATGTGAACAAGAAATAGTTCAAATGGTTGGTTGTGAGGAGGAAGTCATCTCTACTTTTGCGCCATCACTTGAGGAGTGTCATAAACTCAACATCTACACACAGTTACAGGTAATTCTGAAATAGCGCGAGTTGGAGTGGCACGCGTGAGAGGAAGAAAATGCGTGCGTCTCTTCTCTCGCGCACACCCCTAAAGACTTGAGCTCTTCTCCACTCAGCGCCTGCTATGCAGGCTAGAGCTCTTTATAAGATGTTGTCAAACAGGATGTTACATTTTTACATTCAACAAGAGTTATAGTGAATGTAAAGTTTTCACCTATGAAAAATTAAATTGGAAAAAATAATGCCATTACTAGCAGTAAATCTGGTGGATATTTTGTGTATGAAAATAAAATAAAATAATATTGGAAACTTTGTGTCAGGTTTACATGTATAGTGTAATTCGGACCCTAGGCTAACCTTTTGGGTTAGGGTTAGTCTGCAGTCTGCGTTTTTCCCTGACTGAATGTAATTCAAAGTCTTGAGTGCCAGTACAATCATGGGTCATGTGTCTTGTGTTTAATACGTGTCTCAACAGGCGCTGCAGTATGTCGGATCCAAAGTGCGTCAACGTGCCACATGGGGCAAGAGTAGGACCAAGGTGGAAGAAGCAAGAGAGCTGTTAGCAGGAGTCATGCTTGCTCATGTTCCGGTATAAATAATAACAGATCAATTCTTGGTTTGCATCTGACGTCATCAAAATTCTAAAATCTAAACTGTTAATTCTACAAAGCTATTCTTTTTGCATATTCTAGATATACAAGACATTAACCTCTATGCAAAGTTTGGTATCGATTCAGTTCTTCGTTTCGAAAATAGAGCATTTTGAAATTTGCGATGTCCCGTATGAACGTGTTTTGAACTGTCACAAAAATGCTTGAAAACTAATGTTTTTTTGTCATTTTTAAATGTTCATACGTGATAATAATTTAGAAGCGATGTCTAAAAAGTTTGAAGTGAAAGCTAATGATTTTGATGGTAGAAATCTACTCGACTACTTCTTGTTCAATTTTATGGCCGCCATATTGGTGTCCCAAAGAAGGGCACCAACATGGCGGCTGCATACTAAATACTATAATTTTCTGAAAATTATTTTCGTAATAACTCGGTTACGAAAAACGCTACATAGCTATAATTTTGAACAAGAGTTTCTTTCTGCCTGCTCTACAACCTGTTAATTTTCTGATGTTGTTGATGCAAGCAAACAGTTTTTGTATTAACATTGATGCAAACCACCAATATTTTATACGTCTGTCCCAGTGGATCAGAGGAGCCATGTGGCTTATCAGTGCTGACACTTAACTCCAGTTGGATGAGACGCTAGTCCATCATAGTCGTGTGTGAGAAAAACATAAATTTTCCACTTATTTTGTTTCACTCAGCCAGTGGTCAGGAACACCCATAAAATTTATCTTTTGAAACATATTTTCATTTTGCTCCTTTAGAATGCTTTACAATTTGTGATTGGTTTGTACAATGTATTACTAACAGTGTATTAAAGTGGTTGTGTTCACATTGCACTAGGGTAAACTTGTGATCGCAACAAAATTGTCTCACTTGTTTGTCAAATTGAATTCATTTCAGGTAATTAAATACGATTTCAAAGCCAAGTGTTTGTTTTTAGCTCTGATGGTTCGGAGAGTCATACTTGCTTGCAGTGATGAGGTAAAAGTCTTTCTGGTCAAAAACACTATTTTAAAGGTTGAAGTCTGTTCCAATCATTATCTAATGGATTGGAGGAGCCAGTGCCGGCGCTTAACTCCAGTTTCTGAAACATGAAGCAACTAGGAGTATTGCTACTTCCCTGGATGGGATGCTAGTCCAATGCAGGTTACCCCCCCCCCCCCCCCCTTCCCCTTACATTTTGTCAGGTTGCCCATAGGCTAACAGTTCGCCGGTACCCATTTGGCCCTATTTGACTCCTCCTGGGTGGAGAGAGGCACTGTGAGAATAAAGTGTCTTGCCCAAGAACACAACACAGTGACCCTCGCCAGGGCTCGAACCCGTACCGCTCGATCCAATGTACTAACCATTGGCGTAATGCCACTGCACCTTAAGTTGCCCTGACAATTCACCAGTACCCATTTACTCCTGGGTGGAGACAGGTACTGTGAGAGTATTAAAAGTCTCTTGCCGAAGAACACAACTCATTGACCCCAGCCAGCGCTCAAACCCAGACCGCCTGATCCGGATTCTAACACGTTGACTATTAGGCTACATGTACCGTGTCTCCTTCTATTTTAGAATTCGAGTTTCGATCATCAAAACATTGTGACTAATGTATGAAGCTCCTATTTTCCTTGTCTTGCAGGCACACGTGGATGACCGTGATTACTATGGTAACAAGCGACTGGAACTAGCAGGGCAGGTAAATATGACATGGAGCTGCTGTTGCTGTTTGCAATGTTTCTGTTAACATCAAATTTTAGTTCAATTTTATCACAAGAATATGCCGGCATGTTCTAGAATCAGTCCTGAACACCGGAACACACTGGAACAGTCTGGAACACCCTTACAATTACATTAACCCTAACCAGTAATCGTGAATTAACAACTAACTGTTAACCACTACTGCCAACCACTAACCACATTAAACCTAATCCAAACTCTAAACTACAATGTATATGTACATGTATTCTGGTGTTCCGGCATCTTCTGTGTTTCTGGTTTTAATACAGTACATATTCAACTCAAGCAGTTGAAAAGAAGGCCTGAAAAAAATTCAGGTTCCAACGGGATTTGAACCCATGACCTTTGTGATTCCGGTGCAAATTGATGCATGAATATATGATTGAAATAATTCACATGTGTCAAACTGTGGTGGAAAGAATGAAAGAGAATTTGTAGACCCTGGTTTAGTGTCTCATAACAGACTAAATGCAGTTTACAGCGTTTGCATTGGAAGGCAAAAAATTGTCCGGACATCATGTCTGACCACAGTTGGGATTTCATCGGACATTGGCAAATTTTGGTTGGCCATTGTCCGATGACCGACTGTTAATTGCAGCCCTGAAATGTCTAGCTTTCAGTAGTACTAACTTTCATGTTCTGGATTCATATTTAGAATTTCTTTTCACTTTTTTTGTTTTTTTTACAGCTTCTGTCTCTTCTTTTTGAAGATCTGTTCAAGAGATTTAATGCTGAGGTAAACATAAAAAATAAAGTTAATGATTAGTCTCTTGTCCAGAATAAGATATCACCCCTCCCCCTCCCCCCCCCCCCCCCCCCCCTCCAAAAAAAATCCATTTCTTTTGGCCCCAAGCTTGACAGTGGTAATCATGAAATTTCAATTCTTTTTCAGCTTAAGAAGATTGCAGACCAAACAATTCCAAAACCAAGGGCTGCACAGGTATATGTTATGGCAGTAGACAAACTTTGTGGAAAACTATGCTAAATTTACATGTAGAGTTGGCCTTGAAATCAAAATTGCTCCAAATTAGCTATATTTTGGCATACAGACTGGTTACCAGTCTAATACCAATATATAGCCTCCTCCGCAGGCAACTCCTGGGTCTCCGGGGTCTGGGGCAAGAAAGGGGCAAAAGAGCGGCCACTGGGACCGAGGCGAGCGAAAAGCGGTCCTCTCTTCCTGTCCCCCACCCCACTCAGTCACCTTTTTGTCCTCCATACCAGTCTCTCACTCGTGCCTTTATGTAAGAGTTGCCTGCAGAGGAGGCTAACCAATATAGGGCAACATGTAATTTGGAGCAATTTCAATATTTCAAGACCAAACCTAAACTTTGCACAGTTATCGACCAAGCCCTTCAATAATAATAGTCAATGTAGGTCTGCAATGTGTGCGAAGACGCTAGATAAATATTATTGTTTAATTGTTTAAAATATCATTATGAAGGCTGAGTGCGACTGTTATTTTGTTCTGTTGCTTTTATTCAGTTTGACATTGTGAAGCACATGCGTCAGGATCAAATAACTCATGGACTGGTTCATGCAATCACCTCGGTAATAAATGCTGCAAACATTTTCTTGTTATTAATGATGATCTTTCTAATTTAGGTACTGGTAATTTGTGGAAAATTTGGAATATGAAAGTGGATCTGAAATCTATGAATGCATTTGGTGCCAGATCCACATTCCAGAACTGTCCAAACTGAACAAATGTTTTATCTCAGGATTGTTTCTTTATAATAATTTATTATTGAGATTGAGTAAGTTATTTCTCAACTTTTGCTTTTCAGGGTAATTGGATCATTAAAAGGTTTAACATGAATCGTGCAGGTGTCACACAGGTAAATTCAGTGTCATTTTTCTGGTTGAAATTTTTTTGTAGCTTGATGTGTGCAGGTCAAAAAATAATTATCTAGCACCATAGGCATGCAATGAATGCATTTAAGGATCTTTGTAGCTATAGCCCTTTGCATGCATTACTTGCCTATGATACTAGATTATCATGAGTAAGCGATGTCTGCAGAGGTCTTTGTAGCGATCATAACCCTTTGCACACATTACATGCCTATGATGCTAGATAATCATGGGCAAGCAATGCATTCAGATGTACCTGTGGCCCTTTGCATGCATTACAGGCCTATGATGCTAGGTATTATATCGTAGTAGTATATTAAATCATAATAATTATGTGCAGAGATCTTTGTAGCTATAGCCCGTTGCACGTGTGTAGAGGGCTATGGCAAAAGGTTTATCCTGGGAAATGCCTTCAGTCAGCATGTTTGAATTGACAGGTTCTGTTTGCTCTTCTGCAGGTGCTGTCACGTCTTTCATTTATTTCTGCTCTTGGAATGATGACAAGAATAAGCAGTCAGGTAAACGAGCTGTTGTGATGTGCAAACAGGAAAATCAAACATTGTTGACATCACCGCTCACCTGAGAACATCCAAATCTGGGAGTTTTAACATAATTATTTTATCCAGTGTATTTATTTCCTTCACATAGTTTGAAAAGACACGTAAAGTAAGTGGTCCTCGGTCACTGCAGCCATCTCAGTGGGGAATGTTATGTCCATCAGACACACCCGAGGGAGAGGTGAGTCTTGGATACAAAACACAGAACAGTTCTAATTCCCAAATGTTTAATAACACACATCCTAAAATTGGTAAAAGAGTGCTGTCTTTTCACAGTTAATATTACCTTTATATGGGAAACTGGTAAAATGGAGCATTCTGATTGACTCCCTGATCAGCCAAAGTTTGCAACATGGACCAGTAAGATATAGCCCACTCATTCATTCATGAGTTAGCCAATTTGAGTTTTTAAAACATTGCACAAATTAAAGAACACTGTTTTCTGTCAAGTAGAAACCTTTATTGACCAAGCAATGTTGGTCTCATTCTTCTATTTTTGGCAAAAATTGCCTTCAGCTTGGCCCATATACTTGCCCATATACTTGCCATATACTAGCAAAGACAAGTCCATACATGTACCTGCAAACTCTACCAATATTTCCCCAATGTGGACCTCACACTTACTAGTTCACTGAACTACATGTACTAAGTCATTGTGGTTTTAGCATTCTTCATTTTAGCCGCTATATACATCTCATCTAAACTTGGCATTTTAATGTTGGTTGTGTAGGCTTGTGGATTAGTGAAAAACCTTGCACTGATGACACATATCACGACAGACCAGGAAGAGGAGCCTATTATTCGCCTGGCCTATAACTTGGGAGTAGAGGTAAACTCACTGTTATGTACACTGACTTAACTTGTCGAAGAGCAATGCCTAAATGGAGGGTTGGTGCCGATTGTGAGCAATGTGGGCAAAAGGCAAATGACCATGAGCAAAATGCAAATGAGGAGGTAACCATGGCAACCTCACACGGGTCAACCCCCCTGGCACCTGTCACACTGATGATTCAGTGGAGAATAAAAGGAAAAATACTTACCAGATCCCCAAAATACTGACCAAGAGGTGGGTGGGTGGGGCAAACAGAAGGCAAAATACCAGCCAAGGTAAATTGCACAAGCAAGCCGCGATGGCAACTCTTCTCGGAAACAACTCAAACTGCGCATGCGTCAATAGATCACCCGCTGGCCAACAAACGATCTCCCAGTTAACTATGATTATTGATAATCTCATTTAGAAACATTGAAAGTAACAAGTTGAATCTTAGGAGTTCTTCAACATACTGCCTGTGCAAATAATATTGTAATAGGACTTAGTGGAGTCCAATTCGGTCTGTAATCATACAGTCAAGTGATTATTAGTGATTTTGTAGCATGATTATACATCTCTTTCATAATGGTCGCCGCAGCAATTTTTTGAAAATTGAAATGCCTATAACTGAAGAAAGAATTCAATAACAAGAAAGATGATGTCAAATTGAATCAATAGGTGTACATTTAAGGCCATATTCCTATTTTGGGGAGAAGTTGTAGGCATTTCAATTTTGCACAAACATGAAAACGAGGCTTGTGAGGCCAGGTTTTGATTCCCCATACAAATGTCTTAAATTTGAAACAGCCATAACTTTGCAGCCGTTAAACCAAAAACGCTCAAACTTCCCAGGATAACATATTTTGCAGTGCTTGGTAATGTAATAGCATCAATATCCTTGAAAACCTTGACAGACAAAAATTGCTGCGGCGGCCATTTTGAAAGAGGTGTATAGACTGAATTGAGTGGCATATGAAGTCAGGACTGTAAATCATAACTCTGACATAATTTTCTTGAAGAACAAAATTAATAACCATTGGTTGAACGTTTCGGCGAATAAAAACATAACTTACATGTACAGTTGAATTTGTGGGAGACGGGGTGACCTAATGGTTAACGCGTTGGACTCAGGATCAAGTCGATCCAGAATCCAGCAGGCCCATGCCTCCCACATACACGCTTACGCCCTAAGCATGAAAGCGAGGCCTAAGGGCCACAAGATTCCCCGTGAACTTTAAAAGAGTAGAAATATGGCTGAAGAAACAACATCGAGTGATTTAGAGGCTGTAAAATTAACCACGGAAGATATTCCTGGGGCATTTGTAGAAAAAAAGCGAAGTTTTGGCTGAAATGTAAACGACTGGATTTTCCTAAATATTGATGGAAAGGCCAACGACGTTATTCAATAACAACTTTCCAGGGCTAATTTTACAACCTCTAAGTGGCTTGATGTTGTTTCTTCAGCCATGTTTCAATCTACTCCTTTAAAGTTCACGGGAAATCTTGTGGCCCTTAGGCCTCGCTTTCATGCTTAGGGCTTAAGCGTGTATAGTGAGTTGACACTGACAGAATAATCCTAGCTCAAGCCGCAAGTTAGAGTAATTGTGATCATGTCAATTAAATTGTAGAATTTAAGTATGCTGTCTGGAGAGGAGATCAGCCATCCATCAGTTTATCTTGTGTTTCTTAATGGTGAGTTGTTTCTTTTCTCTATTGTCCATAACAGCTTGTGCATGTTTCTATGACAGTGCCAAAACTGACTACAGTAAACACTCCTGTATAAGAACCTAGTGGATCAAGAACCTGTAGGCTAATAAAAATAATGTCATTTAGACCCCCCAATATAAATATTGAAACAGGTTCTTATTTGGAAACAACCAAAATGTAATAAATGTACATGTACTTATACGACATAGCATTTTAGAGTGCGAATACGCACCAAAACGAGTGCAAATATGAGACCTTTAAAAAATTTTTCTTGCGTTCGATTGGTCTAAACACGTCTCGTGACGCAGCCAAAACTGGGGAATATCCGGGTGATATTCCCCAAGTGATATTCCCCAGTTTTGAAAATTTGCGTTTCACATTCGCAGGTTCAGTTTTCTCTCAAATAAATTGCTAAATTAAATAAAACTGTTCGCTTCTCGGAACAGATAATGTCCGCGGACAAATATCCGAGCATATTTCCTCGTCAAATGGAGGCTATTGTTTATGTATTACACGGGTCTTAGTCCCCCTGACCGTGCGCTACAGAAAACACTGTTGAAAGCCTATATTTTAGGAAAGATATTATGTTGTATAATAAACAATTTATTCAGCGGCATTTTACTCGTCAATGTTTATTTTTTCTTGCCTAAAGGCTCGAAAAATAAAAACTGACTCGTAAAAATACCCAGCCGTATTACACAATTTTCCGATGAATAACCTCTTTACAATGTACATGTTGTGGGTTTAAATTAATCAGAGGACCTAGAGCAGGGTCTGTGTTTGTTTAAATAAATATTGTAGTCACTACAGGCATAATATACATTTATTTTTGTGACACAGAAGCAAGGGGCCACGCCCATATTGAATTACAGCACTCGTGCCCATAAATCATGAATTGCACTCGCGTTCATACGATTTCCTATACAAATTAGGTGTTAACAAATTGAATTTTTCTGGCAGGAAACATTCTTGGTGTTGTAAAGAGTTACAAGCGGTTAGTTGAAACGTTTCGGCTAATGAGAAGAGGTGAGTTTGTCTCAGTAAATGACGAGTAGTGTCCAATCACACGGGCATGTCACATAAACTGTTTTATTCATGCTCAAATCGGGCCTGCTGATAACCAATCAGATTCGAGAATTTTGTTATAGTTATTAATTCATTAAGCAACTAACTTATGTATATATTAAAATTTTGTTTTGTTATTTTTTTAGCTGGATACATAAATGAGTTTGTTTCCATTTGCCCAAATCATCAGCACAGGTATTCTGTGTTTAATAAGTGTGTTTGTAATTTAAATTGTGTTTCTAAAGTTTAACATTTCAATAGAATATTAAACAAAACATTTTCTGTTATAGATTTGTTAATATTGCATCTGATGGAGGACGGGTTTGCAGGTATTTTAATGTTAAAATTAATTAACATTAAAGTTAAAATTAATTAACACGAGGAAAGAAATGATGGGAAATTTTAAGCTTGTAGAAATGCTAGAAAGATGTCAATCAATCAGTGACTCAAGCTACTCAGGGAAAAAAAACAATTTCCGAGTTCTCCCAACAGGAGTCAAACCTATGTTCTTCCTCGCATGCTCGACACTGAGCTACAGGAGACTCATGGGAGTCAAACTTCCTGCATACTGTTAGGATTAGTTTTGTCGAAATAAGAGATACGTATGGAAATAAATTCGGGGCTCAGAACCAGAGTGGTCTAACCCACTTTTAGTAATTTTAGAAAAAAAAACACTTTCAATTTTAAGTGTTGGAAAAGAAATATTGACTAGTTTTTTCTTATAAAATACCTTTTTCGATGCAACTTTACGTTTCTCGCCCGATTTGGAACTGTTTCATATTCCTTACCTCTGTTTCGAAGAGCCTTTCGTTTGTTTCGTCTTCCAATCCTCAGAATTCTGTTTTCTTTTACGCGGATTGTTGCTCGATGAATGCTCGCTTCTGTCCGCCATTTCAATCGCAACGTGGCGTGATTGCACAAGTCTGAGCCAACGGGAAAATGGTCAACAGTTCATGGGTTAGCCCATTCTTCCCCTAAGAGCCGCGATGAAAGCCACAATGGTCTAACTTTCAGGGAGGGCTAAGAATCTCGTATTTCTTTTTAGGGTTAGACCACTTTGCCACGATAAAGATTCTCCAAAGCTACGTCGAAAAAACAAATAATATCCAATATGAAATTTTGGTTGGTTAGACCACTCCAGTTCTGAGCCCCTCAAATGATGGTAAATATTAAGCTTGGTAGAAACACAATGAGAAAGATATTATTCAGTCAGTGACACAAGCTATTCGGAAAGAAAATCCGGTCCGAGTTCTCCCAACAGGAGTCGAACCTTTGACCTTCCACACACCGGTCAGATGCTCTACCACTGAGCTACAGGAGACTCGTGGGAGCTTAGGCCATATAACTAGGTTCAAATGTGACAAACTTCCCGCACATACTGCTATGGATTAGTTTTGTTGATGAGTAAGAATGTGTGGAAGCCAGTGACGGTAACTTGCTCCCAATGTGTGGCTTCATAACTCATCGCACCGGTAACACGGAGGGTTCAAATCCCGTTGAAGTCCTGATTTTTTTCAGGCTTCTTTGCATTATTGTTTTGCAAACACAACTGTTAGGATCATTTCTTTACTTTACAAATTTATTTTTAATCATGTTACACAATAATGGCCTGTTGTGAATAACAATCTTTTAGACCCTACATTATTGTTAAAAGTGGTAAACCAATGGTGGCTGACAGACACATTCAGGAACTTGTGCAAGGATTTAGGTGAGTTGACTTCTGTAGATCCCGGGTGTAGATCCAGTACATATGATTGAAGTACATATGAAAAGCTGATTTGAAATGCCGAGCCCATGATGAGAGGCGTGACAGACATGCATGCCAAAAACCTGCCTTCAGGCTGAATACCAATGAAGATAGTCAAGTTAAAAATGTAGTAATGATTGAAAGCGATGCTGTAGTACTGCGCCTTTCAATAACACGCGAACTCTGAAGTTCAAAACACAACTTTTCACTGCCGTCAATCATATATACGACGACAACCAACGGACCCTGAAAAAACAGAAGCAAACAAAATGGATCACAATCTGCTAATCACGACCCACAGTGAACTGTTTTCCTGACACGTGCGCTAAGATGATTGATGGCAGCTCGCATTTTATTGTAAAGGCGCAAGAAAGGAAAGATTTATCGTCATTTAGTTCTGATCTACATGTTTGGAGGTCATTTTGATATTTGTATCTTCTATTTTTACCAGGAGCTTTGAAGACTTCTTACATGAAGGCCTGGTGGAGTACTTAGATGTCAATGAAGAAAATGACTGCTCCATTGCTCTTTATGAAAAAGAAATCACGAGGTATTAAAGGTCATTGTAAATTATGGTCATTGTATTGATAGTACATGTACATAATATCCCAAAACCTCAAACAAACAACGACCACAATCTTATGTGTTCACAGATAATGGAACAAACTTACTATCATATCTAAAATTACTTATTTCATGTTAATTGCACATGCAAAGATCATGTGTAACATAGTCTGTACAGCTACGCGCAATCTTGTGACAAGGAAGGTTTATCATTTTAATGAAATCTAAAACACTATGGACACAAAACGATATAATGGCTTGAAAAACCACCTCAATATAAGTAGTAAGTAGTTGTACCACGTTTCAGAATGATATTATTGTCTTTTTAAAACATTCAAAGATTTACAGAATTTGCCTCACAACTGCCTACGTTACTAAAGTCATCACGTCATTTAAATAAAAAATAAATCGACTTCGTTTAACGACAGTGACACCTAACAGTCTTACATGTATAACTGACAAATCCGTGACCCTTGGATTCCGAATCGAATTTAATAGAAATATTGTTTTTTTTTGTGGAGAGAGGAAAACCAGAGAGCCCGGAGAAAAACCCTCGGAGCAAGGATGAGAACCAACAACAAACTCAACCCACAATATGACTCATGGCAAGAATTGAACCTGGGCCACATTGGTGGGAAGCAAGCGCTCTCACCTCTGTGCCATCCCTGCTTCCCCCTTAACCACATTTTGATCATTCAGTTAATAAAGTGTGTAACTGCATTTTGTGAACGTTTTTCGGCCTCACTAGACATTTTTCATTATTGTCTAAGAGTGATAGTTTATTTTCCAGGGAGACAACACATCTAGAGATTGAACCGTTTACTCTCCTTGGTGTATGTGCTGGTCTTATACCATACCCTCATCACAACCAGTCACCTAGGAACACATACCAGTGTGCAATGGGCAAACAGGCCATGGGTATGTATTCACTGCTTGACTGTTCATGTATGTGTTTACAGGGCTTGAAATAAGGCCCGGACATCGGACAATGTCCGACCAATCTGGGGGTTTGACCGATCAATTTGTCGTCTTGCCGGTCATGTTGACCGGTCAAATTTTATCATTATTGAAAAAATCTAAAGTTCCCATGCTGTTCAGCTGTTTACTATCAGTATGCACCTTGCTGTGTATTGCGGAAGTTTGACCAGAGATGAACTAGAACAAAAGTTTACATCAAATGCGCGAGCATCCAGCTATAGAGAAAAACACTCACTCATTCTCTACGTTAATTAAAAACATCCAAATTAAAAACGCGATGAAAGTCATGAAACGGGTTTTTTTTTACGCATCAAACCTTTTCTTCGATCGTATCACCATTTGCGAAAACAACAAAAACACTCGAAGTCGATCGCCCTATAATGCATTGCAAACCCCATGTGACACTCTGATTCATTATTTGCAAAACAATTGCCACAATCCACCAATGAAAAATAGGATTAGAAGTAGAACTGAGACTAGTGCCCAGGACGGCGCAGAATGCCTGGTTGTTTTTTATATCCGCTTGAGCTGTTTTCGGTGAATTTCTCGATTCTTTTGGAAGGGAAATAGCCTAAAAAGTTTCTATAAATCTTGGTAATCAAGAATACGTGTATTGTGTGGGCTTTTTTGGATTTTTAAGAATTGTGCACCCTCGCACCCTGTCAGGAGCTTTTTGTTTCAATATTTGACCGATCAAAAACGAGCTGTGTCCGATCAAAAATATGTTTGACCGGACCTCATGACCGATCACTCCCGAGAAGTTATTTCAAGCCCTGGTTTATAGCAAGATTTGTTATGATTAATATAGACATGTCCCAATTTATTGATGCTAAAGGCCTTGTGTAATTAATATTGATATGTTTACTTAAATCATAGGTTCCATTGGCTACAACCAGCGTAATAGGTAAGATGTGCCATTGCTTTAGACATACCACTGAAAAAGATGAAAAATGTTTACAATTACTTACGACAAAACAATGAAATTAGTTTGATTTAAACGATAAAGGTAAAGTCTGCACACGAGCCAAAATGACCCACACTGCCAGAGCTTATCCTAGTTTCTGTAGCATGAAGCCGACTAGGAGTATTGTTACTCCCGGGCCTGGATGGGATGCTAGTAATTGCAGCAGCCGGGTCGATGTGATATGTTATTGAGCAGGACACTCAACTCTCACAGTACTGGCGAACTGTTAGCATATGGCCAGGATTTATTCATATTATTTGATTAGCCTGAGGATGGTTCTAATATAGTATTACACAAATTATTGTATTTTTCAAATTGTTTTATTTTATTTTACACAGAATAGACACACTGTTGTACCTTTTATGTTATCCTCAAGTGCCCATGGTTAAGACAAAGGTGATTGCTTTTTTTGTTCAGTAGTTCGTCTAGTGTGATCGTCTGCATGGGTAAGGGTATTCCGACCTTAAAAGGACTGTTGTTGGTGACTTACGTTTCCGGACAACCTGAGCGGAAGTCATCTTCAGAGTCGAGTGAAATGTGTTTGTCAGTGTCGTTTCCGTCTGTTGTTAGTCAAATCTGTGCCAGTTCCTGTTTGAAGTCAAAGCTTTTTTGTTGGTTTTGTTAAGGCCGTAAAGTAATAACTCATACTAACGTATTAACATTATTTTGCCCCATGTTAGACTATAGAATTGATCCAGTTTGACAAGCTGCCAGCAGGTAATAATCCTTATTCAGACTGCTTGGATGTTCTAGGTCACTGTTTAGTTTATTTTAATAGATCTCATATAGAGCGGTTTTCAATTGAGTGTCAAAAGTAATCGCTGAATTACTTTGGTTTGCATTAACTACGTTCTGTGATTGGCTTAAAAAACTCGCACCACCTACTCAGCCAATCAGATGCAAAACCAAAACCAATCGCGACTTGGTCGCACGCGTTTTCCCGCGCTTGGTGCCGGTTACGTGTATTTGCGTCAAGTTCTCATTGGTTGATTGCTGTTTACGTTTGTTGTGATTGGCCATTGTAATTACTTTGGTTTTGGTTTCACAACACTCAATTGAAAACCGCTCTAACAATTTATTTACCGTGAAGTTTCTGCATGGGATCTTTTTTGTCTGGAATTTTTTTTTTTTTTCCGATGTACCAAATGGCCTTTAAATCGAAGGAAACCTCAAAATAATAGTTCGCTAAGGTAGAAAAACACCAAAGAGGTAATAATAATGCAAACAGGAACAAGGATGGTTAAGATGGGAGGATTGAGACGGATTACGAATGACAAACTTGAAAACTTTAGGCTAAAGGTTTCAACCTAGAGGTGGAACTGTCGAAAAAGAACGAGTAATCTTCAGGCCTGAAAGTATCTTGCCTATAAAAACGTTTGTGGGTTGTGAGGTATACTGAAATATAGTCATTGTTTGAAATATCTCGTCAAACAAATCACAACCAAAAGAGAAAATTTAGGAATAAAATCGCCAAATTAATATCAAGGTAACCAAAACACCATCTGGGTTATGAGTTTCTAAATGTTTTAAGAGTGAATGTCCCTTATAATCGAAGAAAATTGAAAAATTCGCGGACACGGTCAAAAATCGATTTGGCTCATATTTTGTCTGTAGGAAGCTTTACATACTAGACAAAACGAAATGAGGTTAGATTTTTGAAATATCCATTTTAACGGTGATAAACCGTTGAAAACCGACTGAGGGTGAAAAGCTCAAGTTTCACCTTCTGCGAACTCGAAATTATGCAGTTTTCAGGCAGTTCTCATACGAACTAAAACGTAACAGCAGAACTTATCCAGCTATATATACATAGTGGGGGACTTCCTTTATCGAGATATAGTGATATTTTTTGTCTCGTGTTATTTCTGAAGGAACCACATCCCGATTATGGGACGACATCTTCGGCCTTTCGTAAACAAGCCAAAGGCGGCTCAAATTAGCTTGGCAAAAAAGCATGTGGTAGTGTCTCAAAATTTCTAAAAATGTTTCCAGCGAGTCTAGAAGAATAGTTCTATACGATTCTGGTCTTATTTGTTTGGGATCTTCTGCTATTTTAATATAAAAACTGACCAAACTCGACCTAAATTACAAATGACGCCATGTTGAAAACGATTGACATCAGAATTTATCGCTTTGTAATCAAGTAATTGTTTTGGCCAAATATATCCCCATTGATGCTTAGAATCAATAGAAACGTATACATGATGTTTATAATTAGACTGACTCTAGATATACCGAGATATATAAAATAAATTTCGACTATACATACCTTGAAAATCGTGCCATAATTACGGTGAATTACTCTAGCTCATCAATTCCCGATTGGTCTTTTGCCATACTACAGTCCGCTTCACATTCACTCGGCATAAATTATATTATTTGCATCCATATATAAGAAAAACTCTATGTTGTCTTCATAATCAGTTTCGAATATACTGAGAAACAAACTGAGTGGAGGGCTCGATCGAGTCGAGTGACTGAAATCCGATCGAGTGACTGAAATCCGATATGCGTGATCTCAACGGCAGTAACAAACTTACTGTCACGCAACCCTTCAGTTCGGCTTTATCTCAGTTACAGTTCTTTTTCATAACGCTTGATCAACTGATAATTTCTTGCTGACTGGCAGTTAGCGGGAAGAGCAGGCGCACTCTTGGACAAATTCTGTCAGTCGTGCAAATAAATTCCTTTTTCCATTTTTGAGCTGAAATGTCAGTAATATCCACCCCGAGGTCGATGCAAATTCTTCTTAGCATAGCAACACTTAAAGATTTTAGTTTCTTTCTTTTTACAAGTTCACAGATATTACGATCGGACGATACAATAGGATGCTCATGGAGAGCCACATCCCTCATCACATTTGCATACAGAGCAGAGAGGCGAGTCTCGGATTCAGCTGAAGTTTCGTTCTCGTCCGCGTTAACTTCGTGAGTCTGTGCCTACTAATCGTTTCTTTGCTGAAAGACGGCAAAAGAAACCAGCTATCTGCTGTGATGTTAGTACTGTACAGCTCCGCAAATGATCCCCGACCGCAAATGATCCCCAAATTGGACCGCAAATGATCCCCAAATTGGACCGCAAATGATCCCAGGACCGCAAATGATCCCCAGAGTGGACCGCAAATGATCCCGCTAAAAATCAAGGAATGGCGTGGACGATGGACCAGATTTTTTTTTTCCTTTTGAATATTTTTCCCAAGAACTCGTGCACGTTAGACATTTTCATCTAGTTACCTGATTACTGATGACGGAAGTGATCAATTTTTTTTCATGCATTTATGCATATTTAAGTAAAGATAAATTCAAAATCATTGAACTAACGCGAGATATCAGTAAAAAATAGTTGTAATTCAATAAGGTATTTTTTTTCGCCATGTTGGTTTTCGTGGTAAAATTCATTTGCGTCTAGAATTATTGCAGACTACACCTCATGTTATATTGTTTTCAGGTCACCAAGATTCATTTATCTATAAATTTCGAGATTAAAGACGGAATTCTGCGCCATGAAACAAGCTAGACATGGAAATCGACACCCGTTACAGCAGACTACTTCACGAAATCGGCAAATAACATTTCCGGTGAATTCTATTTCATGCTGTTTTGGTGGCATGACTGCATGATGAAGTGTGAAAACTGTGAATTTTTTTTTCAGGTTCCTAAAAAAAACTAACATCACAGCAGATAGCTGGTTTCTTTTGCCGTCTTTCAGCAAAGAAACGATTAGTAGGCACAGACTCCCGTGAAGTTAGCGCGGACGAGAACGAAACTTCAGCTGAATCCGAGACTCGCCTCTATGCTCTGTATGTAAATGTGATGAGGGATGTGGCTCTCCATGAGCATCCTATTGTATCGCCCGATCGTAATATCTGTGAGCTTGTAAAAAGAAAGAAACTAAAAACTTTAAGGTCAAATGCAATTAAATTTTAATAAGATTAGTTTTAAGTCGAAATCATAGGGAATATTATGAACAATCATATTCTGAAGTTTGGAAACGATTTAGACAAAACGTCGCCGAGATATTCGACTTTGAAAACCGCCTTTTTTTTCGCTTCCACAAACGGAAACGTTCGGAAAACTTCGGAAAATTGACGGAAATGGGAAGCTCACCACATATGACGTCGCATACACGTGCGAGTCCGCAAGAAGAGCGGGAATTGAAATTCTGCAGTTTCAAAACATCAACAAGTGTGGTGTTTTGTGCTGCTTTTAACTGTAGCAACTGTTCAAAAACGTCACTTAAAAAGTGAATTCACATTCCTATAAACTATTTCGCGATTATTCCAACACGTCCAGGAGCTGAATTCGCAGGGACAGAGTTCAAGTGCAGATAGAGAAAGGAAAATTCACCGTCGTGTGTTCACGTTCTCCAAAATACCGTGAATTTGGTCATTTGACGTTGTTGTTTTGCAGAGGACGGCAAAGAAATGTACTGACTAAAATGCAAAACGCACGTGCAGAGTTGTACTACTAACTAAATCTATTGTTTTGTGACGTTCTCGTTTCGGTCGCCGTCGTGGTTGTTTAAGGACGTTCGCGCCCAATTCTTCCCACGTTCAGATTTTTTTTTAACTTTTGCTGCAGTTAGATAATGACCAACTCATGTCAGAAAGGCAAAAAAATTGGGCGGTCACCGTGCTCGTTTCGGAGATAAAGCGCATTGAAGACCGTAGTGTTTCTAGAAGTTTTGGTCATGTGAAGCGATATCGGCTTCATCGCTATCAGCAAAAAAAAAAGTAAAATAGAGAACTCTAGATAAGATCGATGTGTTGATTTCAACGCAAATAGGCCTATTAAGTAAATTTTTGCAGCTGATGTCATTCCTTTAGGTAAAATTAGCCTTACAGAAGGATACTTGTAAGTCATGCACACCCGCATTAGTAGAAAAATTTGATCGCAAATGAGTAGAAAAAGCGAAATAATCAAAACTTCTCACGTTCAGAATTTTTTTGTTTTTTGTTAAAATGGAGAAAATCAGTAAAGGAAGTGATCTATGAAATAAAAAACAGGGGTCACAGTGCAGCCAAGAGAGTAAAATCCTCGCCAAGTTATTGAAGCGGCCTCCGGTACTATATTTGTCAGTTCCATTCTCAGCGCCGCGCGCGCTGGATGCATGACGTGGCGCGCGCGTGCGGCATGAATAGCATGCGCAGTAAGGATGCGCACTAGCAATGGGCGCGAACGTCCTTAAGGTCCCTAATCAGGCGTAAGCTTTTTACATTCCCTAACGACGAGAAGAGATGCAAGGAATGGATGAGATTAATTAATTTGTTGTATTTGAACATTTTCAAAGGAGATGTCAAGGTCTTCATCCATTTTCGTCAATACCGGCTATGGAATAATCTCCGAACAAACCCAGAACACTTGACCCAAGCAAATTACAAGCTTCAAACACGCGCGAAAACACGAGCGAAAACACGCGTGAAAATAAGATCACCACATATGACGTCACAAAAAACATACATTCGTTTCCATTCCAAGCGCGGTCATTTCTGGTTCGTTTTCGTTCAGCCGTCGGAAATTCTCGGAAATTGTCCAATTTTGTGCCTTTAAGCGCCACAAATCAGCTTTTGAAGGTTGAGTATGATTGATGCCAGTATAAAGCACAGTTTTTGCGACAAAAGAAAAAATACCAAATTTCGTTGCATTTGACCTTTAGTGTTGCTATGCTAAGAAGAATTTGCATCTACCTCGGGGTGAATATTATTGAGGCCCCATTAGGGGGGGGGGGGGGGGGGGGGGGTCTGGGTATCCCGTATCCCTTTAATGTTTTCTTTAAATATCCCATATCCCCTTAATTATGTGGTCTCTATTACTATATAATGATGATACTGGTGACATCATTTCCGGTAACAAAAAAGTTTGCAAAAAGTTTTCAATCTGCTAGGTAACCACCCAGTTCGACAACAGGTGTCACAGGTCACCACAACAGGACCCGGAAGTTGACGAAAATGACCGAAAATGTACCAACCAGCAGCATATCGGTCCATTTTGATCAGTATTACCATTAATTATTGTTAATTTGTTTTATTTTAATTTGTTTGAAAATAATCTTGATTAATGAAATGTTAAGAAATCTTGCGAAGAAAGTTCCAGTTGAATATCCCAGTATATCTTTTTGGGGGTGGGGGAGGGGGGGGGGGGGTCGTACATAATTTCTGACTGATTAAAGGGGGGCAATAACTAAGTTCACTCCTTTAGGAGGGGGGTATTACCTAATATTTTCCTACATGAGGCCCATTTTCCAACCCCCCCCCCCCCCCCCCCTCCTGATAATTATTGCACAGTCCCTTACTGACATTTCAGCTCAAAAATGGAAAAAAGAATTTATTGCACGACTGACAGAATTTGTCCAAGAGTACGCCTGCTCTTCCCGTTAACAGCCCAGTCAGCAAGAAATTATCAGTTGATCAAGCGTTATGAAAAAGAACTGTAACTGAGATAAAGCCGAACTGAAGGGTTGCGTGACAGTAAGTTTGTTACTGCCGTTGAGATCACGCATATCGGATTTCAGTCACTCGATCGGATTTCAGTCACTCGACTCGATCGAGCCCTCCACTCAGTTTGTTTCTCAGTATATTCGAAACTGATTATGAAGACAACATAGAGTTTTTCTTATATATGGATGCAAATAATATAATTTATGCCGAGTGAATGTGAAGCGGACTGTAGTATGGCAAAAGACCAATCGGGAATTGATGAGCTAGAGTAATTCACCGTAATTATGGCACGATTTTCAAGGTATGTATAGTCGAAATTTATTTTATATATCTCGGTATATCTAGAGTCAGTCTAATTATAAACATCATGTATACGTTTCTATTGATTCTAAGCATCAATGGGGATATATTTGGCCAAAACAATTACTTGATTACAAAGCGATAAATTCTGATGTCAATCGTTTCAACATGGCGTCATTTGTAATTTAGGTCGAGTTTGGTCAGTTTTTATATTAAAATAGCAGAAGATCCCAAACAAATAAGACCAGAATCGTATAGAACTATTCTTCTAGACTCGCTGGAAACATTTTTAGAAATTTTGAGACACTACCACATGCTTTTTTGCCAAGCTAATTTGAGCCGCCTTTGGCTTGTTTACGAAAGGCCGAAGATGTCGTCTCATAATCGGGATGTGGTTCCTTCAGAAATAACACGAGACAAAAAATATCACTATATCTCGATAAAGGAAGTCCCCCACTATGTATATATAGCTGGATAAGTTCTGCTGTTACGTTTTAGTTCGTATGAGAACTGCCTGAAAACTGCATAATTTCGAGTTCGCAGAAGGTGAAACTTGAGCTTTTCACCCTCAGTCGGTTTTCAACGGTTTATTCCCGTAAAAATGGATATTTCAAAAATCTAACCTCATTTCGTTTTGTCTAGTATGTAAAGCTTCCTACAGACAAAATATGAGCCAAATCGATTTTTGACCGTGTCCGCGAATTTTTCAATTTTCTTCGATTAGAAGGGACATTCACTCTTAACTTGACGAATCATTAAATTATTGAGTTTTTGAATCTTCCCTTGTTTTTGTATTTCAAGGTCAAAATGCAACAGTGGCTGTTATGAGTTATAGTGGATATGATATTGAGGTAAAAGCAGTTCAATGTTTGTTGGAGCGGTTTTCAATGCCGAAGAAAAACCACGTTCTTAATACGCATGTTCCCGCGCTTGGCACTAGTTACATGTTTTTGCTTGAAATTTGATGGTTCCTAAATTTTTTTCGTCTGTTCTGATTGGCCAGAGTTATAACTTTGGTTTTGGTTTTACATCACTGAATTAAAAAACCGCTCTAAAGGCGACTATCAATAATTCTTGTAGTCCGCTAATACTCTCAAACGGCTTCTAGGAGAAACTTGTAGAACTGCTAGCAATGAAGATAATAAGTTTTTGTATAAAATGTTTATGAGTATTTCAGTATTTCTTTTGGTTTGTTATACAGCCAAGACTGATTTCATCATTAAAATATATATTTTAATTTGTTAAAATTGGAACCAGTTAAAGAACACCTTTGAGTTATGTCTTGTCTACCTGCCACCCAAGCCCCTTTACAAATGGCTCTTTTAGCGGTTAACTTAGAAGTGAGGCAATTTTGGGCACATGCTGCAAAACATCGTGTTTTAGAGAGCTCTTTGAACTTGTTTTAGTAATAAGAAATTCAGTATAAAAACAGTTTCAAAGTGTAGAAGAACTACAATTCTTTTAGTTTAGTTTATGTCATTTGTAGAAAAACATTGTAAAATAAATCTTCGTTGTTAATATAAGAGTAGGTACACATAGTAAGCAACAGAGAGATCGTTTTACGATCTTTACGGCAAACTTTAAGTAAAAAAGAACTTTGTATATGTAGTTCTTCTCCATTTTAAAACTGTTTCACATGTTAAACGTAGTTCAAGGAACTCAAGAAAATTACGATGTTTTACAGGTTATGCACAAAATTGCTTCGCTTCTATGTTTAACTGTATTGTTCTACAAATATGACAAGTGGCCTACATACTGTATTCTTCAACGTAAATCAGTAACGCTAATAGCTTTAACGCGAGGCTTTGTTTTGTTTCAGGATGCTCTGATTCTCAACAAATCTTCTGTTGACCGAGGTACGATCCATTATCCTTGCAATGCTTTTCTCAGTTATTCAACAAAAACGACGATGATGGTAACAATAACAATGACAAACAAAAATCATTTATATCCCATTCTTTTTGTTTCTCATCATCCAGGGTTTGGTCGCTGTTTGGTATACAGGAAGCAGACTTGCTTGTTAAAAAGATACGCAAATCAGGTACAGTGGAATATCTGCCTAAGCGGATACCTCCCGTAGGCGGAGACTAAGGTCGTGTTCTATTGGGATCAACCATTTTAGGTTGGTTGGGTGGTTGGGTGTTTTCGTGTTCTATTGGGAAAAAAACCGTTTTCGGTTGGTTTGGTTGATCAACTTTTTCAACCGACATCAAACTAGGTTGAAACAGTTGCAACCGTTAACGTTTCAACCGAAAACGGTTGGAAAAAGTGTTCTATTGGAAAACCTCAACCGTTTCAACCTAAACCGGTTGCGGTTGAAAAGGTTGATCCATAATAGAACACGACCTTAGTCATGTTCCCAGCCACATATAAACACTGTATTTTTAACCTCCCATAAGTGGACACCTCTCTTAAAAGCAGACACTCAAGGGTGTTCCCCTACGGGAGGTTCCACCTTATATACAAGTCAAGTATTGAATGTTAGTAAAGCAGGCTGGTGCGTTTTATGCAAAGTAGAAGGACAGTGAAAAAAATGGCATAAAATGGATACAAAATTGGATTTTTAATTACATGTATTTTCATGTAAAATAAATCTTCAGCTTACCATAGTGGTCTTCTGATCTGCGGGTGGTCTCTGCCAGACGTTTGGTACATCTTCAGTGAGGACGAGACCATCATTTTATCATCCAAGCCATTCCATCTAATTTCATTTGCACATATCATAGCAAAGGCGGCAATCTCCCTGTTAAGACTCCAATGGCTGAGTGATGACCCAGCCGGGATTCAAACCCCGATCTCTCGCTCTACAGATGGTGATATACCATCTGAGGTAACCAGGCGGAGTTAATCTGTCAGAGGAGGTGGTACACGTTATTAACCCTTCGCTTTTTAGAGTTAACCTTAATTGGTATAATGTGGTTCGAACGTTTTAGTCTGTGGATGAAACCCTAGTGTGTGACCATTCAAATAACAGCTATCGAGCAGTACTTTTGTGTGGTACTGTTTGTTATGCTGTACAAGGTGGTTCTAGCTTTTCAGTCTGTGGATGAAACCCTATTCAAATGAAAGCTACTGATCAGTACTTTCATGTGGCACTGTTCATGGAAATTTCAGGTTTCTGCTTAGGCATTCATGCGCGGTAAAAAGCTAATCGGTAATGTTATTTGTGTGTGTTTTTGTTTATCTTTTCTTCTGGCTGCTAACTTCGTTCTTCTTCGCTACATCACTTGGATCTAAAAGACATTTGATCGTGTTATGGGTAAGATGACAGTTTATGAATTTTAACACTGCACCGTGAATATTACCTTTCCTCAGAGAGTCACAAGAATCCATTGAGAAAATATGTTTATCAGTTACTCGGGAATAAAAAAAAATCCATTGTAGTCATTCAAAGAGAATAAAACCTCGTCGTAGTCGTTTTTTCCCTTAAAAAAAATGATTACAAAGTTGAGCATTCTGTTATTATTTTAGGTCCCAGCAAAGATGCTAGTACCGGGGAGGTGATTTGGAGACACCGAGCTCTAGATGCTGATGGAATTTGTTCTCCAGGTAACCGAGTTAATATATATTATACTGCGTAATGGTGCAAGTGTTGGAAGACCAAGAACAACTAGGCGTAGAATAGCAGAGAAGGAAAGAAGTGAGGAGCTGGGGTGGAAGAGTTGGGAGGAGGCCCGCCAAGTGGCTGTCAACCGAGTGGAGTGGAGGAAAATGCTGAAGCCCTGTATGCCACCTAGGCACTGATAGGATAGATGATGACTGCATATTTTTAGCTATTTACCAAGTGATGTGGTTGGGGATGTTGCTTACTTTCTTAGTTAGGCCGTCGCTCCAAGAGGTGCATAGGCCATTGACAACACTTTGCCAGCGAACTCGAGCTTGGGCTGTGCGTTCAACTTCCTTCCAGGTGGATCCCATCTTCTTATTCGCAGCATCAGTGTTGCATCTCCAGCTGTTTTGGGGCGCCCTCTCTTCCTCTTCTCCTGGGGATTCCAAGTCAGGGACTGGTGGATGATGTTAGTTGGTGCTTTTTCTTAGGGTGTGACCAATCCAGCCCATTTTCTCCTTAGAATCTGCCTGCTAACTGATGCTTGTTCTCCTCGCAGCGAAAGCTCCTTATTGCGGATTTTTTCAGGCCACCAGATGTTGTAGATACGTGTCAGGCAACTATTTGCTGGGGATGTTGGCTCTATGATCTCTTCCCGTACGAAAATTATCAGTGAAACAAGCCAAAATCGGGCCTTATGACTTTTCAACCCAAGTTGAGCCCAAATGGCCATATAGGAATTCCTAGATTGCCCTTCTCTCATACAGTCGAAGGCCACCCTCGGGAAAATGGCAAGTGGTCGCTTAATAGGGGTGGTCGCTTAATAGGGTTTCGTCATAAATTAGCATAAGGCGTGGTAGAAAATCAAAATATTAGTGACAACGGAATCACGTCAAGACGATAATAAACGTGTGTTTGTTTGTTTCCGTCCTAATCATCAGGCGAGAGAATAGAGAACAAACAGGTTCTTGTCAACAAGTCCATGCCAGTTGTCACTACTTCAGGACTTCAACCAGGTACAACCGTCATACTTTCGTTAGAAAAGTTTGTTTCGATAAAAATATACAAACTGGCTAAAAAGGTAAAAACTGGCCGAGGTTTCGACTGCCTGACCGCAGTATTCAATGATTGATTTGAGACATTTTTTCCGGTATTGTAAGGCTAAAACTCATTTTCATTCTGTGGTTTATTTACAGCGACACCAGGCCAGCCACCCCCACAGCCTGAGTACAGGGATGTGCCTGTGTCGTGAGTATACGTTTTGATTACGTTACATGCATTTGAAATATCTGGAATTTTCTTTCATGCGAGCTTCAACTTCCAAGTTTTAATATTACCACACGGAATGCTTGCTTCAATCCACCGTACGGAAAAAGATGGCGGCTGTACATTTTACCACAACACCTTGCGAGCCTAACACAGCCAATAAGGCACATTAAAGCCATATTTTTGCGAAATTCGTCCCTGTTCTAACAGCATTGTGTATGCTAGGTTTCACGTTTTTCAGTAGAACTTTTCTGTGCGTTTTTTATGAGCGTTTTTAGGGTTTTCGTGCGCTAAGAATTATGGGTAAATGTACCAGTCGCCATCTTTTCGTAAGGTGGATTTGGAATTTTTGAGAAACCAAGTCCTGGTATAAACCTAATCCTTTTCCAAGACGTAAAATTCCCACTCATAATAAGCTCCCATCTCTGCCGTCACCGAATCTGAACATTGTTAAGTCTTACTTGCCTATTTATTTCGTTCATAAAATTCCCACTCATAATAAGCTACCATGATCCCTGCCTCCACCCAAATCTGAACATTGTTAAGTCTTACTTGCCTATTTATTTCGTTCATTTTTTTTCGACAGGTACAAAGGCCCAATGGATATTTACATTGAACGAGTTCTGGTGACATCAAATGCAGAGGAGGTGATTTTTGTATTATGTCGCTTTCTGCATCGGTGTTTATATCCTTATCCTCCCGTTTTCATGTCAGGCATTTCTCATCAAGATTCTGCAAAGACAGACGAGGAGACCTGAGATTGGAGACAAATTCAGCAGCAGGCACGGGCAAAAGGGGTGAGGCGTCCAAACAGAACATCAGTGACATGAACAGATTTGCATAAAAGTAGCACGTTTTGTTGAAGGATTTTTCCCGGGGGGTGTGGGGGGTGGGGGAGAGGACTCCCATATGAAAGTGACGGGATCATCGTCGGAAATTTTTGAAAGGAACCTCTAAAAGGTACAGAATCTCGCTTGGTGGGTGTGGCTGGAATTCGTTGTCACCCCAACGAGGTACCAATTCTAAAAATAAACCTAGTTCCTATGCCATTTGTAACGGCTTAATACCCTAAAAGATACTGGGATAACAATCTAACTAAACAGTGGTCATTTTAACATTTTAACACCCTAAGCCGTACCAAACCACAAATTATAACCCCTAAAAGGTACAACGATCAACTGTTTAGATGTGAAACGAACGTAGAACCCAACCCAAGTACGATATTTAAGCGCATTTGATCATGATATGAAATTTGCGCTATATAAATTTTAATTATTAATTAATTATTATAACCATTCTTAAGGTTTAGTATCCAGCATAAACTTATTAAAAGTTCTTTTTTCTTTCAGAGTGTGTGGTTTAATTGTGAATCAGGAGGATATGCCATTTACCGATCTGGTAGGAGCTCTAATTATAATCTCTGTTTTATTTTCACTGTTTCTATTTAGTTAATCCATTCACTAACAACTTTTTTATTATTTTTCCCTGTAAAATAGGGCATCTGTCCTGACATTGTGAGTATCAGTTTCTGCTGATTTGGTAGATTTTCCCTTTTTTCTCGTAGACTGAAAGTAGGCTCCACTGTTCATGTTTCATGCGACTGTCTTTATATGTCTGCGAGCTGTGGAGGGGAGTGGGACGAGCTAAGGGAACTCGTCCCACTCCCCTCACGGCCTCCACTTTCGCTCTACGGCTCGTAACATGAGCAAAACTCAAATAGAGGAGCCTGCTCGCAGGCTGGTTTTGTCGATAACAGAATAGAAAACTTTTTTGTAACCACATTGCCTTGGTCAACACGAGAACGCAAGGTTTTTTTGTGGTTATATACACTAGAGTGAATTACAAGGATTTCTCTCACTGAGAAAAATCGTATCTGATATATCTTTCATATGTGAAGATATCGATGACGTCACGACGAATTTGCCGTGTTTCGATGCAGAATGAGCCAAAATATGTCGAGTCGAAACATCTTCGAATCTTCCTCGGCAATCTTCGGAAAATGTTCGGAAACGTTCGTATGAACTTCGGACAACATTCGGAAAATCTTCGGAAAATCGTCAAAAACTTTGTATTCTATATTTCTCTGACAGATCATGAACCCGCATGGCTTCCCGTCTCGGATGACTGTAGGCAAGCTGATTGAGCTGATGGCCGGCAAGGCTGGTGTGTTGGAGGGACATTTTGGATACGGAACAGGTAGGAGATTGTAGAATCATTAACAAGGTTCGCACTTTCAACGAGAGCCCTTCAAAGCCTTGAATTCCATTCACTCTTTTTTCAAGTTAAAACAAAGGAAATCATAATCGTGACGGACGTTTAGCATAGCTTTTTTATGACTTTATTTCTCTGTTTACTCCTTAGTTTTTGTTTCAATTGAGAAGATATATCAAACACGAGAGACAGGGTTTCATCCGATTTCCAAACACCTCGAATGTCGTCAAAAATACTCCGCTGCGCGTCGCATTTTCAACTCTCTTCCTGGTGTTTGGAAATGTGATGAAACACCGTCTGTCTCTCGTGTTTGATATATTACATAACATATAGAAAATGCACTACATAAATGTGTTACCATTACCATTTCATAACAAGAGGAAGCATTTTAGTAGGTTTCATTGAGGGTATTAAAAATTGTTGTCAGCCATAGTTGATGGAAATAAAAACCTGAATGCAAGCAAAGGTACACTATTACTGATTTGATAACCAAACTTTATTGCAGCATTTGGAGGTGACAAGGTCGAAGATGTGTGTAGTGTTCTCGTAGAACATGGCTTCAATTACTCCGGGAAGGAATATGTGACATCTGGTATTACTGGGTAAGGTTTAGATACTGTATTTCCTCTATTGAGACCCCTCCCTTTATTAGCCTCCCCGCTTCCCGGTTTCAATGTGAATAGTAAGTCTATAATGGTGGCCACAATCGTTATCTCACAACGACGAATGACTACGTAGAGTAAACAACTAAACAAGGCGACATTCACGGTTTGTTTTGAACAATAGAGAAAGCATCACGTTTGTTTTTCCCGCAAACGGCAAAAATCCCACCACATCCCGTCTGCCGTTTGCCGTTTGTACGTCAAAGAGAGTACACACAGTGTACCATGTACCACACAGTGAACCATGTACCACAGTGTACCATGTACCACACAGTGTACCATGTACCACACAGTGAACCCCATATACCACACAGTGAACCATGTACCACACAGTGTACCATGTACCACACAGTGAAACCCCATATACCACACAGTGAACCATGTACCACACAGTGTACCATGTACCACACAGTGTACCATGTACCACACATTGAACCATGTACCACACAGTGAACCATGTACCACACAGTGTACCATGTACCACACAGTGAACCATGTACCACACATTGAACCCATGTACCACACAGTGTACTATGTACCACACAGTGAACCCCATGTACCATACAGTGTACCATGTACCACACAGTGAACCCCATGGACCACACAGTGTACCATGTACCACACAGTGTACCATGTACCACACAGTGAACCATGTACCACACAGTGAACCATGTACCACACAGTGTACCATGTACCACACAGTGTACCATGTACCACACAGTGTACCATGTACCACACAGTGTACCATGTACCACACAGTGAACCCCATATACCACACAGTGAACCATGTACCACACAGTGTACCATGTACCACACAGTGAAACCCCATGTACCACACAGTGAACCATGTACCACACAGTGAACCATGTACCACACAGTGAACCATGTACCACACAGTGAACCATGTACCACACAGTGTACTATGTACCACACAGTGAACCATGTACCACACAGTGTACCATGTACCACACATTGAACCATGTACCACACAGTGTACCATGTACCACACAGTGAACCATGTACCACACAGTGTACCATGTACCACACAGTGAACCATGTACCACACAGTGAACCCCATGGACAACACAGTGTACCATGTACCACACAGTGAACCATGTACCACACAGTGAACCATGTACCACACAGTGAACCATGTACCACACAGTGAACCATGTACCACACAGTGTACTATGTACCACACAGTGAACCATGTACCACACAGTGAACCCCATGTACCACACAGTGTACCATGTACCACACAGTGAACCCCATGTACCACACAGTGTACTATGTACCACACAGTGAACCATGTACCACACAGTGAACTATGTACCACACAGTGTACTATGTACCACACAGTGCTCATCGCGCTTATGAGAGCCTGCTCGCAGGCTAAATTTGGTGATTTTCTGACATTTCTGAACAATCTAGAAATCCAAGATTTAGGATCCAAGATGGCGGATTTTTTTAACGTATGACGCCATTGTGGCGTGTATGACGTTATATTTACACGTGACTGCCACTAAATAAAGATTTTCGGATGCTTTACACACCATGTAAGTTTCATTTTCATAGCGTCAATACTTTTCGAGATACATAGGGGGGGCACTATCTGCCCCCCCCCCCCCCCCAGACTCAGGAACGAAAAAAAAAGCCCAGGCAGAATAGGGTTAAAGTGCCTATAACCCCAAAAATTATTTTTGCCCCAAATGAATGTTTATATTATACTAAGTAAAATTCCGTAAAATTTTTTGTTTTGGTTAAAACGGCAATTTTCTATGGGTCGTCAAAGTGAGGGTTGTTTTCCCCATGACCGAGTCAAAGGGAGACTGAGACTAGTGACGTCATTCCAGGCCATTGGCGCCAGTTTTGAACTGGAAAGCAGAGGAATTGATCTTGATGGGTATTACAGAATTTTCGTAGAATGTCAATGTAATAACTTTTTCTGGGTACCTGAAATATTTATACGTTTGTTTAATGCATTACGCTTATTTTTTACGAGAGCTGTGGAATGATTCGGACTGAGCCGAACTCACAGAAATGTCACGCACCCAAAGACACTTCTACAAACACGAGACTAAAGTAGCTTGAATACTTGAAAAATAATTTCTTACAACTTGTGTTAAAAATATAATATTATGAATTAGGTAGGGAAAGATTATCATGTAAATTGCTTGAGAGACCGTCCGCGAGCCGAAATAAAACACCAGTCCACGCGGTGTCGCTCAACAGGGAAATTATGACATTCACACTGCACACGCAGCTGAATTGAATGAACAGAATCGCTTCACAGGTTTAAAACAACGATGGAAATACTGAATTGGCTTAAGTATTTGCATGGAAGTTCTAGAACGAAAGTCTGGACTCATGTATGAATTATTTGCAGTGGATACTCGTACGGAAGCCGTGCGCTATTCAGACAGTAATCTTCTGAAGCTTCTGTTCGAAGTTACGATTCAATTGGGAATATCAGAATTATCTTACTTTGCTTTTAAATGATTTAGCTTAGCAGTTTCATGAAATAATGCTAAAGCCCGAAGATGTCGAATTTTTCGGTGAGAATCTGTCCTCCTTTGATGTCGCCAGATCAGTAAAGTATAAACAATGAAATGTGTCGCCGGATTGTTCGCGTAGTATAAACACTGTATAAACAGACTGAGCAAATTAGTCTGAATTAAATCAGCCGTGCTCACTGTACTAGAATCGCTTAATGCATCTAACAAAGATAATATTTTGGTTCAGCAAGAATAAATTATTACCTTGAATTCTACGAAAATTCTGGAACCCGAACGAAGCAAATTGAAGTCCTGTCCTTATAAGCTTTATAATAATTTGTACAAAGACAGAAACTCTAATTTCATCTTTACTCAATCTTCGCTGCAGACTCGCCGATCGATCGACCCAGAAAACTTGACCATGAAATCTTGATCTCTGAAGTGCTAAGAGCAACGGCAACGGCAAAGAACGGCTCGGCTCAATTTTGCACGCATTTCTAGCTCAGAACGAAGACACTGACTCAAGGTTCGCGAGCGATCGATTGATGGCCTGGAATGACGTCACGAATTGGGCTAGATCCAGTAATTTCAGATGGTTCTGCCTACTCGGTCATGTTTTTAAATAATGCGATTTTCCGAGACTTTGAAAATTCATAAAAAATCGCGGTTTCAACCAAAAGATTTTTCTTTTCGGCGTTCTGCTCAGAAAAATGTATAGATTTTTTAGAACAAAAAAAGTTTTTGGGGTTATAGGCACTTTAAGGGATAACTAATTATTATTGATCAATCTCAAGTGTATTTCATCAGTCCGTTATTGATCAAGAAGAGTGCAGTTATACAAAAATATTTTATAACCAGTTGCTGTCTCAGTTTAATTAACTAATGACGGGCTATTACAGCTGTAATCTACAAGTGACAAGTCAGATCGCAATAAATAGTAAATAGTCCAAGGTTGCTGCTTTAATCATGCATTTTTATTGTCGCTTAAATGACTGCAATCCAAGTAAGAAAACAGGCATTTCTGTTTAGCTGGTTAATTCAGTATTAACAACACTCCGCCCCACCCCCATTAAGGGGACACTTTTCCTTGTACCGAGGGTGTCCCCTTAATGGAGGTTCCACTGTATTCCAGAGTTTGTTTCACTGTACAATATTCATCCTATATGTGTATAGTAACAGTGGTAAAGGTTACTGCTGCATGTTACATTCCAGGGAGCCATTAACAGCTTATATATTCTTTGGTCCGGTGTATTATCAGAAGCTCAAACACATGGTGGTGGACAAGATGCATGCTCGTGCTAAGGTCAGTAATGGAAACATACTTCCTTGCGTGGCTCTAACTCGTCCAAAGCAGACGCAGACGCAGACCTATAGCATAGCAAGCCATCAATAATGGTTAGATTCTGTAGATCAGTGCCTAATAACAGGAAATCATTAGGACGTTAGGATAGCCAATGATGGCGAGGATGGAAATGGATTACGATTTGAACAAACTGACTTGAAAACGCGAGGCTTACGTGTAGGAAGCCCAGCAATATTGGTTTGGTTTCGTAGAACAGTACTCGACAAATGACAGGAACCCATTAGGAAATGAGGATGACTAACGATGGCGAGGATGGAAATGGATTACGATATGGACAACATGAAGACTTAAGCCTGGTTTCCATATGATCGCAGCGATCGTTACGATCATATGGAAACCACTCTTGCGATCGTTGACTGCTATCGCTGCGATCGTTGCGATCATATGGAAACCAGACTTTAGGGCTTACGGCAACCGGCCCAGGAGATCTCGATTAGCGACTCTGTGCATGCTGGGATTTACTACAGCTCACTGCGGGTTGGACATGACTTCTATAATTCTCCATTCACCTGCCGCCGGTTACTGCCGAGCGCTGCCAGTGGTGCACCAATATTGACGAGATGGGATTGCTTTGTTAACGAATTAATTTTATGTTATGCTAAGTTTTAGCATGATGTCTATTTTTCTTGTGCTATGTGTTTCTAGGGACCTCGAGCTGTCTTAACAAGACAACCAACAGAAGGACGGTCAAGGTAACTAACAAATAATCCTTGTCTCAATAAATAGCCTGTTCCAGGCTCTCGGATAGCGGGGGCAAGCGAAAAAGCGTGAACGACGAACGATCGATCGAAGGAAAAAACGAGCGAAAACTGGCGCGAACGAGAAAAAAAACGAGCGAGGGCGGACTGGGGAGAGAAAGAGAAGTCCCCGCTCGTTTTTCCTTCGATCGATCGATCGATCGTTCGTCGTTCGCGCTTTTTCGCTCGTCCCCGCTATCCGAGAGCCTGGAACAGGCTACTCAATAAATAGCTTTTTAATCGTTTGACAATTTCAGTTGTTGTGACAAATTAATTGCATGCATTCATCAAATCTGATGGATTAAGCATAGCACAACGCTTGAAAACTGAATTCAACAAGAAATGACTTATACTTAATAGCGTCCAATGTACAGCCGAAGCTCTCTGAGCGGACACTCTCGTAAGCGGACAGCTCTACTTATGGCCGCCTTAACAAAACCCCGTTTGAACTCTAGCTCATACAAACTCTGTATTTACACATTCCCGTAAGCGGCCAGCTCCAGTTGCGGACACTTTTTCTGCTTCCCGTGGGTGTCCGCTTACGGGAGCTTCCACTGTATTAATTTTGATTGTGATAATTTGACGTAAAAAAATGGTTGTGACACGATAACGTGTTTTTTTTTACCAGGGACGGTGGCTTGCGGCTGGGCGAAATGGAACGAGACTGCTTGATTGCGTATGGTGCCAGGTGAGGGAAGACTTCTTACTGTATCTAAGCCTGTGTAACGTTATTCCTGCGTCAGGATATAGCCAAATCAATAGCATTACAAGTAACAGTCATTGAAGAGCACCAACCTCGTTCCCAGGGTCTCTCTTCTTCCCAAAAGCCAAAAGCGATTCGCGGGAAGAAGAGAGACCCTGGGAACGAGGTCGTGAAGAGTTTATGTATTGTACAAGTGAATAACGGAGGTTCCTCAGTCGAGATCATGAAATATACTCGTTCATATAATTATGTTGCCGAGACGTTCAAAATATGTAAGTGCGAAAACAAATTGCCAGTAATGCAGGTAAACCCGAGTTCAAATCACCAGTGGGCAGGTCGCATCTCGCAGTCACTTGTGGGACAGCTTGACGATGCCTCCCCAGTAACGGTCCCACAAGTGACTGCGAGATGCGACTCGCCCCAGATTGCTTCTCGTTTCTGAAGTGGCGAATAGGAACAAACCCGAGTATAAAGAGCCAGTTAGAGTGAGTGAGCGTGAAACACTATTCACTGGTATTTGTTCAGGGAGACTAGCTGTAACGAGAGGCGAACAGCTTCCCGAGACCTTCACTCTTGGAGTACTGTTTAGTTCTCAAAACATAGAGATATGTCCAGGAGTTTTTGCTTTCTGTCTTCCAAAGTCGATTGCCACAATATTGGCGAGATAATTTTTCTTCGCGGCTCTTGAATTTGGAAGATGGAAGAAAGACTAACCTTCTGACACCATGGTACGAAACATATTATTTTGTTTCCAGCATACTAAAACCAAACATTTATTTCCCAGCATGCTCCTCCTTGAAAGACTGATGATTTCCAGTGATGCTTTTGAAGTTGACGTGTGCAGCGAGTGTGGCTTGATGGGATACTCAGGATGGTAATGATACCACTGTCTTTAGCAGTCGGGGGAACAAGTGCCGTTTTTGACAAATTTTCGTTGAAGCACTCCAATTGTTATTATCCAATCAAGAAACAGCGCTGGCACTCACGAGTACTCCGAAAATTGTCACGACAGCATAGCGCAATGAGGATATGTCATGTTGATTAGCAACTTCGGGACTCATTTCGCCCTGGACTGGTACTTGTTCTCCCGACTGTTAGGTCCAGCCCCGTCACTGTCATATGGTTAGCGCGTTAGACTCCGGATACGGTTGGCTCCGCCCAGAGGTCCAACCCCTTACCTTTTATACCATTTTTCACAGAAAAGGTACCCTTTCATATACCTTCCATAGAAATTATGAAAATGGTACCCCTTTCACATACCTACAGTAGAAGCACTGCATCCCTTTTCTATACCCTTGTAATGAACTTATAAATGAACAATATATGTCACCAGAAATAATCAAGCATTACCAGTAGAGATGTTAACCAAACAATAATATCATTTACTCGTGAAATCCCTACCCTTTCACATATCTCGAGCCTAAAAAAGGACCCCTTTCGGGCGGAGCCTCCCCGTATAGTCCATTATAGGGAGTACCCCCCCCCCCCCGGGTAAGGACCCTCCCTAATGCGGACAACGGACACTAAATCTCGGCCCCAGAGAGCAAATTCATATAAACGTAACCTCTTTATTATGGAAACTCCAGTGATAACAGTTCGTGTTCAATACAATTTCCTGTTTGTGATTATATATCAAAGTTAATCAATTGTCCCATTGTCAATATAATAAAAGTAGCATTTGTTTTCAATCAATTTATCGCCATTTATCATCGACATTTCTTATCGTCAGTGGAGCCTTTAAAGTGACGTCACCTTCATGACCTCTATAATACGGACACTTTGTTCCGTCCCTTCGGTGTCCGTATTAGAGAGGTTCGACTGTATGACCAGCCCTGCTATTGATGCCGCTGCTGTTTTTGTCTTGTAGGTGCCATTATTGCTCATCTTCTCACAACATATCGACGTTGAAAATCCCCTACGCTTGTAAACTTCTTTTCCAAGAACTTTTGTCCATGAACATTGTACCGCGGCTTTCACTCAAGCACTACACAGACGAGTGACAAGCAGATGTCTGAACTGAGAGATGCAACTTATTTATTGTCCGCACGACCGCTAGGGCTCATACAGACTGAGAGACCACTACAATAATTTCTAGCATCATAGGCATGCAATGCGTGCAGAGGTTATGATGCGTGTATAATTAATTAGTCTTGGATAATAATAAATGAAGAGTAGACGTTAGATCATAGGCACGCAATGCGTGCAGAGTCTAATGATGCTTCTATAATTAATTAATGTCTGGAATCATAGGCATGCAGAGCATGCAGAGCTCATGATGCTTGTACAATTAATTATTGTCTTGGATAATAATAAACGAAGAGTAGACGTTACATGCAATGCGTGCAGAGCCTAATGATGCTTGTATAATTAATTAATTAATTAATTAATGTATAACATCATAGGCACGCAATGCTGGAAATAGATACTGAACCAGAGGTCAATAAATAGAGCTTTTATTTTATTTTAACTCTTGTTGAAATATATAGGTACGAAATGTGATTGACATATAATCAGACACAACAAACATTTTATAACAACAACTTTAATAGTAATATTAAGTGGCCAGTGTTAAAAACTAAACAGTTCAGGCAGTTCAGTTCAGTACAGTACACAAAGCTGCCCATAATCCACTTGTATGCCCGCGGGATTTCGCTCGGGGGTGACGGGTGGGGGTCTGGGGGAGAATCCCTTTGACACCGATTTATACCGTGTCACACAAAACAACTGGAATGGAATAAATAATTTAACAGAACAAAACAAAGAAAATAAGGAGTTCTTTGCATGAAAAACGTTTCTTCGTGAATCAATGATTTGTCTACAATGCGCCTCCTCTAAGTTTTAAGAATAACGCAACATACTTAAAAAGTAAACACTCGTTATGTAGGGGGCTACCTTTGTTAATTACTACTTCCAAACTTCGAAATGAAAACGATATAGCCATTCAATTCATTTAAACAACAAAAATTTCTGAACATTACAACGCCACGTTCTTGCATGTTGAAGTTGCCCCAAACATGCAGTCTATTTATTATGCGACGGTTTTTGTCCAATTTGACGATCCGTGTCATTTTTTCATGTCATTTTAGGGTTGTGCGTCGATTTTGAGGCCAGTTTAGCCCCATTAAACTGGATTTCTTAGTTGAACAGGACCTCGATGTCCAACAAGTCAAGTAGGCTGCAAAGCAGGATCTTGTTCACAAAGGCTTAATCTCCTTCGTTGAATTCGCTTGGTTAAGAAACGTGCGTAGTCACTCCGTCCATAGATAAACCTTTCCACTTGAATTTCCTCCAGCCAGCATGTTTACCGAGGGATGAAACACATTAAAAGAGTTGATAGAGTTAAGGTTGTCGTGAGTTAAGTGCATCAACGCGGTACTCTTTCGCTCAGAAGAGAAAATATCAATCTGGTGACAAAGAAGATAAAGGGATGGGTTAGACGTTACTGCGTCTTTCAATAACACGCAAACTCTGAAGTTCGAAACCCAACTAATGATTGCATTTTTCACTGCCGTCAATCATAATAGTCCTTTCTCCAAAATGGCCGCCGCAAATTCATATTAAGCTGGGCGGAAAATCAATACCAGCACCCGAAAGACCACCTCTTGTTTGGTAATCGTACGACGTTTCGTTAGGTTAGGTTCTACCTGAGTCGAGAAAACGTAAGTTGAAAACTGTAAAATTTAGAGACGTTTGTATGACTGGGGGTATGGCGTATATAAAAACGTCTCTAAATTTTACAGTTTTCAACTTCCGTTTTCTCGACTCAGGCAGAACCTAACCTAACGAAACTTTATACGATTACCAAACAAGAGGTGGTCTTTCGGGTGCTGGTATTGATTTTCCGCCCAGTTTAATTTTAATTATTTTGAATTGGCGGCGGCCATTTTGGAGAAAGGTCTATTACGACGACAACCAATGGACCCTGGAAAAATAAAGAAACAAAAAATGGATCGAAATCTACCAATCATAACGCATGGAAGTGACGTCCGCTAAGATGATTGACGGCTGTGAAAAACGCAGCCGTACACGCTCTTGTATTATACGAGCGAATAGTCAACAGCCTATTTTCTCTAACATGAATGAAAAGGAAAGTCGCTTTATCCTGAATTATGACTACCCGCGCGAGTGTTGGCTATCGGCGAATAGTCAACGATGGCACAACCAATCAGATTCAAGGATTCGCAAGAAACCATGAAATAATACGAAATGAAATATTATAACACAATGATATCCCGACCTGTCTTGGTTTCCTCATACTTCCAACAACTGCGTATTGGTCAAATTTGGGATCCCATGTGGCGCGAAAAGGTGTCAGCCATCGGCCGGTCTGATTGTCATGTCTAACACAAATAGAACACAAATAACATATTGGAAAATATGAACAAAGAAATCGAGTAGTATAACAGTTGAGTAACCAACAGTATTCGTATCAAATTAACACCCATTAATCATTAATAATTCATCAAGTTAAAAAAGGAAATCATAACCGTGACGGTGGTTATGATACCTGATCTTAATTAGCATATATTTTTATGATTTTATTTCTCTGTTTATTCCTTAGTTTTTGCTTTGATTGAGAAGATATATGAAACACTCGAGACAGTGTTTCATCCGATTGCCAAACACCTCGAATTTCGTCAAAAATACGCCGCTACGCGTTGTATTTTCAACTTTCTTCTCGGTGTTTGGAAATCGGATGAAACCTCGTCTCTCATGTTTGATATATTACTTCAAATGGCTAGAGCATTGCTGTTGTCTTCAGTTTAGCGTTGCTTTCCGTTACAAGTTATCTAACCTAAAAGTCTACGCTAAAATGCAATGGTATCTGGAATTTCGTGAACCACCCAGCCTGAAACACGATGTGTTCAACAACAGAGTACAACTATGAATACTTATCAATCTACACACAAAACAAGTTTTGTGTTCACGTTACCTGAAACAGCACTTGGGCGAGGTAGAGACCATTCCAGATGCGTTCACATCGTTAATGCTGAAGGACAAAAGATACGGAACGAACGTTGGAGTTAAGTAGGCGGACTAAACACCAGGGTGAAGCCGACTGGCGACGAGAGAATACAAACAATAAAAGAACCTTGCTAATCAGTAAGGTAATTTTACAGTTTGGCACTGCGTGACACTGTGTTTACGTGACATGTTCCTTCAATGACAAGCAAAGAATTCCTAATTTTCTCTTTCACTCTTTCTCTAGAATATCATTATATATCATTTCTTTCCACACATTCTCACTCATCAACACAATAATCTAATCCAGGTCTAATCTTAGCAGTATGCGCGATGTTTGTCACATTTGAACCTAGTTATATGGCCTGAGCTCCCACGAATCTCCTGTAGCTCAGCAATCTCGTTCCCAGAGCCCTCGTTACCCTTGTCCAGCGGTGGAGTGGCACAAGGGTAACGAGGACTCTGGGAACGAGATTGGTAGCTCAGTGATAGAGCGTCCGATCGGTGTGCGGAAGGTCATAGATTCGATCCCCGGGGGTTCGAGTCCTGTACGCAGAACTCGAAATTCTTTTTCCGAGTAACTTGTGTCACTGACTGATTGACATCTTTTTCAATATCATTATAAATTACCAAGGAGAAAGAAGAGAAGAATTAAAAAGTTTATCAACTAAGAGATATCGTCTTGATGCACAACCAAATTCTCATGAACTAACACTAAAGGAAATGTATGGAAATCCATAAGGAGAATAGCAGTTATTACAAACGGTCAGCGGTTTGACATGCAAACGAAGCGAAAGGGTCAATCTGGTATTGTTTAGCCGTTTGACATGCAAACGAGGCGAAAGGGTCAATCTGGCATTGTATTGGCCT
Source organism: Desmophyllum pertusum (assembly GCA_029204205.1). Lineage (NCBI taxonomy): Eukaryota > Metazoa > Cnidaria > Anthozoa > Scleractinia > Caryophylliidae > Desmophyllum > Desmophyllum pertusum. The sequence goes on from MU826351.1 coordinate 1,641,370, forward strand.
ATTAGTCTCATTTGTAGGCTCGATTACCAGCCGATGTTCGGGAAAATGAGCCAGAACGAAGACCGGACTCGAGAGAGCGGCGGAAATCGAGCCTAACTCGTTTGCATACTTTTTAAAAACAAAAGAATATTTGACTGCGGGCTCAACTGTAATAACTGCTATTAATATGATGACCGACCCTGTACTTACGTCACGTAATCATCTAGGGATGTCACCAGCACTTGGCTGCCAGTCAAGGGAGAGAAATAAGCAGAAGAAGCAACGCGGGTACGCTGTAAACAACTCAGCTTTGATTTCGTTTTTTTACATTTCTGATGTCCCAGAAAGCTACAGACCTGAAAGATGAGAAAGTGACAGAAGTAAATGAGTCTGTTCGTTTATAAAACGGACATGGTTTTTGATCCCTCCCAGAAATGATCCCTCCTGGAAGCTCATAGATCTTTCCTTAAAGGAGCTACGTCACGGATGGCGCATCTTGAAAAAATTGGCCAATTTTTTCAAGTGCGCCATTCGCAATCCGTCTTAATCTTCTCCATCCTAAACCATCCTTGTTCCTCAGTGTTTGGTTTATTATCACCTCTTTGGTGTTTTTCTACCTTCGTAAACTATTATTTTGAGGCCTTTTTCAATTTAAAGGTGATTTTGCACTTCGCTCATTTAAAATATTAATTTACCCGTTTAAAATGGACACATTTTTTTCGTCTCAACAGAAACAAACCTACATAAGGTTAACCTTAGTAATACGGACACTGTTTGATCAATATGAATTACGTATATACATGCTCTTTTCATAAGATTTGTATTGTACATAGGACAGCGCGAGATCAGCTCGGTACCAGCCTCCAGTGTACGAGAACCTCATTTCTTGCCTCGTTCGCAAGCTCAGCCGTAGACTTTCTCAAAGTCCGTTTTGCGTTTTGGTGATTTTGTCAGTCAGTCCGGGAAAACGGACTTCTCGCGGCGTTCGCCGCTCGCTTTCGCGACTTCGTCGCTTAAAGAAGTCGACTTGTGGCAAGTCTAGCTCAGCCGGCAAGAAAACCGTTTCTTTCAAATAATGAACTATTAAAATAGACAATTTCCAAGTCGGAAATAGACATGATTTGACTTATATAAAACACTATTATTTGGTTAAGAGAAATTTAAATTTACAATTTGGAGAAATTAAAGATGTAAAAAGCAAAGAAGGAGTTTAACATGCATGTAGGCACGGCTTACCCGTCATTAGAGGAGGTCAAGAAAACATTGCTGTTCAATGGATGGACATCAATGCACTTAATAACTTTGTTATGAAGGCAATAGCTTTGCTCTGCTATGGTGTTGCTGGAAAAAAAATTAGGTTAAAGACTAGTTAATTAAAATGTTAGATGAAGGTGGAAGCTATGTACAAGCCGATAAGATAGTTGCTCGCATTAGCCTATGCGAGCAACTATCTTAACTTTTATTCCACAGCTACAAGAAATGGCAACAAACAAAGTGTATCGCTGGTTGATTGGAGGAGACATCTCGTGGCAGGAGAAGAAACGGTTCAATTTACAAACTCGCTGGTATTTCAAAATATTACAAACAGAATTAAGGAGCTACTTTATAAAAGCAAAAAATCGTTTAGAACTATTTAGATCCAACTATGCTAAGAAAACGGCTAAATGATTTTGTACCATTCCGCATAAATTATTTCAGTAAATATGTTATTTCAGAGTCTAAGACTATCTGAAGATTCTTAATGTTGATTCGTTTCAGATGTTTCATTTAAACCAACCACGTATAGTTGCTGGCTACCCTGTAAGACAGAGATCTCCTTCTCACTCATAGGGCAGACTAGAGAGAGAGGAATTCTTCTGTCGTACAAGGTTACAACTCTCATCTGCCAAGGAGTGAGAAGAGGGAACCACACCCAATGCAAGTAATACTGACCACATACAGTACAGCTAGGAATACAAACGATCACAGAGGCAGTAAATCTTGCATTACGTCTTACCGTTTAGTTCTTGTGTCAACAACCAAGACATAGCCAGTGTCAATTGCTGCTAATATTGTACTATTGCTCGGTGAGCCAAAGGTAAAGTACATGAACCTTGAATAGTCATCTTCATCAAAAGAATACACCTAATATCAATTTCAAAGACTGAGTATCCATCAAGTGTTCACCACCAATTAAGTAACATTTTGAGGCCATGCCAGTAGCTCTTTTCTTGACCTTACAACAATAATAATAATGTACAGCTGGCCTTCATTCATATGTAGATACACACGTAATGTTATTACGAAATCTGTTTAAGCAACGTTATAGTATGCGAATTGCAAAAACACCACACTTCACTTTTTAAACTCAAAAATAATCCAAAATTCAATCCATGACTGAGACAAATTCTTGTTACTTTTAAAATAATAATACAGAAACTAAAAGGTTTTATTACATACTATTACCATTAAATTAAATCTGATTTAACGTTATGAAGATATTACCTCCTGGAAAGTAGACGAGTTGAAATCACAACACCTCAACGTTCCATCATAACTACACGTAAAGATCTTTCCACAGTTCCCTGGGTCAAATGCCATACAGTTGATTGGGCGAGAGTGTGGCTCATACAGGTATACACCATCGTCACCTTTTGAGGATCCCTAAAACAAACGCGGTTACAATTTAACCCTTTCGCTCCCAACAGTGCTAAGGAAAAAATCTTGAATTTCATTTTGCAAAATTGTCAAAAGGAAACATTACCACACGAAAGTACTGCTCGATAGTTTTCATTTCAATGTTCACACACACTATGGTTTCATCCACAGACTTAAAAGTTACAACCACATTTATTGACTCTGGGAGTGAAAGGGTTGACAACAATATGAAGAACTGCCACCTGGCTCAAAATACGGTCTTAGGGTAGCTCGAAATGTGTTACACAACATAATTTAATATGCCACAATGACGGGAGATGACAACTGTAACAAACGCTATTTGAGCAATTCTATGTGAAAATGAAAGTTGTCCCTAAAATTTGGAATATCCTCCCGATTTTTTCGGAGACATTGTGTTCGATGTATACTCCAATGCCTCCAATATCCTATGTCCCGGAATTATGTCATGTTTCCCCGAAAATTTCCCGAGTCTCCCGATTCCCGACAAAATCTCCAGATACCCGGAAGAATTTCGTTTTTCTCTCGAACCAGGCCTTCTTAAAGTTGTCACAATGTGTATGACATGCAAGAGAAACACTGTGCATCATTAGCACATTGAACTCTCCATGTTCTTGTAGTTGTTGTTGTGGAATAAAGGCTGTCTATCTACTGTGTTCTGTGTAGATTGGCTCGGCCAACCGATGCAAGTAACATGAAAAGCAACCTTTGTTACCACGAAGTACCATGTACCACCCAGAAAAGATAGAGCTAGAGAGAATGGCACAACAAACGTGTGTTCCATGAGATTAAATTGAAAGGATGGTCACAAACTCATCCGTAGTCGTTTCCATTTATTCTTTGAAGTTATAGTTAAAAACGCTTCTCACACACCACTGGTAGCCATGTCAAGCCGACCGCCACAAGCCTGACCTTTATTGTAAAATCGAAAAACTATACACATATCACGCTAAAACTGGGAAGCCTCCAGAATTACAAGCTTTGTACATTAGTTACATTGCATAACGCCGAAATTAAAAAATACAACAAAATACTACTGAAATTCTTTGGGTGGGTGGGTGGGAAGGTCAGTAATGGCGGACGCAACAAAAACAACTGCCCGCCTCACCGGTCACATGACCTATACCCAGGCTCCAGCGGTGTGTGAGAAAAACATTTTCCACTTTTTTCGTTTCACTCAGCCAGTGGAAAATTACCCTTATCTCTTACCACATCCCATATGCCAAGGTTACCCCACTTGTCCCCAGCTAACAAAATGGTTTTATATCTAGCAGGGTGAAATGCCATTGAGAAGATTCTTTCTGGAACAAGCTTAGCTACGTGACCCTCTTTGATTTTAAGGCATCCCAAGGACCTTTTATAGCTGCAAGACAAAACGAGAACTACTGTTTGTCCTAAAATCCAGTGTATCTAACTTGCAAAGTCAGTCAAATAAAATGCCCAAAATGCCCAAAATGATCAAACCATCTAACCTTTCACCATCTACTTCTTTTACGGTATCGCCATCATCTTTTTCTTTTGACTTGTGCAACTAAATAACACACAGAGAGAAACTAATAGTCAACAGGATTACATCAAGTACAAATAATTATTAAATAGCGAGACAAAATGGAGTAATAGTATGTTGGTATCAAACTAGATAACCTATTTCCATTACCAGATCGATGAAATGGGTCAAGTGCAACTTTTCACAAATTGATGCAGAAGGAATAAACAGTATTATGGAGAGACGGAATTCCCTTGCAGAAAGGCAGAAAATGATTTGAAGCTGAACATAGCGTCAAGAGCCTCGGCAAGAAACCAATTAAACGTTTCAATGCTACCATTGGGCCATTGGGGTGCAACGTAAAACCTGAACAAACATCCAAACGCCTTGTGCATTTGATAGTAAATCCAACAGGGTCCTTATATATTACACAGCTTGAAATTGTTGATGAATCGAATTTGTGAAATAGGACAAGGTAAGGGTTCTGCATTTTTTGCCTTGAGTCATTATCCTCTTCGCAACTTCTCCAAGCTAAGGAAACCTGCAATGACTGTAAAGGCCAAGTTACCGTAGCTCTCCATAGCAGATCTGGGGGCAACCTGGTGTAAACTTGATCACCAATGCAAGTAAATATTGCTTGCGGATCTCTGAGGAACCACCAAGAACTATACTAGGACTATACTATCTTTGGTGAGGCTGCCTTATAAGAACCTACTTGCCAAAGAGCGGAAGAAATGTACTGATCTATCTTGAAACAGACGGAGGTATCGGCCATGAGTTTCAGGACATCTTCTGCTAAAGCTTTTGAAGGACTGGCATAGTACATCATCGGATCATAACGGGAAATCACTTGCTAGATCATCAGCATGACAGGGGATTGTGATTTGTGCAGAAAAGTACATTAGGATGGATCCCCGAGTCTTCAGCCAAGACTACTCCTTGCCATCAACAGTCATTTTAGTAAAAGAGAGAAAGCCAAATTAAATTTTGTGTTGACTATCACTGGTTGAAGATCTCACCAAGGACTTGTATCCTCTACAAATGCTCTATGTTGCTCTGACGATTGGGAGAGGAGGAGGAGGAGGAGAATAGCCACGGGAAGACACCTTTTACATCAACAGGAAATGAGCACTGGCACTATATAATTGAACAAGCTGTTTGGTCTCTGTAATGTGCCAGTCACGTTTCAGCATCCGATGGAGAAACGTTCTTCAGAGATCAGATCAATCTGTTTGTCTGACCTTGATGTAACGCATGCAAGTGTTTTGCTTTCTTTAGATGCAAGGGTACGTTTCTTACGCATGTAGTGTTAAAGAAGGGGACTGACACTCAAAGGGTTGAAGTAGTCAAACATGTCCTGCCTCACAGAATGTCTAGTCAGAATCTTTGTGCCAATATTATATACATATATTGGCATCGCATACCAGAAAGACTAACCACGCAAAGGGAATCAGAAATAATCAATTTAACTGCCGGTGGAAATTATTCTATTTGTAACAACATTGCCATCCCCTCATAGAAATAGGTTACAACAGCCAAGTGTTCAGCTAGCCAGAGCATAATTACTCAATGACACTTGCCAACATTTCTTTCCATACATATTATTACTGTATGATCACACAATTAAGCCTCCAGCGGTTGTGAGAGTGATTAAAAACGTCCACTATTATCTCAGTGAGAGAGCATTGCTGATAAACAAATGTGAATGCCAGAGATCACCAGTCTTCACCAGTCTTCATCTACTACAGGTACAATTGGAAGGAGACTGGTAGCTCCCCAGAGTTGGTAGTCGTTGCGCAACCAGTAAGGCTTACCGAGTCCAGTGACACTACCTAACTCCATATGGTGTGCTGTAATGTCAATGTCATCACTACAGCGGTGCAACCAAGGGAGCCCATGAACTAACACTATTTATGTCCAACGATGCTACAATGGACTACTTGAGTAAACAGCCTGTTGTTGTAGTGACCCAGTATTTTCAGTTAGATTGGATGCCATTCAAATTCGATAATTCCATACCTATCAATGCCGGAATTTGAAGTTTGGCATGATCAAGGAGGTATGCACTCTAATCAATCACAATCCCTGCATGGAAAGACATACTGTATACAGTCTAGCCAAGTATAAATTCAAACAACTGGTCGATAATTTGTCCCTTTAGTGTCGAGAGCTAAAAATCACCCAGTAATATGAATCTTTGTACATACTATGTTGGCCAGGACTGTCAATTCATCAATAAACTCCTGTGCGTCTGTTTCTTCAACATTATTACAAGGCTTTATCTCTAAAGGGCCCAGCTTTCGTGGCTGAAAGAAAAAAAATTAATTTAAGTGTTATTTTTTGCATTCAATCTATTAAATTGAATCAATTTTCCAGACTTGTCAGAGCTACGGCTCAACTACACTGCCAAATGTCTACAGAGTGATTTCTCTGAGTATTAATAAACAGGTAGCGGTTGATTCCAACTAAGATAACACTGATATAAACAAAGAGATTGTCAACAACATCACTTCAGATTTCTGCATGAGTTGAAGAGGGAGGAGGGTTGTTAGTAAACTAATGATTTATTTTGCTGACGAATTAACAAGACAGTTGACACCAACGTTTATTAATCATCACTAGACAGCGTGTTACGTCAACATCTTACTTACAGATTCAATGAATGTTTGTGATGTTACAACTGACTTAATATTCTTTAATCCAACAGCTTTTACTCGACGAGGAAAGTAACGAAAGGTTCTCTAAACAAGAAAGGTCATATTAAATTCATTTCAGAGAGATAGAAACATTTTGATACCAGATAATGGACCAATTTTAGTATTTAAGAGAACATTTGATATAATTGGTAGTTCTAATTTACAGTAGATTATTTCAAACAAGTGCTAGGCCTAACTTAATGTACTGCAACAAGATATCAATACATACATACATACATACATACATTTTATTGGACACTCCCCATAGGGCTTTTCAGCCAATTTACAAATAATGATAGTTAAGAATATATACATGTTTACAAAGGTTTGAAAAGTACTAATTAAAACTAATAATGCTAAACTAAACTAATGCTAGACTAAACTAATAATGCTAAATGATTGTAGTAAGCCGTACTTTGCTATATATGATAGCTTGATACACAGTTAATAGATATCCACTATTTAATAATACCCACATGTTCATCAACAGGCTGGTTCATCTCTTGTGGTAGATCAGGAAGTGGAACACCATCAGGAGCCTTATTGCGCTGGCGAAGTGACTGGCGTGTGGGTAGCACTGGCCCAGCCTGTGGACTCATTTTAGGTCTACAATCAACATACACATCTACATTTATCATTGATCTGGGTGCAATGTGATTTCAATCAGGCACTTGAAAAGGCCCTACCTAAAACAAAACCTTATCATTTAACTTAGATAGGAAATAATTTAAAGAATGCAATTTTTGAGAAATTATTGTCGAGTTCCCAAAAGCACTCTGAAGATTGTCATGTCAGCTTGTTGCCGCACAGGCAGCCCAAGCTAATGATAATAGAACACAAATATGTACAAAGACTCAATTTATAAGCCAGGGTAATTGCATTAATATTGGAACGCAACGGTTTTGTTTTAGATGATATCAATTTAAATGCCCCTCAGGGGGGGGGGGGGGGGGGGGGGGAACCGGGAGTAAAGGGGACAGAAAGCTGTTAAGTTCAGACGTTCCCACTGTCCTCTCCTATATATAGCTCACATGGAAGATCTTATAGGTGCAGGCAAGCTGGTGTATGTTTTTTAAACAGATCCCCCTGACAATCCTCAGCAATGGCTGTCACCAAAATGGGGACGGGGACGTGGGGACGGGGACTTGGGAATGCCGGGACTCAGCACGGGGTAAGTGTGCAAAAAAAGATTAAAACATTGTTTATTTGGTCCATTTTTAATTATTATTATTTTCTCAGTAATTTGATGTCCCTGTGTACCCGATCCTGCGTCCCGATTTCGCGTCCCCACGTCTCTGATCTCGTGATCCAGTTCACACGTCCCCACAATCCCAAACACACGTCCCCGCATTACCGTCCCTATTTTAGTGACAGCCCTCAGCAACATTGCATTCACAAACATCACAAGACAAAGCATAAAAAAATCAATGATAATCTTGTACTGTACATAATGTATAATTAACAACAATGTTATTAATATTGCAAGTAGCCTATATATTGGAGGGTGAGACATAATACAAATAACAGCCACCTAGACAGTCCTCTTTCCTTGACCTTTGTAGTACGAGAACTTGACATGGACAGGTTCAAATCAAGCTTTGCCTGAAAGAGACCGAGGAAAAACTGACAGTGAGGTGAACATACTACAGTACAGTGGAACCTCGATATAACGATGTGCCAAGGGACTGACCAAATTAGATCGTTATATCGGGAAATCATAATAACGAATTCCCGATATGAACCTATTAGAACCTATTAGAAACCTATGAGAACCTATTAGAAACAATGAGAACCTATTAGAAACAATGAGAACCTATTAGAACCTATGAGAACCTATGAGAACCTATTAGAACCTATTAGAACCTATTAGAACCTATTAGAACCTATTAGAACCTATTACATCCTATTAGAACCTATTAGAACCTATTAGAACCTATTAGAACCTATTAGAACCTATGAGAACCTATTAGAACCTATTAGAACCTATTAAAACCTATTAGAACCTATTAGAACCTATTACATCCTATTAGAACCTATTAGAACCTATTAGAACCTATTAGAACCTATTAGAACCTATGAGAATCTATTAGAACCTATGAGAACCTATTACAACCTATTAGAAACAATGAGAACCTATTAGAAACAATGAGAACCTATTAGAACCTATTAGAACCTATTACATCCTATTAGAACCTATTAGAACCTATTAGAACCTATTAGAACCTATTAGAACCTATGAGAATCTATTAGAACCTATGAGAACCTATTACACCTATTAGAACCTATTAGAACCTATTAGAACCTATTAGAACCTATTACATCCTATTAGAACCTATTAGAACCTATTAGAACCTATTAGAACCTATTAGAACCTATGAGAATCTATTAGAACCTATTAGAACCTATTAGATCCTATTAGAACCTATTAGAACCTATTAGAACCTATTAGAACCTATTAGCACATATGACAACCTATTAGAACCTATTAGAACCTATTAGAACCTATGAGAACCTATTAGAAACAATCAGAACCTATTAGAAACAATGAGAACCTATTAGAACCTATTAGAACCTATGAGAACCTATTAGAACCTATGAGAACCTATTAAAACCTATTAGAACCTATTAGAACCTATTAGAACATATCAGAACCTATGAGAACCTATGAAAACCTATGAGAACCTATTAGAACCTATTAGAACCTATGAGAACCTATGAGAACCTATTAGAACCTATTAGAACCTATTAGAACCTATTACATCTATTAGAACCTATTAGAAACCTATTAGAACCTATTAGAACCTATTAGAACCTATTAGAACCTATGAGAACCTATTAGAACCTATTAGAACCTATTAGAACCTATTAGAACCTATTAGAACCTATTACATCCTATTAGAACCTATTAGAACCTATTAGAACCTATTAGAACCTATTAAAACCTATTAGAACCTATTAGAACCTATTACATCCTATTAGAACCTATTAGAACCTATTAGAACCTATTAGAACCTATGAGAATCTATTAGAACCTATGAACCTATTACAACCTATTAGAAACAATGAGAACCTATTAGAAACAATGAGAACCTATTAGAACCTATTAGAACCTATTACATCCTATTAGAACCTATTAGAACCTATTAGAACCTATTAGAACCTATTAGAACCTATGAGAATCTATTAGAACCTATGAGAACCTATTACAACCTATTACAACCTATTAGAACCTATTAGAACCTATTAGAACCTATTAGCACATATGACAACCTATTAGAACCTATTAGAACCTATGAGAAACAATGAGAACCTATTAGAAACAATGAGAACCTATTAGAAACAATGAGAACCTATTAGAACCTATGAAAACCTATTAGAACCTATGAGAACCTATTAAAACCTATTAGAACCTATTAGAATCTATTAGAACCTATTAGAACATATCAGAACCTATGAGAACCTATTAGAACGTATGAGAACCTATTAGAACCTATTAGAATTTATTAGAACCTATTGGAACCTATTGAAACCTATTAGAACCTATTAGAACCTATGAGAACCTATGAGAACCTATGAGAACCTATTAGAACTTATAGTAGAAGCTATTAGAACCTATTAGAACCTATGAGAACCTATGAGAACCTATGAGAATCTATGAGAACCTATGAGAACCTATTAGAACCTATTAGAACCTATTAGAACCTATTAGAACCTATTAGAACCAATGAGAACCAATTAGAACCAATTAGAACCTATGAGAACCTATTAGAACCTAACCTATTAGAACCTATGAGAACCTATGAGAACCTATGAGAACCTATGAGAACCTATTAGAACCTATTAGAACCTATTAGAACCTATTAGAACCTATTAGAACCTATTACAACCTATTACAACTATTAGAACCTATTATAACCTATTAGAACCTATGAGAACCTATTAGAATCTATTAGAACCTATAGAACCTATGAGAACCTATGAGAACCTATTAGAACCCATTAGAACCCATTAGAAACCCATTAGAACCTATTAGAACTATTAGAACCTATGAGAACCTATTAGAACCTATTAGAACCTATGAGAACCTATTAGAACCTATTAGAACCTATTAGAACCTATGAGAACCTATGAAACCTATTAGAACCTATTAGAACCTATTAGAACCTATGAGAACCTATGAGAACCTATGAGAATCTATTAGAACCTATGAGAACCTATTACAACCTATTAGAACCTATTAGAACCTATTAGAACCTATTAGAACCTATTAGCACATATGACAACCTATTAGAACCTATTAGAACCTATGAGAAACAATGAGAACCTATTAGAAACAATGAGAACCTATTAGAAACAATGAGAACCTATTAGAACCTATTAGAACCTATGAGAACCTATTAGAACCTATGAGAACCTATTAAAACCTATTAGAACCTATTAGAACCTATTAGAACCTATTAGAACCTATTAGAACCTATTAGAACATATCAGAACCTATGAGAACCTATTAGAACGTATGAGAACCTATTAGAACCTATTAGAATTTATTAGAACCTATTGGAACCTATTGAAACCTATTAGAACCTATTAGAACCTATGAGAACCTATGAGAACCTATGAGAACCTATTAGAACTTATAGTAGAAGCTATTAGAACCTATTAGAACCTATTAGAACCTATTAGAACCTATTAGAACCAATGAGAACCAATTAGAACCAATTAGAACCTATGAGAACCTATTAGAACCTATTAGAACCTATGAGAACCTATGAGAACCTATGAGAACCTATTAGAACCTATTAGAACCTATTAGAACCTATTAGAACCTATTAGAACCTATTAGAACCTATTACAACTATTAGAACCTATTAGAACCTATTATAACCTATTAGAACCTATGAAACCTATTAGAATCTATTAGAACCTATAGAACCTATGAGAACCTATGAGAACCTATTAGAACCCATTAGAACCCATTAGAACCCATTAGAACCTATTAGAACCTATTAGAACCTATGAGAACCTATTAGAACCTATTAGAACCTATGAGAACCTATTAGAACCTATTAGAACCTATTAGAACCTATGAGAACCTATGAAAACCTATTAGAACCTATTAGAACCTATTAGAACCTATGAGAACCTATGAGAACCTATTAGAACCTATGAGAACCTATTAGAACCTATTAGAACCTATTAGAACCTATTAACGATTTTTCGGGAAAAGAGCCAAAAATATCGTTATATCGGGGTATTGTTAATAATTGATTTGTCATGTACTGTATAAATCCCTATCGTAACAAGCTGTTGACAGACACGTTACAGTCATTATGCAATGAGAACTAAATTATAAAGGAAAAGTATTGCCCGGGAGTATTGTGATATCTTTTCAAGTGTTAAGCCTCCTTTTTCATCGCGCGTTGATTGATTTTATCGTTATATCGGGGTTTGGGCTGCCAGATTGTGATCGTTATATCGGGAATGTCGTTATATCGAGTATCGTTATATCGGGAGTTTTCTCCATACATTTACTGTAACATTTGCCGGGCTGTCAAATGTTGATCGTTATACCGGGAACATTGTTATATCGAGTATCGTTATATAGAGGTTCCACTGTAAGAACTTTATGGGATACTGGAGGAGAACATGTATGTTATTGCTGATTTTTTTTTTTTTTTTAATTAATCTAAATAGACTATTTTTTTTAATTGATTAAAAAAACACAATTTAATAAATAACAAAATAAACTTTGTTTAAAAACTTTTGCACTGAAACAGACAAACCTGTGGCCCTCCAATCCCAGATCAAATTGGAATTGATAGAAATGTTGGTTTTTGTGGAGGGAGGAAAACCGGAGTGACTGGCGGAAAACCGGTGGGTCTAAAGTACAGGTCAATTAAGTCACAGGTCACCCTAAGGCTAGCCCTAACCTAACCCTAAAGCTACCCCTAACACTATTAAGGGTAAGGCTAACCCTAACATTAGGGTTAGGTTAGGGCTAGCCTTTGGGTGACCTGTGACCTGTACATTAGACCCTCTGGGCGAAAACCATCAGAGCAAGGATGAGAGAACCAACAACAAAGTCAACAAACTCAACCACATAATTTAAATTATGACTCCCAGCTGGAATTGAACCTGGCCACATTGGTGGGAGGCGCGAGTGCTCTCACCACTGCTGCATCCCTGCTCCTCATAAATTAAATTCTGACTGATTGATTGATTGATTGATTGATTGATTGATTGATTGATTGATTGATTGATTTGGGTATGATGAATATTATTTTAATAAAAATTACATTAAAAAGTTAAATCAAAAATTGAAGTAATTTAAAATTCTGGCTGATCCCAATAAAGTGCAAAAAATAAATATTATATGGTAAAATATTATTTCCTACTCATAAAATAGACTAATAATTTATAGATGCTACACATTACATATAAAATGCAAGGTTACCTGGCTTAAGTTGAGACGCTCAAAAAATTCACTGTTCTGTTTAATATTCTCCAGACGCATTCTTTCATATTCTGACAGCTCCCTGCTGCCATGTGCTCTCTATATAACACAATAAAAACATAACTTCCTCCATTAATTTTGATGACCTGCATAGGTATTTGCCTGGGAGGGACTCCCATATAAAAGGGGTCGGGGGTGCTCGTCGGAAATTTTGAAAAGAACCCTAAAAGGTACCAAATTTTTTTTTGTGGGCGTGGCCCCAATTCATTTTCACCCCTAAGAGGTACCAATTCTAAAACAACACATTAACTGACAATCATAAACGTCGCGATCAACATCTCAAAGTGACTCCATCGTGAGACAAATGATTAAACGTTCATCTACATCTATTTAATGAACCACGATGAACAATAACCACTGCATCTTTTATAACAATATAACATTCTTTAATAGTGTCATATTTTTTCCGGCTCAGCAACCCTAAAAGGTACCGCGTTAACTTTAAGGGTGGTCAATTTAGATTTTACACCCTAAACGGTACCAAATCATGAATTTTAACCCCTAAAAGGTACGACGAGCACCCCCCCACTTTAATATCGAAGTCCCCCCCCCCGGGGGTATTTGGCTTTAACAGCTTTCATCCCAAGAGTGATCAGCGTCTAATTTCTTCTTGCAAATATATAATTCATTATGGGTCGGTATAAAATGTGGACCCCCCTTTATGGACTCCCTTCTGGACCCCCCCCCCCCCTTTTTATTGTTTTTTAATTTTAATTTTTAATTAAAATTTTTTAAATAGGTACTAGTGAGAAGCACACAGCAATGAGTTTTGTAACTTGTTTTATCATCCGACCGGTTTCGTGTGATTACTTCATACTTCGTCACGGATTAAACAAGATTGTCAGGGGAACGTATTTTATACCTGAACTTTCACTTCGGGTCAAACGAGATAAAACTCTTGACGACTCTCAAGAAAATTTTTTGAGCAGGTTCAAATTCAATGATAGTTAGCGCACGAGGACAGGCATCAGTGTGAACAAGAGTTGATGAGAGTGCACGAGAGTTTCAGGCCAAACGAGTGAGGAGTTTGAACTCTCAGATCATGTCGCATTCTCGTTTTGTCGAGCTTAGCAAATGGAAACAATCAAGCCATTCAACCACAACTAATTTCCGGGAAAGCCATTCTTGTTTTCTGTCCATCCCTGCAACAGCTAGAGGCATCTCAGATTTGAGCACAAGAATTCCTCATAGATAACATAACAAAATAGCAGAGATGTCAACCTCTGGAGATCTGAACTCTGGAGAATTTTTCTTTTGCACCAACCCCCCCCCCCCCCCCCCAACCCCTCCCACTTCAATCACTTATATGGCCGTAATATTATTATAATGAAAAAACATGTTTCCTTTATGAAAATGTAGCATCGGAACCATAACAATGAATTTGAAAAACCATCATTTTGGGGATAATTTTTGGGAAATCTGGGGTTGGGTTAAAATCTTTTGCAGAGAAAAGATCCAAAGTCACTTTTATCGGGGAGATTTGGTGACCATATGGGAGACCAAGTTGGACCAGGAGATTCGTTCCATATTTGGGAGACTCCCAGATAGTCCGGGAAAGTTAGCAAATATCCAATAGAGATCGGTGTAGTGTGCTGATTAGTTAGACTGGGTTGACATTTTCTAACTGACAGCAATAACCAATCAATGTGTGGTTCCAGAATACATCCATACCTCCCCCACGGAAGGTTTTTTGGTTTGAACCCCCTCTCCCCCCAGGAATTTCCAGTTAGCTTCATACTTTCCTTTAAAAAGTTTGGCTTTTTGAGACCCCCCTCCCCTCGGAATTTCCAATGAATTTCCTTGACCTTCCTTCCTTGGGGTGGGTATGGATATTTTCTGTAACCGCACAATCAACCCCGGGGGAGGGCTGGGGGTACACCCTTATGTGGCCTACATGTATATGGTATGGTTTTTTGGCCTCTCTGCCCTGGGACCAATCATTTCTCTTGTGAAATGATAGACATCTGTTTATCATTGTTTACTTGCCTCCTTGACATCTGATTCATCTAGTTTGATAGCATTCCTCTTCTGCGTTGAAGATTCCTATGAATAATTATGAAAACATCAAGACTTTCAACAACATGTATTGACAGTCACACCTCTGCTAAGGGTCTGCTAATGGACTCCCGTGTCTGCTTAGAAGAGGTTTTCGCCTATGGGAGGAAGTTGTGGTCCAGGCCACATCAAAATACAACATTGATCTACGGACTTAAGCTTACTTTTCCGTCCCGTAGAACCCCGGGCGTATAAATAAGGGGCAGAAAATAGCCTGATAGCAGGTTAAATGGATTATGTAGAGTGTGCTGAGTGTGCTCGTATCGAGTTTAGTAATCCATTACGCGGATGCTAGGCATGCATGAACCAACGCCGATCGGCAAGTGATCGGTATTAATTTGCGGCCCGACTGATAAAGATCTTCACCTGAAAATCGAATTCACTTAAATTAGTACTTTACACCGTAAACCTAATATACTTACCTCTTTCTGTTTTAGCCTCTTTGATTTCAGTGACTCTGAAGTACTTGGATCGCGTCTCGTCTTGGGCATTGCGATCGATTCTCATGAAGTCATTACATAACAAAAACAAACCTTTACAAGTAATGTACTTTGCCACTGATTGTTTTCGCGCCAAATTTGTGCGAAATTGCTTTCTACTGTCTCACCCCTGGGCAGGGGTTAAGTGGAATATCAACAACAACCACGTTTTGTGGAGAGATAGTTGAATTTTTTCCGGAAAAGTCACTTTCTGAAATTTTATAACAGCTACTAGTAATACGTTGTACAAAATTATTGTTTCAAGACACTGTTTAAGTGGATAATCAAAATGGTTACTCAGGGTAGATATCAGGGGGGATAATTTGCGTCGACAAGGCGAAGCGAAGCAGGCCAGGTTGCAAATTACGCTTTGGAAACGGAGAACAACAGAGTTCGTTGTTAGCTTCCAAAACATTTGCATATGACGGACAACACGTTGATGTTAAACTACTATTTCTATTTTATGATCCTTGTTTTATAACACATGTTCACAGTTAAGTGGTGCAGGAACATTTTGTGAATTATCCGCAGAGAATATCTTCTTGTTGGACAGAGTTTATAGCGTGACATTATATTACATGTGTATGCAGCGATGCAATTCGCTTTCTGCAAGTTTTCGCATGCAGTCATTTGTGACTGTTAATCAAACACATTTGTGTGGATGTTACCGAAGTTGATGCTTTCTCAAGAAATTTTATACAAGATTTATTGGCCGTAAACTGCGATGTCTTAGAAGTAACGTACACTACATCATACACAAACAACATACGAGGTTTCCACTTCGATTGAACGTTACAGCATGATTTTTGGTGATTGACTGAGGAACCGAAAAAATGCAGAGCTCGGAGGCTGTGAAAGGTGTTTTACAGGATACACATTTATTAAAAACAAGCCTTGGTCGACCACAGCCTACACAAAATACTCGAACAACAACGGGACAGCGACCAAGACCTGTATCAGGCAAGTATAGTATTATATTATAGACCTGTTTATAAGCTAATTAAGCTCATAAGTAAAGCTTAATTAACTTTTAATAAGGTCTCAAATATGAGCTTGCTTTGTTGTTCCAAATCATTATTAGGTATAGCCTATGAATAGGCTCCGCGGTGGGGATGGGGTGAAAGAAAATGCGAGCGAAAGCGAGCCATGTGAAGCCTGGAGAGAGAGGGGCGACGGAGCCTATAGACATTCCATGCACCAGATTGTGCAAGCTCCGATTGGTCAGATCACTGATTGTTGACAAGTTTGATTGATACCCTGATTTCGCCGACGCGACCTTACGCGACGGGTCATGAAATCGTATTTGCAACGAAACGGCAAACTACTCAGGCTGATCGCATTTCAAAATCGGAATGCCAGAATCGGAGAAAGACATTAGCCCTCGCCTGACGTGAAATCCATTGCAGAAATCACAAGATAACAACCTTCACGCCATTGCCGAAATCAAAACTCAGTCATATATGTCATACCTTAAATGGAAGGTGTTTACTCACGGTAAAATCAAACACTTCCATGTAAGGTATGACATGTATGATTGATGGAATATTTTTCAAACTGCTCAGGAGTTTCGATTTGAACGGTTGAATGTACATGTAACAGTGAAATCGATGGTGACATTAATTTTAGTATATTTCTCTTGTTGATAGCGCCACCAAGCAAACAACCTCGCTGGAGATATCCAAACTCACCTGAACCTAAAAAAGCTAGAAAGTTCAATGTGAGCCTCAACCATACCCCATTTGAGAGTAGGACCAGTCAAAAGGCTCCATTTGCCCCAAGAGCCACAATGGGAGGGAGCACCACAATGCATGGAAAAGATTTCTCTCCAGCAACGTACAATTCACTGAGTGACCCTCATTTGAATCCCTACTTCTCCAGAAAGTTTGGGAAAAGTGCATCTTTGAGGGAATTAGGACTGTCAAAAACTAAGGTACTGTACATGTATGCACATTTTGTTTAGTTACAGACTGTTCCCACTTATGCACAGCTGTGCGTATTTGATGCACAAAAAATAGAAAGGACGCACCATTTTTAGCCACAGTGCGTCCCACATAAATCAGCTCTCAACATTGCGAGTGTTTTCACAGTTACATGTACATGTAGGTCTACTTTTGAGATAAATAGGATTTTTCAAGATATAAAATACACATAAGAAACAATGTTAATGTTTTACTAGACAGTTTTCCTTTACACTCCAAGCTGGAAACTATGAAAATTTGGCTGCAAACTCAAAAACGAAGCAAGAATCACGACGACAATCGCACGAACAAGCATATACTAACCATTTGGCCACCAGTTGTTTCTCTCATGCATTTAACTATTTCTGTAATAGAACAGTCATTTTGAATTGACCACTTTCTCTGCATGCATCTTGTGATTTTAATCTGATATGAGGATACAACAACCCAGGTCCAGCCTGGCTAATTGACTGTTGGTTGTCTTTTGTTGTTGTTAGGGAAGAAGAGGTAGCAGTGGAAAGACAAAGAAAAAAGGTTAAACATGTTTATAATTCTTATTATACATGTAATATTTGGTCCACATGTCGTGACAGAACATGAAACAGAAAAAATGAGATGTCAAATTTGTTTACGTGTTTTGTATGTTTTTGTTTAATTTGTTACCTGCAGGAGTTACGTACAAGGTTATAGTGAAAACAGGAGTCAAGAAGAATGGTGGCACAGATGCAAAGGTATTCTTATTAGCTTATAGTGTTAAATTCTTCACACAATTCATCATGCATGGTACTGTACATGTACAATGTATGATCAAACAATTTTATAAAATAATTCATGTACCGGAAGGTGTCTATCATGAATCCAGTGTTTGCTTAGGAGTTTCCCTATTCAGAGAGGCTTCCACATGGCTCCTGATGTACACTGTACATTATACATTCAATTCTGTTGAGCATCTCAAGAATCAATCTCGTTCCCAGAGTCCTTGTTACCCTTGTCCAGTGGTGGAGCGGCCAACAAGGACCTCTGGGATAAAGCGATCCGCCTGACTTGCGCATTAAGACCGGAAGTCCAAGAATCTTGGGGTCGAACACATGCGCACTAGTCTACCCTGGTGAAAATCTTTTAAAGATCTTTGAAGATCCTTGAAGATCTGCATGAAGATCCTGGTGCAGATCTTTGAGGATCTTTATAAAAAATCCTCAAGGATTTACCAAAGATCTTTGAGGATCTTCAAGATTCTTGCCAAGATCCTCAATTTTCTTGCCAAAGATCTTCAAGGATCCTCGAAGATCCTTGAAGATTTACAAAGATCTTTGTAGGATCTTTGTAAGATCCTTGAAGATATTTGCAGGAATTTTTTAAAGATCCTTGTAAAATCCTTGAAGATCTTTGCAAGATCCTCAAAGATCTCTGCATGAATCTTTAAGATCTTTGTAAGATCCTTAAAGATATTTGCAGGAATCTTCAAGATCTTTGCAAGATCCCCAAAGATCTTTGCATCAATCTTTAAGATCTTGGTAAGATCCTTGAAGGTCTTTGTATGAATCTTTAAGATATTTGAATGTAAGATCCTTAAATATCTTTGCAGGTTTAAGATCTTAATAAGATCTTGAAGTAATTATCTTATTAAGATAATAATTATTGTAAGATTCTTGTACTTACATGTACATCTTACAAGAACTTGTAAGGTTCTTACAAGATCTTGTTATAATATTTATTGTTTCCTTTGTATAATAAGATACTTACAAGATGTGGAATTTGCAATGTCATACAAGATCTTTATAAGAATCTTGTTAGCTAGAATTGTATAAGAACTTCCAGAATTTTCTAAGTTCTTGTAAGATGCTTATCAGACTTTGCAAGTTACATGCATCTTGTAACATTCTTGCATATCAACATCAAAGCAATAATAAAAGTTATATACATGTAGTATAATGTACTCAGATGTTTTGGAACCAAATGCAGTTTATTTGACTTCAAAAGAAGTCACAAGCAATTAATTCTATCTGCTCAATTCCAACATTACATTTAGCAATTAAATGCACAAAGATTGTACAAAACTAAATTGAGCAACAACAGAATCATTACACTACATGCACATAGAGAGAATGATCATACAATATGTACAGTCATAAACAGATGACAAATACATTGTATTATTACAGTGTTAAGTTGGCACACTAGATTAAAGACCAACTGAAAAATCAAGCTTCTGTTCATCATTTATTGTACTCCCTGAAATTGTAGTTTACTACCGAAATAGGTAGACTGTTTTTTCGGAGACGCGCGTAACAGTTGCCGTTGGCGACAAATGTCTTTCAATGATACCTCAAAGGTCAGCGCACGTGATCACATTCCTATCACATTCCAAAGTAAAGATGGCGGGCTTTTCGTGAATAGCAAGGGAAGGACTTTTATTCGTGGCAAAAGCATAGACGAAAACCTCCGAGGAAGCATAATCGATTCGATTATTGCTGAAGGGGGCGATCCAGCATCGGGGTATTTTGGAGGACAATACAAGGAAGTTGCCGATCGGTACCGAGTCACAGGTCCGTTCGTTTCAAAAATTATGGAAAACGTTCTGTGAAACTGGGATCATTTATCCGGAAAAAAGAAATCTGGAAACCCTTCTCGCCTCAAGCGAGAGGATGTAGAAATGATAGACTTTCTTAAAAAGGAAAAACCTTCTAAAACGTACAAATCAATCAAAGAAGATCTCGATACCTACTGTACTTTGGAAGGCGGGACATCTGTGGCGGCGATTGGAAACGTTGTTAGAAAAAGACTTCCCGAAGGACCTTTCACAAGAAAGCGACTGACGAAACCCTCTTCAGAAAAATTCACTCCACAGAACCTTGTCTATTGTCAACAGTTTATTGACACCGTGAGTTCCTTGCCTCCTGAAAAACTTAAGTTTTTTGACGAAGCTGGAGTTCACTGTGGAGTGGGCAATCCTGTATATGGTAACTCTCTCAAAGGAACACCAGCAATCGAAGTTATTCATGGTAATCAGAAAGGGGCAAACATTACACTTAGCCTATTGTGTGGTTTAGAGGGAGTACTTTACGCAAATACAGTAGAAGGAGCTTCGGACTCCATTAATTTTTTTAAACTTCTTTGGAGAAGCAGGCCAAGTTACAACTTCAAATGGCAATCCGGCTATAGAATTCGGCGACTACATAATTCTCGATAATTGCCCCACTCATCGGTTCGAAACTGGAGATATTTTGCAAAGATGGCTAATGCAGATGGGAGCATCTATTATTTACACTCCATCACTTTCACCCGAGTTCAATGTAGCAGAGTTTGTTTTCAATAAACTAAAAACTGTGTTAAAGAAAGAAGAATTTGCACCAATTTTGCAAGAAAACGTTCATGTTGCGGTTTACGAAGCACTAGATCTCATTACTACTGATGACATGTTTGGTTTCTACAACTTTATTTTGTAACTCAAGTTTACAAATGAACTGTAAAAAAACGCAACATGCTTTCATGTATTGACATAGTTCCCATAGTTGTAATGTAGAACTCGCGGCTAAAACTTGCATCATTGCTAACGAATTTAAACGCAACATGTTATAGGAACACGCGGCTCCAAGAAATTATAGATCCGCGCGCGAGATATTGTTTTGCTCACGGCTTAAAATATAAACTTTCTGAATTTTAACATAATGTACAGCCAACAAAAACAGACATTTTTGTGAATAGCTGTGACCGCGATGCGCAAGATATATGGCCCTTGATATAATAATAATTGTAAACAATACAGTAATTGAAATAAACTATAGTGAAACGGAAACTGCTCAAACTGTGAATGTTACTAACAATAGTAATATTTTGGGCTGTCCATACTTTCAGATAAATCCATTAGAGCGCTCGCAGCATGTGAAAGCGGAACTTTCTCACTTTCCTCTACAGCTGTAAGAGTTGTTGTTTCATCACCAGCTCGTGGCCGATAAACTGTGTCCATACGGCTTTCAATTAGTGCAGTTTTTAGTTGTTCCAGTTCTTCTTGAATTGTTGCTGGTGTAAGTTGCTTTGCCTGGCTAGACGTTGGACTACATGTACTTGATTCTGAAATTTCGGGGATTGAGGGCCATTTAATTCCTTTTAGTTCCCACAATGTGCGTACTGGATTGCCGCCAAGACCGACTTCACTTTGGGCGCGGGTCGGGTTTGTCTTCTTATTGTATTCGTCCAGCGCTGCAATTAAGCTGATATCATTTCCGGAATTTTCCCTTTGAAATGAGCTTCAAGCTTTTTCAGATCCATGTTAATTCGTCGCCAGTTCTCAATGCCCTGAGAGGTGAGATAGCGAGCTCTACATTCACTGATTAAACGTGTTCGCACAACACTCGAAAATGAACTCGTAGTTTGAATTTTCAGAGCCGATTTCATAGCCAGAGTATTTTCTAACTTCTGGAGGCATTTCTTCGCGGATTGCAGCCTATTCGCTGCGGCAGAGACAGTGTCCTTTTCGTCCTTGTGTTTATTCAAATCACCACAGAATGTTGAAGAAAGGCAAGGATGACCTTTATACGGGCAGTTTACTCTATTATGTCCCTCTCGGCGGTGGCAATTTGTACACGCTGGTTTAGAATAATTAAGATCTGGGTGTTTACTGTAAACAGCTGAAAGTCTTTCCAGTTCCCGCTGAAGTTCGGTTACGTTTTTCCTTTCTTTCTCCACTTCAACCTGCTTGTCTTGTATTAAAAGATCTAACGGCGATTTATATTTATCAGAAGAATGAACTGGCAGTGTGACGATTCCTTCGCGACTGTTTACAGATGTATCAGGCCGCTCGTGAACTCGTTGTTGTTTATGAGGTGGTGATTTGCTGTCCAACTCGTCCGTGAAAAAGCATTCACTAGAGCCTGGCGTATTCATTCCAGTAACTGTAGACGTTGAGAAATTACATTTCTCCACATTAAAAAACAGTTGGCTTTTTCGATTCTGGGCCAGTGACACCAGTTTGCTTAAGATTACGTTCAGCAATTTCAAGCCGCTTGTTAGATATAATTTCGGGAGTTGACTTTGGCTGCCATTGAATTT
The DNA here is from genome assembly GCA_029204205.1 of Desmophyllum pertusum. Classification (NCBI taxonomy): domain Eukaryota; kingdom Metazoa; phylum Cnidaria; class Anthozoa; order Scleractinia; family Caryophylliidae; genus Desmophyllum; species Desmophyllum pertusum. The sequence goes on from MU826351.1 coordinate 1,664,241, forward strand.
TGATTCTTAGCCTCCTGAATGTTGTACCTGAAACTGCTTGAGCACATCTTAAGGCATCGTGAAACAAATCTCCAACGCGCAAGTTGACGAAAGTATCCTCGTCGTCCTTGTATTGAATCCGTAATTCATCATCGGGAATAAAGTGTAAACACTCTAATTTCCTCCGTAAGATTTGCATCAGATCCTCGAAGGTAGCCACCTCATTCTCTTCGGTCGTTATGATTTCACACCTATCTTCTGGAAAAGAAATGTTATAAAACACTTTCAACTGTATCATGTTGTAACGAAAGAAGAAAGACTGATCAAAGCATTCGATGCAGCGCGCGAACTGAGCGATGAAATGTTCTCAGCGAGCGAAGGAATGTGGTCACGTGCGTTTGCCTTTTCATTTGACAGCTTCAAGCCACGTGACCCAAAACACTCCCGTTTGTCGCCAACGGCAACTGTTACGCGCGTCTCCGACAAAACAGTCTACCTATTTCGGTAGTATAATATTAGACCTTTTTGTAGGCCTTTGCATCCACAGTAACTTGTCCTGTTCCAAGATTACTTGCTGCCATATCCCACTTGGGATTACAAATACTGTATGATGTTTGTGAATTGTTTTCCACTTAGCGTTCTAAATATATTGTTCCCTGTAGTAACTGTGTATACTTCAATGCTTTCTCCCTCAATAAACTACAACAAAAACACAAAGCAACATGTTATTAAAATCAGATCTATAAACAGCTGTATTCGCTTCTTCCTCTCACAAAGACTGTTATATTTAAAGGCAAAGAAGTAGGATTCAAATCACGTTGTAGTAGTACAGTGGTTTAAAGACCTTTTAAATGCTTTCTTGGTGAAACTACAAGCTTGCTGTACATAAGCACATCGAAATCAAAAACCTTATATTAAAACCCAAGAAAAAAAATACATGTACTTCATCTAAAGTCCTACTTCAAGAAAGCCATTACAATTCTCTCTACTTACTTTCTTTCTCTGCATTAGAAGGTACTGATTCTGTAGCTTTTGAACATTATTCCAGGAGAATTTCTCAGAGTATTTCCCAGTAAAATACACAGCATTTGAGTGATTTGACCGTTGAACATGTTGAATTCACGCGCCTGGCACAGATATCACCACAAGCAAAGCATCATGGGAACTCGTTCCCAGGGTCTTCTCGACCATCATCCAAGATGGCGGCTCGTGTGTGGTCGATCAATAACCCATGGTTTTACTCATTTTAGAAACCTGTAGTAGCCTAAAGGTATCCAGGAATCATTTTCTGAAGTACATAAGGATTTCAAGACAATTTTACTCCTATAAAATTGAAAAATTATGGATATTTATTGTGAGAAAGATGATGGAGTAGCTCAGGAACTGTTGTCTTAACATAGGAAACCCAAGCATAATATTTGCATATCAATGTATTTGCTAGCTCATGCATGTATTTTCTTCTTCATTCTACCTTAAGCATTCTAAAAGCTTCACTGTCTTCTTTGTAATGGCTTTTTCTCCATTAGGAAAACTGAGTATCATCAGCTAATCAATGGAAGCTTCCCACATGCTGGATTTTCAATGCAAGATGAAACTTTGATAAATATTTCTTCCCCTTAAATTTTTCAGTGTTTGCTTTTAGTAATTCAAATCTGGGTAAAGATCCTCATCCAATCCTTAAGGAACCTGGGTAAAGATCTTACAAATATCTTTGCCAGGATCCTTGAAAGATCCTCGTCAAATCCTTGAGGATCTTGGAAAAGATCTTTGTAGGATCCTTGTAAAGATCCTCTTAAGATCTTTGTAATATCCTGAAGATCCGATCCTGACAAATATCTTTGAAAGATCCTTGAAAGGATCCTTGTAAGATCCTCATCAAATCCTTGAGGATCCTGACAAAGATCTTTGAAAGATCCTTGAAAAGATCCTTTTAAGATCTTTGTAAGATCCTCATAATATCCTTGAGGAACCTTAAGAATCCTGACAAAGATCTCCCAAAGATCCTTGAAAGGATCCTTGTAAGATCCTTGTCAAATCCTTGAGGATCATGACAAAGATCTTTGAAAGATCCTTGAAAAGATCCTTGTAAGATCCTTGTAAGATCCTCATAATATCCTTGAGGATCCTGAAAAAGATCTTTGAAAGATCCTTGAAAAGATCCTCGTAAGATCTTTGTAAGATCCTCATAATATCCTTGAGGATCCTTATGGATCCTGAAAAAGATCTTTGAAAGATCCTTGAAAGGATCCTTTTAAGATCCTGTAGGATCATTATCAGATCTTTGAGGATCCTAAAGGATCCTTACGAAGATCTTTGCAAGGATCTTTGCCAGGATCTTCATAAGATCTTTATAAGATCCTTATGAAATCCTTGAGGATCCTTGAAGGATCCTTGTCTTCAAGGATCTTTGCAAGATCTTTGCAGATCTTTACAGGTCTTTGCAGATCTTTAAAGATCTTTGAAGATCTTCAAAGATCCTGTAAAGATTTTCACCAGGGTAGAGCCGGAAGTCCTAGAATCCGGTCATGGCGGATCGCTTTATCCCAGAGGTCCTTGTTGGCCGCTCCACCGCTGGACAAGGGTAACGAGGACTCTGGGAACGAGATTGCTCACGAATCTGACAATAATACTACTCTCACTGAGTATGGCATATGCCATGTACAGGACACCCAACCTCCAATCTGAATCATAGCAGAGGATGACCTGTGCTCATTTGTATACAGTGTAGTTTGATGTACATGTAGCTTTCCTGGTAATGATGTCTTGATTTTAATTACCTTTTAGGTTTTTGCTGAATTTCGTGGGACAACTGGCAAATTTACCAGACCCCTCACACATCAGATGGACTCTGCAGTACCAGCGGCCTTTATTGCCACACTACCTCCCTTCCAATTCCATTCAGGAAGCACTGAGAACTTCACCATCAAAGGACCAGATGTTGGCGAGCTTATCCAGCTTATCATTCAGGTAAGTGCTTCATCGTTGACTGTGTACATGTAATTTTTTACATGTGGGCAGGCTAATGTGTAATCAGGGCTGCTACAGATGGGAAAAACAATATTATTCAATGTCAGGGAAAAGTCTGGGATTAATGTATTATTTTGTCATGAAACTCTAAATTTCTTGTCAGTCAGGGGATTTTGTTTAAGGTTGCTGCAGGCCAGGGGTTGATTGTTGTTGATAATGACTCTCTTATTAGTGGTAATCAAATTATAATTGTTTTCTGCAAAATAAATAAATTAAAGCAAATTTAAAGCATAAATTCAGGCTACTTTAAAAATGATTTTGATTAATAGTCTTGTTGTGGTGAGGCAAAAGTCAGAGAATTTTGTTTTGTTCATGGGTGGTACATGTACAATACAATGTACATGTACCATGCATCAGTACTTGAAAATTAGTGAATTTGTGGCCAGGGCATGTACAGTCCTTTTACAGGACACATACTGTACTACATGTACAAGTTGTACATTAGAGAAGTTCCAATAAAGAAGAGGTTTGACTGTTATGATGTGTGCATGTACATGAAGTCTAATTTTGTTGTTCTCTGTAGCATGATGGTCGAGAACGCAAACAAGGGTGGTTCCTTGATGAGATACAAGTGACCAGTCCTCGCAAACCTCCACAAACATGGACGTTTCCTTGCTACCAATGGCTGTCACTGTATGAGAGTGATTGTCAAGTACGACGCAGTCTAAAACCACTGGTTCATAAGAAGGCGGAAAAAGTTGGTATGTTCTGTATAGAGTACATGTACATTCATGACTGTATGTAAAATATGTTAACGCCTACATCGCAAGTGGAGGCTGCGAACCCAGGAGCCTGGGGACTGAAACCGTAAACCCAACCTTGAGGTGGTAGAACCCCCCATTGCCCTGCCCTGCCACAACCCAGCCACGAGTCCTGCACACCCACACCTACATGTACCCTGGCACCTGTCACACTGAAGCCATAGGTTCAATGTGACAACAATCACAATAACAAAAGAATACAAGAAAATAAAACCTACATGTACAGTATAACCCTGACAACATGAACAAAGGACAAGAGAATACATGGAGGGGAGGGAGGGGGGATGCCGAAAAGCTGCACACAACACAATGCCACGCTTGAAGAACAAAGTGCTTGAACAAAAGCATGTGTGATGGTGTACCATAGATGATGAGACATAGAGAACCACTAAAAAAACAAGGCTGCAAGACCCACAAAATGTGTCCTCAAATTTTGCGAGACCCATATTTTTTTGAAAGACTATTCGCCACCCCTATGGAAATGATATCTGTTCAATGTTGAATGTAACTGATGTCTGTTACTTGTGTATTTGCCAGTTTACGTGATTGAAGTGTACACTGGTGACAAGGCCGGTGCTGGAACAGATGCTCATGTGTTTGTTACTTTGTATGGCAAGAGAGGACAAGCTCCTAAAACACAGCTCATCAGCAGGTCTGGTCTCACTTCTAAAAATTTAGAATCTCAATATAAGCTGCCCAAAATCACAGGTGCAAAATCCTTTGAAGATCGCTCTAATGTTCAATTTTATTACATGACTGTAGGATGTGCTGTATTTTATATTGTTATAAATGTTATGATTAGAGAGTTTTAAGTTGAGTTTTGTTTGTTTGATTACTTAATAATATTTAATCAATTGCATTGTTGTTCCATGGATGCAATACTCGTATATTGATCATCTACATTGCACATGTACAGTACTGAGCAAATGTAAGTTGACAGTCATGATCACTCGAACGACTTGACTCGATCCTCGAAACTTAGAGTGTCGAGTATTGAGTCAAGTGCTTTGAGTTTCAAGTTGAGAAAACAAAGAGCTTATCGCTCGATTAAGTCGGGGAAAAGGCCACACTTCTCTTCATGTGTGTGCAGACCTACTGTATAATATTTTGAATGAAGTCTTTGACCGTTGTCAACATTCTAAGTACTAAACGTCTTCAATTCTTTGTTTTTGTAATGTACAGGACTGATGATACATTTGAGCGAAAAAAGAAAGACGTGTTCAAGATCAAGACAACAGACCTTGGGCCACTGAAAAAATTAATGTAATAACTTGATTATTGTTTAATACAAATGCACATACATATGATTGTATATTAACATACAGTACATCAGTTTATTGTACAGTCTACTCTCCTGAAGCCATCATCATAATTTTTCTTCACTGTGTGGTTTGAGTTTCTAGGCATGGCATGTTCACCCAAAATTTCTACAGACTTCAAATATTATTTATTTTCTCCAGAAGTGGGTGAAGCTGGCAATGTGAAGCATTAGCTAAATCCATAACTAACCATTTTGAGCTATAAACGGCCTTTTAATTAAAATGTTCAAATACTAAATTTATTGTATTGTAGCCTGAGATCAGCCTTTTTTCCCCAAAACCCGGCTCTTTTCAGGCTAAATTTATTGGCAATGTGAAATAATTATATTATAATAATTATAATAATTTTTTTATGTTGTTGTAATTTTTCTTTCTATCTACTTCAGTGTGGAACATGATAATTTTGGTTTTTCAGCTGGATGGTTTCTAGACAAGGTATTACATGACATAATTGATAAGTTGGAATTTTGAAATGTAAATAAAATATGCTCTTTGTGGGAATACATGTAGATGCTACAGAAAGACAGAACTGACAATAGACCATTTTACAGTTCTGTGAAATGTAACCATGCAGGCCTCTGTATGATGATAAAGACCAGAAACTAGTTGGTATAAAAATAATATAAGGATTTACATATGAAAAGCAAGAAGGTTTAATGTATCACCAAGTCAAGTCAAGCCTCTCTTCTGTTCAAAGGCCTGGTAACTAAGCACGCAACTGTAAAATGGGCTATTGTCCTGGAAATTTTACAACATTTGTATCTCGCTAATTTTCTGAGAAATTATTTAAGGCACACAACAGGCAAGTTTTACGTGAGCAGACAATTATTGACACTTACCCGATAATTTTTGTTCTAAGAATGGTGCACATGCACGTATAGTACATGTATGTCAAATTTCCAAGAGTTCAAGCCACCGTGTAGTACTGTAGTCAAGCTGAAATATTGTCAAATGGTACCATTTTCAGATAATAGTGTATTGCCGTGAGAGAGAAGAACGTAAATTCTACTTTCCATGTAATCAATGGCTAGCTAAAGATGAAGGAGATGGGCAGATAGTGAGGCAGCTGACAGCGACAACTGATTCTTCAGCTGCATTTCAAGGTACGTGTACATTTGTAACTCATAACGCTTTAACTTCCAAGAGTGATCAGCATCAAATTTCTTTTACAATACATGTATGAGATGCACTGTCAATCGGACAGTGTATCTCCTACATCTTACAGTTACATGTATTTGTAGATGTGGGATAATTGTCTTGACGTACACAATTATTATTTATAAGGAAATTATAAAATATGGTGTGTGTGTTTACATAGCCTGATGCAATTCAACCACTCAACCAATCAGAGGACATGTTATACAACAACAACAAAAAATTAATAATATATAATTTTGAGCCTGGAATCCAATGTAGGGATTTCAAACTTACTGTATTTACATTTCCATCTATCGGCTGTCTGCATACTGTATACGTATGCACATTCATCTATAATAATGTTTTGAACAACAAAAGTTACATCTTGCATTTAACGTGTCATATTGACAGAGATCTTACTACAAAGTTGTGAGAGGATTGAATTTTACACTGTAAGATCACACATAACATACATTGTAACGTATGTATTGTATTATTTGCTTGTATCCAGGCCACCAGTACCTGGTTCACACATTCACCGGTGACAAAAGGGGAGCTGGGACTGATGCTAATGTCGTTATTACCGTATTTGGAGAAGATGGCGACTCAGGAGAGAAGAAGTTGGACAATGCCAGGAATAACTTTGAACGTGGAAAGTAAGCAACTCTTGGATCAAGTAGTATGGCAGCTACATATACATGGTATTATGTAGTGCCACACTAGGAGAGTAGATATCTAGTTGTAGTTGTTGGTTTACAGATACATCTGTACAATACAATTATTTTTTTTACAACATGATTCATGTACATGTACATGTATGCATGAGATCAAGGTTTCTTAAATACTGTACGTGTCAGACCTTCATTATATTGTTGGAATCATGCAGTTTGTGAAAATAGACAATACTTATTAGTTAGCAATTTGTTAACTGGTTCATATATTTGTGTGTCTGCCTTTTTCAGGAAAGATTCCTTTAAAGTTATTTGTGGTACATATCTTGGGCGACTGTCCAAGATAAGGATTGGGCATGATAACAGTGGGCTTGGCCCTGGCTGGTTTTTAAACAAGGCAAGTTGTTTTGGCAAAGAACTTTCAATGTTTGTGATTCAATTTGCTCCAAGTGAGACATGATTTTAAAGTTGGGTCATTTTTTCTGTCCTTTAATGTGTTTTTCATAATCTGCGTACTGTAATTGGTTAATTATGTTGCTTTTTATTAACTTGTTTTTCAGGTAACTGTTGAAGATCCCAAAACAGGAGATGCTGTTGATTTTCCATGCCGGCGGTGGTTTGCCAAAAATGAAGATGATGGCCAGATATCACGTGAACTGACCAGAGTAGATGGCAAAGATGGTAAAGATGGCGACATAGTTGCGGATAAAGGTAAATGTAATATAAAATATGCATGCAGACAGTAAAATCAGCCTGTAGCTTACTGGTCCATACAGAATGCTCAGAGCAATAATTTTTTTCTAACCCTCTTAATCATTTTGATAAGTGTTCATTTTATGTATTATGGCCCATGGAAAGCCCTGGCACTGCTAAGCCCAGGAATTAGACCCCCCAAAAAATGATGATCATGAGCCAAATATATTATAGCTACATGTAGGCCTCACCTTTGAATGTCTCAATCATTACATTACATGGGTCTTACATGTATGTGCATTGGGTTTTTCGTTAAATCTTCCTCACACTACACTTGGCAGATGTAGTATAAAGTACTAAAGTCATGACGTCACAAAAATTAAATTTGCGAAATTATGAACTTTGATCAACTATTCAGAGGGAGCATGCCAAAAAAACTTCACTTGCCAAAAATTAGCTCTCCATTGCAGTTTGCGGCCGAGATATGGACACTTCAAGTTTTAATTTCTCCGTACAAACCCTTCTAATTTTGCGTCTGTTCCTTCAGTTTAGAACAGGCGCAAAATTAGAGAGGTTTGTATGGGACGGTACTAACCAAACATTGAACCTCTATATCTTGGCCGTAAATTGCAATGGGGAGCTAATTTTTGGCAAGTGGACGTTTTTTGGCATGCTTCCTCTGAATAGCGGAACAAATTTTATAATTTTGCAAATTTGAAAATTTGTGACGTCACACTTTACCACTCTATAAAGGTGGCCACTGTGATAGAAGTCGAATGCTAAAGGTTTTATCTTGATGATTTAGGAATTCCTTATCATGTTCATGTCACCACTGGAGATGTCAGAAATGCATCGACCAATGCACGAGTGTATGTCATCCTTCACGGAGGTGAAGATGGGGAAAGCAACAGTGGTAAACTCTGGTTACAAAACGAGGAGAAGGACAACTTCCAGAAAGGAAGGACAGACATATTCACTGTGGAAACAACTGAAATGTTGAGTCCTATGCATCATTTGACAATTGGTCATGATAACAGTGGACTTGGTTCAGGGTGGTACTGTGAGAAGGTAGGAATATGCATAATTGTATACAGTCGTACCTGCAGCAAGCTGACGCCATGTTAAGTTTAAAAAAAATTGCCATGTGTATGGTTACCATAAAAAAATTCCCAAACTTGTGAAATATACTAATTGCCATGCGATCTTCCTTGTGATGAGGCTCATTTTTGATTAGTTTTAATCGGTAAACTTTGGCCCAGACCCCTAGAGAACAATGTATGTATGTATTGCTGTTTTGGTACTTCAATGCTGGCTCCTCCTATCATTGCAAAGCTGGATTTCTCACTTACCAATAGCAGGGAAAGATGAAACATTTACAGTATACATCTCACGTTGTGAATTTGATATGTCAATGCTGGCTCTTCCTATCATTGCGAAGCAAATTCAAGGTGGTGGATAGGTAATGGATTTCGCACCTACATGTACACATGTACATTGTACCAATAGCAGGCTAAGATAAAACATTTGGAGTATGCATCAAACGTTGCTATTTGATACGTCAATGCTGGCTCTTCCTATCATTGCGAAGCAAATTCAAGGTGGCGGATAGGTAATGGATTTCGCACCTACACATGTACATTTTACCAATAGCAGGCTAAGATAAAACATTTGGAGTATGCATCAAACGTTGCTATTTGATACGTCAATTGATGCTGGCTCTTCCTATCATTGCGAAGCAAATCCACCAGTTATCACTAAATATAACAGTAGACGTACAGGTACGTCAAAGTACAGGTACGTCAAAGTAGTTCAATCAATGGTTTAATTCTCAAGAGTGTTGTCTCTATCAGGTTGTAGTTGACTGTCCAAGCAGCGGGCACCAGCAGGTGTTTTTGTGCCAGAAGTGGCTGGCAGATGATGAGGGTGATCAGTTGATTGAGAGAGACCTCTACGAGTCTGAAGACATGAGACTCAAAAGACGTCCTAGTATGTTATATATGATTTCATTTATAATACGGTTTTTTTCTGTACTCAAATTTTTACATTTGATGCTTAGGTAAATCATTATAAAGGGTGGTTAATATTAAGGTGGCCCAATCCTATTTATTGGCACGTTAGTTACATTTTCGAGTCATGCTTTTTAACAGAAAATATTTATAGTAACCGATTTCTTTGATTTTTGGCATCCTAAATGAATTGGGGGAGTAAAAACGTTTGAGATATCAGCATATTTTTATGCTGCACAAAATGTAATTTAACCAGCATTTTGTGCTGTGAGTTGCATGGTCATGATTGTCATGAACCTTTCAGATATAGAACTTGAGAGCTCTGAGGCTTATTTGATGAATTATGGAAAAAATATATCATCGGATTTCAAAATTATGAGTATTTTTTGTAAATGTAAGGTTTTAAAAATATGCTGATATCTGAAACGTTTTTACTCCCACAAAAAAATAAATAACAGTTTCTTAAAATTGAAACATTTTTCATTTAGGATGAAAGAAGAAGTCGGTTAACTCTTTTCTGCCAAAAGTGCTTATTAGGGGGGGGGGGGGGGGGCGTACTAGTGTAGTTGAGTGGGAAGTGCTAAGAATTGTTGTTTTTCTAGAAACTGTTTGGAATGTTTGGGTGTGGACAAGCGACATGAGAGGGGCTGGTACAGATTCTAACGTGTTTTGTGACACTGTATGGAGACAAAGGAAAGACAGACGAAGTACCGCTGGGTAATGCCACAGATAACTTTGAACAAGGACAGCTGGACAAGTTTAAGGTATGGTTAATAATTATTGTTTGATCACTGCTGTAGTTCAGTGCTTACCATCTGATGTTAGTGTTGCCGATTCTGTCACTTATAAACCCAGTCAAACCTCAAGACAATAATTATTTGAAACAGCTAAAAAAAGAAGAAAGAAACCCACCGACTATGGGGCGCCAAACTGGTCAATATTGCATATATATTTATATGGTCTGTTTGTCTTTTCATATGGTCAACCTGACTTTTTATGTGGTCAACTTGACTATTTATATGGTTAACTTTTGACTTTTTATATGGTCAACTTGACTTTTTATATGGTCAACTTTTAACTTTTTATTTGGTCAAATAATGCATTGCCCACACGCGCGTTATTGACACGCAAGAAAATGGCGTACATGCAAGATGGCGTACTGATTCTGATTTGAAGAAATATGAGTCGAAATACAGCCAGAGAAAGAAACGAACATGGATTGTTTTTAAAAGTTGACCATATAAAAAGTCAAGTTGACCAAATAACCGACAAGGTTTTAGCCAGAAGGGAGTCCTGGAGTCCTATGGACTCCCACTTTTGATGGAAAATTCACCTGAGTGAGCTTTAAAATGTTATATAGAGAAGCATGCTTTCTGGACTCCCACTTTTCAATTTCTGGCAAAAAGCCTGCCCACCGACAAAATACTACAGAATGTGGCAGTAGAGTATTGATAGTCAACGTTTGACAGAAATCAAATGTAACTCAATTTTATACAAACTTTCTAAACATGACTGCATCAATGAATTATTTCAATTTTAACATTTTATCCCCATGATTAACATTTATCAAAAATTTAAGAAAATCCACAATGTAATTAGAAGTACAGAATAGAGACGTACCTTGTACCTTGTACTCGGTTATTTTCCTATGATCGGTGCCTTACTGTACCTTTCAATAACACACAAAATCTGAAGTTCAAAACCCAACTTATGATTGCGTTTTTCACTGCCGTCAATCATAACTATGACGACAACCAATGGACCCAGAAAAAAAGAAACGAACAAAATGGACCACAATCCACCAATCACAGTCTACGGATGTGACCTTTTGAACCCATTGAAGTGAACTTCTGTTTCCTGCGTGGTCCACTGAGATGATTGACGGCAGCGTAAAACAAAACCATTGATTGAGGCACAGTTCGCATGTTAAAGGGGCACTGTCCCGGCGTATTTGCTCAAAACAGTTATAAATGCACGAAATGGTCCCTAAATCTATGAACTAAGAACGTAATAAACTCTAACTAAATGATAAAAAGCAATTTCTTCAAGAAATTCCATACTGCAACAAAATGTTTGCAAAATTTCAAAGATTTCCGAGCCAAACTTGAAACTTTGAAAAACTGACATCCTGACGTTTTTTCAAAAATCCATATTGCAATCCATTTCCATCCTCGCTGTCGTTAGTCATCCTCACTTCCTAATGGGTTCCTGTCATTTGTCGAGTGCTATTCTACAGAATCAAATCATTATTGTTCAACCTCCTATGATCTAGATATGTTTCTGAGCTTCTCAAAATCATACTTAAATGAGGACAGTGTCCTTTAATGAAAGGCGCAGTAATCTATGAGCATTTCATAACCTGATGTGATATCCATTATGTACAACTGTTAGGTTGAGCTCACCAGTGTTGGCAAGCCATATAAGTTGAGGATACGGCATGATAACTCAAAGCCATTTTCTGACTGGCACTTAGAGAAGGTAAATAATATTCATATCGAACACTTGGCCATTGGATTAGTTCCATGTATGGATCGTGCTTTGTACTGATCTTTTAAAAAAATCTGGTTTGTCTAAAAAATTTTAGTTTAACGATATTCCCAATAATTATAACGATCACAATCTGGCAGCCCAAATGTAAAATTTACCCCGATATAACGATAAAATCAATCATCGCGCGATGAAAAAGGAGGCCTGACACTTGAAAAGATATGACAATACTTTAATCCTTTAGTCCTCATTGCATAAGGACTGTAACGTGTCTGTCAACAGCTTGTTACGATAGGAATTACAGTACACGAAAAATCAATTATTAACAATACCCCGATATAACGATATTTTTGGCTCTTTTCCGAAAAATCGTTATATCGGGAATTCGTTATTACGATCTCCCAATATAACGATCTAATTTGGTCAGTCCCTTGGCACATCGTTATATCGAGGTTCCACTGTACATGGGTGCACGGAGATATGAAATTTCTCTTTGATATCGAATTTATTTTATAAACGTACTAAAAACGAAGTTTTTGTCAATTTTCCGAAGATTTTCCGAATGTTATCCGAACGTTTCCGAACTTTACTGAAGTTGTCGAAGATTTCTGAGGAAGGTTCGATGATGTTTCGACTTAGTATTGACAAATGTCGGCTCATTCAGCATTGAAACATTGCAAACTTGTCAGAAAACGTTACGTCGTCGATATCTTCACATGTGAAATATATTGTTCTTTAACATTGTAAAGATATGATTTTTCTCCGTGAGAGAAATCATTGTAATTCACTCCAGTTTATATATAATAATGCGTGTTTTATTTGGTTTCATGTACATGGTAGATCCAAATGGAAAATGCCAGATCCAGTATCAAGTGTGCGTACAAGTGCAGCCGTTGGCTGTCAAAGAGTGAGGATGATCACCAGATTGTCCGTGAACTGCCAGCAATCATCCAAGGAAAGGAACCTCTACCTGGTAATGAATAATGAACAAGTGAATTGTCAACACTATCTTGCAGAGCAGTCTTTGAGCTGTTAGTTTGTGTGTGGTCTTCTAAAGCTGGTGTACACTAGCGATGGAAGCGACAGAAGCGAAGTCAGTAGCAGAGTCGGAATCGGAAGAAAGTTATGACCTAGTGAATATAGACACGACGGAAGAGGAAGCGGAATACTCGTGGGAGCTAAAGCCATATAACTGGATTCAAATGTGACAAACCTCCCGCATACTGCTAGGATTAGTTTTATCGACATGTGAGATATGACGATATTTCGCATATCAACGAAACTAAACCTAGCAGTATGCAGGAAGTTTGTCACATTTGAACCCAGTTATATGGCCTAAGCTCCCACGAGTCTCCTGCGGAAGGTCATAGGTTCGACTCCTGTTGGGAGAACTCGGAAATCATTTTCCGAGTAGCTTGTGTCATTGACTGAGTAACATGTTTTTCAATACATGTATGTACCTTGTTATGTTATGTTATTGAGTGGGTTTTTCTGTTTCAGTTCATGTGTACCACGTGTCTGTGTACACGGGTGACAAGCGCGGGGCTGGAACAAACGCCAACATTTTCCTCAATGTTTTTGGAGAGTTGGGTGACACTGGTGATCGATTCCTGGAAGAATCCAAAACCAACAAGAACAAGTTTGAGAGAAACCAGGTAAGAAAGTTATATTATTTGATGTTTTTGTATTTCCTGACCCTATTTTCCACTAACCTGCGATCAGGCGAATTTTTCCGCGCTCTTATTTACTCTTCGTCTTATATGTGGTCGCGTTAAGCTAAGCTCTTGTGTTTCAACATCTGTTTGCTGACGAAATTCACCTGATAAAAACAGATACCATAACTAGAAGGAGCATTTAAAATGTAGTTATCCTGCTGAGTGTTAAAAGGAATTGTTCCAAACGTGCTTCAGATGATGCATTTCAATTTGTTTGTTTCTGCTTCAGGTGGATGAATTCCTTATTGAAGCGGTTTCACTGAAGAGTCTTGAAAAGGTCCGTGTGGGCCACGATTCCTCAGGGCCAGGATCAGGATGGTTCTTAGATAAAGTTGTAATAAAGGACCCAGAGGACAACACCAAGGAATATGTCTTCCCATGTAACAGGTTTGGTATAATTATTAATTCATTTTTATTTATCAAAAATTCACTTCTATTTGTCTATAGATAACTGAATTTACAAAAACGTGGTTCATGAAAATTGCAGCATTTTTTCAGCAACTACGCTAAAACCCGGGTTTTATCACTCCGTCGGAGTTTTATCACTCCGACAAGCCTTGAAACCACGCCAAAGAAGAGCGAAAAGGAGAAGGAAGAGAGGGGAGGAGAAAAAGAGACTGGCATACCTGATATTTTTATACTGCCTACTGTGGAGAAAAAAAAAGAATAGCGTCAAAATGGTAAAAATGGTCTAATTTTCGACAACTACGTTTTAAGAAATCCAGTTAGATATATATTCTATACAATAAAGGTAAGAATCGGTAATTTGGCGGACTCCTTGATGAGTTTTTTTTTAAGGAGGCTCGATATAGTTTCTTTGGCGCGCGCAGACTGGGTTCGAATTTCCCCGCGGGACTTTTAAAAAGTTGCAAAAACAAACAAACATGGCCGCCGCGCTCATGTCAAAATTATTTTTACATCGGCCTGGTAGGCTATGTTTTACACCTATATGTAGGCTGGCTACAATTTCTTCTCACTTCATTTGTATTGTGTCAAAGAAACAAAAACCTACAGCGCTCTTAAGTGACACAAATTTACGTGAATCAGACCAGAAACACAATCGCGATCGTCGGCGCTATCTTCCCATATCGTGGCTGGTATTGGGAGCACTGTATTTATCGTCCAATTCATCCACTGCGAACTGTATTGGGGAGGATGGAGACTTCAAAAGTGGATCGTGTCCTAGTGAAGAGGAACACAAACAGAGCGTGTCCACGACGCCGGTAAATTCCGGCTCCCTGCGTGACATTTCAGGTTGCTTTACGTCATCAAGGAAAAAAAATTGCGCCGCAAAAAAAGCAACTCAGCTGCGAAATAGCAGAGTAGACAAGGCAAAGAGGAAGCTGGTACTGGATTCTGAAGATGAAAACCCACAGGAGTTGAAAAAAGTGACCAGAAGTAGTTTGGTAAGTCTGCTTTTTCGCTGTAAATGTAACATTTTATTATCAACATGCACTGTCACGTAATGTCTTTCAGATTAAAAAAAAAGCCCATCGATAAAATCAGTGCTAATTTATTACCACAGTATAACATTCACATTTCATTCATTTTCAGCAGACAAAAACGGTGAACGAAGACTTCCCACTTGGAATAGGATTGTCGATTTTGAAGCGATCAGTAAAGGATTAGAGAAGTGCACTAATTGTCAGCAAGGTACAATAAAAAATTTGTTGCCCCATTTAGACATACCACTAGAAAGTTTCACCCTTATCAGTATTTCTATACCTTTTGGTAAAAACCCAGAACATGAACACACCAACAAGGCTGCTTTCTTTATTTTTAATGGTAAATATATGGCAAATACCGGTATGTATTGACATTACACTGAATACTAAATATAGTTCACTTCACAGAAATATTCAAACTTATTATAAACAGTATTTGACATCAAAGTTTACTTCAATGTTCTATGAACTTGTCATAAATTGTACAGTAATTACTTTAACTATTAACATATCCAGGTTAAACTATGGACTATGGACCAAACAATCAAGTAATTTGTATATTCATACATGTACAACTATAACTATATACAGTTGTAATAATTTTTGTAAATATTAAAATAAATTAATTGTTTACAGGCCCCTTACCCATCAATAACTTGCATGGTGAAAAAAGGTATGGCCTTGCAAGTACCTTTCTAGTAAATTGCCCTGCCTGTGGTGTACAGAACAAATTTTCGACATCGAAATCCCACAGTGCTGGTCACAGAGGGCCACAGGCATTTGACGTGAACACCCGAGCAACCCTTGGTGCACTGCATGCTGGCGTTGGACACACCCACCTCAGCGCAATAACATCAACCCTAAACATTCCATCAATGACTCACGTAACATTTAAAACAAGAGAAAGAGAAGTTGGACATGCGGTTGAAAATGTTGCAAAGAACAGTTGTGCAAAGATCAGACAAGCTGAAAAGGAAAATGTATTAGCAGGTAAAAGAAACAACCTGTATCTGCCTACTGTGTAAAAATGTTTATTGCACATGAAGTGACTTTTCACTGAGATTAATGCAATGATCTGATTTATCCGGGCTGGGCACTAAAGTAAGGTTCACAAAGCCCCTTGGGGAGCTCAAAGGAGGGTGCTTAGTCAGTTACTATTGAAATAGGAATAGGCACTTATTGGAAGGCGGGGGTAAATCAAATCATTATGGTAATACATATAATCCAGTCGAATCCCTATTGTAAGCGGCCATTTTTGGACATGGCAAAAGACTGATTAATAGTGGTGGTCACTTTATTGACAATAATATAATGTAAAATAGTTTCAAGACTTTGCGCTCACTTAACAGGGGCTGGTCGCTTACTAGGGGTTTGACTGTAATAAACTTTGTTTTGCAATACAAAGTACAAAAGTGCAAGCACTCTTAATTTACTATACAGTAATAATGTAGCTTGCACTATTCAAGGTAAGCGTTTGTTTGAAGTATAGTACTTTAGCAGGAATGCTATTATCTCAGGAAATAATATTATAGCAACTGTCAGGTTGGCCTCTCACTTCTGGAGACTTCCAAGTAAATATGTACATGTACTGCTACAAGTAAATAAAAAGAGGTTATTCAGCGGAAAGTTGTGTAATATGGCTGGGTATTTTTACGAGTCAGTTTTTATTTTTTTGAGCCTTTAGGCGAGAAAAAATGAACAATGACGAGTAAAAATGCCCAGCCGTATTACACAACTTTCCACTGAATAAATTGTTTATTATACGACATAATATATTTCCTAAAATATTTTCTCACAGGTGGAAGTACGGCTGACCAGAATGACCTAATTGGGGTAGCAGTGTCATATGATATGGCATGGCAGAGACGAAATGGGGGACACAGTTCAAATACTGGCCATGGAGCAGTGATGGGCTCATTTACTGGGAAGATTCTTGATTTTGATACAAGATGCAAATTATGCAGGGTCTGTGACAATGCTAAACAAAGTGGTCGAAAGCCGAGACCTCACGATTGTCGTAAAAATCACTCTGGGTCATCCAAAAGCATGGAGCCCGCTGTTGCTGTCGATCTGTTTTCAGAGGGCACCTTCGTCCAAAATTAAGTATCATGTGTACACTGGCGATGATGACGCCACTACCCAATCCCACATACGGGAAAAAGTCTCATATGATGTTGAAAAGCAATCAGATGTTGTTCATACCAAACGGTCTGTTCTTTCAAAGCTTTACACTCTCAAATCAAATGAAAAATTTCCAGGATGCTCGCTACTTTCTGTGAAAGTGATTTCTTATTTAGGCAAGTGCTTTAGCTACTGTGTAGCCCAAAACAAAGATAAACCTGCTTCGCTTCAAGCAGCCATAAAAAATATTGTGCCACATGCATTTGGCAGGCATGAAAACTGCGATCAATCATGGTGTCAGTTCAAGAAGGACCCAACTACTTATAGACACAGTGAACTACCCTTTGGAAAAGATTTACAGGGTGATGCATTGGAGGAAGCATTAACTGCAGTTTTTGACGATTATTCAACTGATATTGTAGTTAAAAAACTTGCTCCAGCGACAAATTCTCCAAGGAATGAAGCGTTCAACAACGTTGTAGGATCGAAAAATCCCAAAATTCGTTTTTACGGAGGCAGCGAGAGTAACGATTTCCGGGTTGCTTGCGGAGTTAGCCAGACGAACGAGGGGCGGGAATATATTTGCCAAACGTTGAGGGAAGTGAACATTGAACCGGGTGTTCACTGCATCGCTTACAACAAAGTAACAGATATGAAGTATTCAAAAGATAAGATAAGGAAATCTTCCATCTCATTCAAGAAACGGCGATCGCAATTACATCGAAACAAATTGAACTCAAAAACCAGGAGTGAGGCCAGAGAAGGTACAACATACGAAACAAACGTCGGTTTGAATTTGGACGATGATTCCATCGTCGAATTACTGAAGTCAACGAACAATTTGCCAAAATCTAAGTTTCAGGAGTATGAAACGATGGTGCCAGCATTTATTCAACGCCACACGCAACCCAAAATTTCGTACAACCATTCACTAAAAATACCAGTTCGTAGTTTTCGACACAGAAACAACTTCTTTGGGTAAAGAAGCAAAAATATGTCAACTGGCAGCTATAACTCAAGATGGAAAAACTTACAATGAATATGTGCTACCTACGTGCAATATCAGCAACTACGCTTCCCGTGTAAACAAACTGACTGTCAAAACTGTAAATGGTCAGAGAACTTTACTCAAAGAGAATGTTCCTGTACACTCTGTTCCTCTCAGCGAATGTCTTCAAACTTTTATCAGTTTCCTCTCCCGTAGTACGCATTGTCACACCGTTTTAATTGGCCACAATTCTTCTGTGTTTGATACCCCTACATTCCTACGATGTGCTGGAAATTCTCATAAAGAAACACTATCGTCGAAGAACGTGTTTTCGCCGATAGCCTTCCACTGATCAAAACACTCGTCAAAGGTGGCAACGCTCTGCTAAATCCGGACGGAAAGCCGTGCAAAAAGCAATCTCCCAACCGTGTATAAAGCTGTTTTTCACGAAGAGTTTAACGCACACGATGCTTTGGAAGATGTACGTGCCCTCCATCGTGTCCTCTTCCAATCCCCGTTACAGTTAACAATCGCTGACATTGTGAATTACAGCAATATGAAATCCACCTCCTTCGCTTTCGAAGACATGGAATTTCTCGACGGGCGCCACGAACGTACGCAAACTTTTAAAGACAAGCTCTTTTCACAGGGTGATAATGGCCTCCTCGTGAAACAAAACACAATTCAGAAAATTGCAGAAAGCGGCCTGTGTTACGATGATTTACGAAATCTTTACAACCACGGTGGAAAGGAAGCATTGGTTGCCATTCTGAGTAAAGCGCCCACCAGTTCAAGTTCGAGTCGATCAGTGCCACGAGGGACAAAACATCCCGCAACTTTGAGCAAAATCATCCAACACTTTCAAAACAAATAGTGCAGCAGCCATTTCCAGACACAATCCACCCAAAAGGTAAATGTCTGCAAGCGAAATAAAGCTCTTCAGGCGATGCGCGAAGGAAATTCGACTTCCAAAACATCGTGGTGTGACACAATTATGCGCATGCGCAATTGCCCATCTTGTCGTGTCGAAAATTTTCGGAATATTGTAACTTTCGACTGACGTATTTCCGTTTCCGCTCGGTGAATTTGTTTTATTTTTTTGCACGTTAACTTTGAACTGCTCAGTGCGTATTTTACATAAATGCGAAAAAATTCTGTCAGTGGAAAAAAAAGTTAACGATGAATTCTAAAAAAGGCATTTTTCCTTAACCTTTCTGACAGAATTTTTTAAATTAGCGATCATGTAGACTGCGACAGTCAAAGGCTGCATGCAAAATCTAAAACAAATTCACCGTCCAATTTTCAAGAAAATTCAAAATATGTCTCTTTTTGGGCCAAGTATAGCAACCCAACAACGTTGCCATGGCAACGGATTTCTCAATACATTTATAACAAACTGATGCTTTAATAATATCTTGATTTCAGGGGAAAATGTGATCACGATTCGTTAAGTCTAAACTTGGTTAATTTGAATCTAAATATATTGCATCAGGAAAGTGAAAAACTATATCTAGCCTCCTTAACTTTGCGACGGGTATTGTTGAATTTTCTAGTGAAAGTTTGTGACTTAAACGCCCTTTTCAATACCTAACTGTAGACCCAATTTATACGTCGCATTTCAGTTGCGTCGAATGTAATTCAAGTCCCAGAAATCTCGCTGAAATCACATTAAATCAGCACAGTGCACATACAAATAGCAAAACAGACTACGTTGCTATCATAGTGTATTGCAACGTAGTTGAATCAAGTTTTACCAGCGAGATTTCTGCGTCTTGAATTACATTCGACGCGACTGAATTGAATTGAGTTACTTCGCTTTACCTTTTATAAACAACATAATTCGAATAGACAAGTCTCGAGCATTTAGACTGTTTAGAATCTGATCATAGCATGGAAAACGTGTTCACTATAAGGTGACCTGTAGGAATTGTAGAGACAACAGTAAAGAAACGTGATGATTTGAATGCTGATGTTTGGGTTTGTTTCTGTTTCAGATGGCTTGCAAAAGATGAGGATGATGGTCAGATAGTCAGGGAGCTTCCTCTTGGTGGCACAAGTCTGCTCAATAGTACGTTTCTCACAGTGCTCTTCCCCAACAAGGAATATAAAATTATTTGCTCCGCCGTTAAATGCTTTTAGTTAGGCGTTACAGATGAAAGGGGTAACCGTATGACGCTTTCACGGCACAAGCCATCTGTTGGAACACACTGATTGCGCAACCGTTCAATCTTCAAACACTTTCGTGATCCGTTAGGAATAACTAATTAGCCGTTAGAATGTCATGGCAAAACGTTAGAACACTTCGAAGGCCGTTAACTATCCGGCCGTTTTTACCCATTTAACGGAGAAGCGTTAGTGTACGTGTTCCTGTGTAAGGTCACAAATAGGTACCGGCGAATTGTCAGGGCAATCTGAAGTGGTGGGGGAGGGGCGAGGGGAGGGGGTATCTGCGGTGGAATAGCATTCCATCCAGGAGGACTAGTGATAGTCATACTGCTAGTCGCTTCATCCTGCAGTTGTGGCCACTAGGCTCTTGAATATTTCACCTATGCATCCCTGAACTGTATGGAAGCCTAGGAAATGCATGATATTTATTGGATGTCCCCACAACTGATGCAATTAATTGCTGTTTATTTCCTTTTCAGCCACGTCTTATCTTGTGTCAGTGAAGACTGGTGATGTTCGTGGAGGAGGAACAGATGCTAATGTGTACGTTCAAATTTTTGGCGCCAAAGGAGACACTGGCAAATTACAAATGAGAAGCGCTGAAAACACGAAAAACAAGTTTGAGCGAGGCAGGACTGACCAGTTTGCACTTGAGGCCGTGGATATTGGAAAGGTGGGTAACGTAAGGGAGGAAATATATTGGTACAAAGGTAAAAGTGACCAATTTTCCCCTAAGACTTGAACAGTTAATAGTCTCCTATGCAGACCTTCTTTGGGGAGGAGTGTGTGACAAGCCCAAAGAAGGTCTGCTTAGGAGGCTAACTAGTATGTTAACCGACTGCAACTGATAGTAGCTCGGCATTTGAACTGCTTTAAAGAAGCTATGACAAGATATCATACCTTGTATGCAACCTAAAAATAACTATCTACAAAGGTAGTAAAACATCAAAGAGGTAACAATAAACCAAACAGGAACAAGGATGGTTAAGATTGAGGAAGATTGAGACGGATTACGAGCGACGAACTTGAAAAGTTCAGGCCTAAACAGCTTCTTTGTGTGCTTTATTGTAGATTGAAATGGTGCGTATCTCACATGACAACAAAGGAAGCGCTGCTGGTTGGTTTCTTGATGACGTCACAGTGGACGTACCCTCACGTGGTGACCACGTGGTGTTTCCTTGTCACCGCTGGCTGGCAGATGATGAAGACGATGGCAAGATTGAGCGGGAACTGTACCCCGGACAGCAAATACAAACCAATCCCAGTAATTGTTTTTTTCATTTGTGTAATGCATTCCTAGGGGATTCATAAGTTCGTGTTCTGTTTACTTCCGCTTTGGATTGCCTTGAATTTTGTACGAGTTTGAAGCATATTGTGCAAGACATTTATAAGAAAAACAAGCATCAGAAAAGCACATCCGATAATACGAAAGCTACTCGTAGAAAACGTGCATTTGATTTGTGATTTTAACGTGATAACCGTGGAAACGTTATTTTATATCCATCATATGTACTTGTAGCTTCGTCTGTTATTTTTTTTTAGAGAATTTTGCTGTATTATCGTTTAACCACATTGTAAGTAGACTGCGAGCAGTCTCTATTTTTCGCTCAAGTCCGTGAGGCGAACGCGCGCGAATAGTACGATATACGAACGGCAAGCGGCGAAGCCGCTAGCTGCGAGTAGCGCGGGCGCGAGAGGAAGCGATGCTCGCAGTCTACATTGTAAGTTATATTAACCACTGTTTGGTGTCTAATCAAGTGATTGTCTTTTTGTGAATAGAAATCCCTCATGAGGTAACAGTGTACACTGGTGACGTCAGAGGAGCTGGTACAAACGCAAATGTGTTTCTTGTCATGTATGGTGAGAACGGCAAGTCAGACCAGTTTGACCTGAGAAACAAGTCTGACAACTTCGAGAGAGGCCAGGCTGACAAGTTCAAGGTAAGTTGTTACGAAGGTATCTAGGTGGGAGAATGTTTTAATCGAATCAAGTCAGGAAAGTTTCAAATAATTTATGCACAAGCAAGTGAAAACTCAAAGGCACTGAATGTACATGTTTTACCATAGCTCAGCGACTTTTTATGGGCTGACCATTTGAGTAGCTGTAGATTAACTCCTCTTATTTGTCAAGCAAGAATTTTCCTAACATTGGGCAGTCCTGGGAACAGGAAATAGTTGAGGACGAGACAGGACTGAGCCCGCGGTTTTTGTCCCGAAGTTGCTAAGCAACATGACGTATCCTCATTCAGCTATGCTGGCGTGACAATTTTGGTAGTAGTCGTGAGTGTTCGCGCTGTTTCTTGATTGGATAATAAAATCGGAAACTATTCAAGTGCTTCAACGAAGATTTGCAAAAAAAAAAAGGCACTTGTTCCCCCGACCGTCATTAGCAAGTGTGAGACAAGGCATTTTCAATCTCTTAACTAACTGTACAACTTGTTTGAAATCTGGCAGGTGGATTGCGAAGATATTGGACCTCTGATAAAAATTCGTGTTGGTCATGATAACAATGGAATGCGGTCTGCGTGGTTCTTAGAGAAGGTAACAATTGAATTCAATTTTATTGTGGATCTTCTAAGAAAAGTACGTAGTCTTCTTTTCGTGACGCTTACATGAAGTCTTGTCATTCCTTTCTTTGCGAAGGTTGAAATTCGCCGCGTGAAGCCTGAGGACAAGGAACCGCGGAAGAAGCGAAGGAATTCTGGGAACGTGGAAGAGATGGCTGATGGCGATGAGTACAACTATATGTTTGTGTGTAACCGCTGGCTGGCTCGTGACGAGGATGACGGGCAGATCGTGAGGGAACTGGTACCGATGGACTCCAGTGGAAAACCAAGACGAGGCTCACTTGCAGGTAAAGTCATATAGATGTTATTGATCTAGCTTGTTCCGTCCGTATTGGGGAAATACTGTATGAGCCTTCGGCTCGGTCCATATATTCCCCAATACGGACCGAACAAGCTAGTTTAATAAAGTTTTTTTTATAATGGCTCTTTTAATGTTTTAAAACTTTGCTGATAAATTAATGCATCCATTCTAGGCAAACTCGCACGGCAAAGTTAAGCACATACTTGCATTTTCAGGCCACTTTCATAAAACTAAAAGTTTAACTGAAATTGTCCGCCAGACATGAAGGAAAAATGTTTCTACTTAATGTAAAACAGATTTCTTCTTTTGTTGAATGTTTCATCAAAGGAATTCAGCGAAATTTATTTGTTAGCGGTTCATTTTGACATTGCAAAGTTCGGACCGCTCAGGGAACCAACCAGAATGCTCTTTTTCAATAATAACCAATCAGAGGACACTACACAGACCTCTGTAGAGCTACGTCATCAGTATGGAATTTTTCGGGTCAAATCTCAGACGTCTCTTTCGTGAAGGAAGAATCGAGCGCGCGAAGAGACATGTCTGTTTACTAAGGCTACTTTAAAGGCATTAACCATACAATCATGTACCTGTCACCTGCAGTCATCGTTCTCGTGTCCCCCACCCCCTAATGGAGCTAATGACATTCCAGTAATTGGTTGTGCGAGTACTTTTCTCTAAACTATGTACAGCGCCATTGAACCTATGGGAAATGGCGCTGTATAAATATTTTATTATTATTATTATTATTATTATTAAACATCTATGCCGAGCAATTTCTGATTCTCCATCAGAAAACTGTTTTGCCTGAATAAGCCATAATATCATAGATTTAATTAACTGTTCTAATGTTGTATTGTATCCTCGTTAGAAAACACTTACCGTGTGCGTGTGTTTACTGGAGATGTGTCCAATGCTGGGACAAATTCCAACGTGTTCATCTGCGTGTACGGCGAGCTTGGCGACACTGGGGAACGAAAGTTGGAGAAATCAGAGACTCATATGGACAAGTTTGAAAGGAATAATGTAAGAACTGCGCTCTCCACTATCCATTCAATGGAAAAGTTAAAAAATTGTTCATGCTTGGGTTCATGGGTAGGATGGTGCAAAAAAAAACAGCACTTCTGCACCTTGTTCTTATTATTTGGTTTTTAGTTGATTGATTGACTCAAGAGTAAAAGCCGCACTCGGGCCAAACTGGCCCACACTGCCGGTTCTGTAGCATGAAGCCGACTAGGAGTATTGCTACTCCCCTAGATGAGTTGCTAGCGGCAAGCCCATCGCCCAGTTACTCCTGGGTGGAGAGAGGCACTGTGAGAGTAAAGTATCTTGCTGCCCAGAACACAACACAATGACTCCGGCCAGTGCTGGAACCTGGACTGTTCGATCTGGAGTCCAACGCGCTAACCATTAGGCGCTGACCCAGTCGGCTTCATGCTACGAAAACCGGGATAAGCTCCGGCAGTGTGGGCCAGTTTGGCCCCGAATGGCTTTATCTATTTGTATAACTTGAAATTACATTTATATACAGTTTTTAAAGACTTTGTTCCTGGGTTTTCATAGGAGGACATATTTTCGTTCAATTGTGTCCACCTTGGTCCACTCAGCAAAGTGAAAGTGTGGCACGACAACAGTGGATTAAAAAGCGCCTGGAATTTGGACAGGATTGAGATCCAAGATAAACTAGCCGAGGAGAATTACGTGTTCCCTTGTAACCGCTGGCTGGCCACGGGTGAGGATGACGGCCAGATCTGCCGTGAACTTGTTGTAGTTGATGGACGAGCTCTGAAGCTGGAGAGAAAGAGAACTCTTTCCAGGAAAGCAAGCGTTGTTTCCAATGTCGATGGAGTTGATCTGGAGGCCAAAGGTGTGTTACCATTTCTTTGAATGCAAAACTTACATGTAGTTGTCTGATGGTTAACAATTACCTTATTACATGAAATTTTCGCTACACGTTAATTTCGTTAATTTGGAGTGGCCATACTTCGCAACACTCCAATTTTACGATTTTGCGTAAATTTTAAAATATTGTCACTTAATTTTCGCTATTTCATCCAAAATCTCGCGATTTCATCCCGAATATTTGCTTGTATAGCGGTACATGTCGCAATAAAACGATAAAATCAAGACGACCTACCATTTGAACTACTTTAAGACAGTTTCAAAATCATGAAATACAATATTCTTATGATACGCAACACCGTTGTGCGCCGTGCAACAGCAATTTAGCACCTAGATGAACACATGTTCGTCAGTGTAATGTTAACTAGTGTATTGTGATTCCTATGCAGCTCGCATCACGACATACGAAGTATCGGTTGCTACTGGTGACGTCAGAGGGGCCGGAACCAATGCTAATGTTTACATTATTATGTATGGAGAGGAGGGAGATACGGGTAAGTCGTCAGTGGAATAACATGTCGATTACCTAACCATGCACAATATGTACTGGTACAGTACTGGTACAGTAGTTTTGAGGAGTATGATAAGGATTGGTGGCAATCAGTGATGGATTGAGAGGAGCGGCACTTCCACCCCTCAACCCTTGTCGAGCAAGAAAAGGGCCATCTTAACTTGCCCCCCGCCCCCTTTTGATCACCACTGGATCCGCCACTTGTTATATAACAGAGTCTTCGAAAGAAGGTCGAACTCCTCGTAAGTGGAAACTCCCTCGGGATAACGTTCCTGTGTTCGGTTACCCTGGGGGATGAGGAGGGGTACAGAAGGTAAAACTGACGAGGGGTTGCTAAGTTTTTTTTGTACACAATTGGTGATTTTTTTTATTTTTTGTCATAAAATTTATCAAGTCGGCCGGTATTTACTTTTCTTTTACAATGTAACTGTGTCTCGTAACCCTTTGAGTACCAAGATCAAAACATGAATTCTCCTTACTGTTCTCCATACATTTCCTTTAATGTTAGCTCTGAGAATTTGATGATACATCAAGAAAATATCCCACAGTTTATGATTTAACAAAAATTCTCGTCATCTGTGTGCTTAGGTACTTTTTTTGTCAGTGATAGACATGCAAATAAGAGTGTTGTCCTTGATAGAGCGATTTTCAATTGGGTGTCGTGAAACCAAAACCAAAACCATGATTGGTTTTAGTTTAGCATCTGATTGGTTGAGTAGGTGGCGCGAGTTTTTTTAAACCAATCACTGAACGTAGTAAAGCAAAACCAATTTCGGATTACTTTCGATACTCAATTGAAAATCGCTCTAAGAATGCCCAATCACAATAAATGAAAGCAACACAATGAACCAATGAGAACTCAAAGCAAATACACGTAACCGCGCTAAGCGCGGGAAAACGTGTGTGACCAAGTCGCGATTGGTTTTGGTTTTGCATCTGATTGGTTGAGAAGGTGGCGCAAGATTTTCGAACCAATCATAAAGCGCAGTAAAGCAAAACCAATGCAAACTGGTATTACTTTCGACACTCAATTGAAGGTCTACCGCTATAATATGTACCATTGATTTGATATACTTGATTTCTTTATTTACAGGCAAAGTTCCTCTCAAAACCTCACGAACATTCAAGAACAAGTTTGAGCGCGGCCAGACGGATATTTTCACTGTTGATGCCAAAGTTGGAGAAGTTCAAAAGATCAGGTAAAAATTAAACACGTTTCTCAGTTGAATTCAGCGAGTGCTTCAGACAATAATTTCACATTCCATACACGCGACACCCACAATCCCATAATGTGCTCCGTGCGAATGTTTAACATAATTATATTTACTTCACTGCAAGCGTGTTTTCTAGGGTAACCATGATGACGTAACAAGACCTGACCAATAGGTACCTTAAAAAGGTTCTGCCATTACACGACAATGTAAAGCTCGGCCCAAACGAGGATGAGGTTGCTGAAAGTTGGCTCTCATGAGAGTTTCCTTCAACTATCATCGACTATCATCATCTCGGGACAAACGAGAGAGAGAGAGAGAGAGTCGTTGATGACTCTTAAGAAGAAAATCGAGCAGGGTCAAAGTTGATAAGAGTTTATGAGAGTCGCTGAGAGTGCATGAGAGTTTGAACTCTCAGCAACTCTCATCCTCGCTTGATCCAGGCTTAAAGTAACAGAACAACCACACAGCTCGTAATATCAACTAACCTTTCAAACTGTTCTCGTTGTAGGATCGGCCATGACAACAAAGGTGGTTTTGCTGGTTGGTTTCTAGACAAGGTGATTGTCGATGCTCCCTCCCTGGGTCAGCGAGTGGTGTTCCCGTGTGGCCGCTGGCTGGACAAAGACAAAGATGATGGACAGTTGGAGAGAGAGCTGCTTCCTGGAGGGGAGACTGAGGAAGTGTACACACCATGTAAGGACATCACACCGCATCACATCACATGACGTGACATGACATGTAATGACATGACATCACTTCACTTCACTCACGACATGACATGACAGGACGTCACATCACATGGCATGACATGACATGACATCACATCACATCCGATGGCATGACGTCATGCGAATCATCACATGACATGACCTCACTTCACTTCACATTACAAATTGGTTGAAATTGTTTCTTGGAATCTTTATTAAGCGCAAACTCTCATTCAACTATACATTAAATCTGCTTAAGAACTCAGAATATTTTAATTCCAGTTTTACCGCTTTAACGTTCTTTTTGTACGTATTAGTAGTATTCTTGTTGTACAGTAGAACCCCGCTAACTCGAACTGGGTTATCTCGAACAACCCGCTATCTTGAATTCAAACCCATTCCCTTGCCCTTGTTTTTCAGTCATTTTCTATCGGCTAACTCGAACCCCCGCTATCTCAAACTATTTTTTGTTTCCCTTGGGAGTTCGAGTTAGCGGGGTTCTACTGTATTTTGCTAGCTTGTTAGTATTCATCTATCATCTCTATATAAGTTAAGCGCATCGTTATTCTGTACGTTTGATGATGGTCTTTTAATGAGAGCCGAAATATTACGTTCTCTTTTGTTGCCATCGTTCTTGCTTATATTTGCTTATAGTTCTTGCTTAGATAATGTATGCAATTAGCTTAGGTAATGTATGCAATGAGCTTAGTTAATGTATGCAATGAGCTGAGTTAATGTATGCAAATAAGCAATTAGCTTAGTTAATGTATGCAATTAGCTAAGTTAATGCATGCATTGACTTTTCAGACGTGCCATATGAGGTGACTGTGTACACGAGTGACATGATGGGAGCTGGTACCTCCGCACATGTGTATATTGTGTTGTACGGCTCTGATGGTAACACTGAAGAGGTCATGTTAGCAGACACGTCCAAGAAGCAGAAGGATTCCTTCAAAAGGGGCTCTGTGGATCAGTTCGTCAAAGAGGTGTGTTCTTTTGTCCCTGTTGACCCACAGTGAATTACTTGTGAAACAAATACCAGTTGAAGTCGAAATCTTGTCTCCCGAGAATTGTCTGTTTCCGAGTTCGGACCGCTGCAACTTTGCTGTGCGAGAATGTTGTGACAAATGTTGTGACCGTTTGACCGGGCCATTACAGTAATTTCATATACAGATATACTGTAATATTACCATTAGAATTCCTTGGGAGTGGGGATAGCGGTTTTATAATCGGAAAGAGATATAAATATAAGTCCATGGTCATATTCGGAACGAGAGCTTTTGCGCGCGAGACTGGGGAGGGGGACTTAATTTCTGTGGGACGTATCGCAATTTTACGGTTTTTGTCCTTCATTTCGCTTTTTCAGCTTGATAATGTCGGTGATGTGATCGAAAAGATCAGAATCGGTCACGACAACAAAGGAATGACTCCTGGCTGGCATCTGGATAGGGTGGAGGTACGGCGCCTCAAGGACGATGGTGAAACCTCCACAACGTACACATTCCCCTGCAAGCGGTGGCTGGCCAAGGACGAAGACGATGGCTCTGTTGTACGGGAGCTGATACCTAACAGGGTAGTGGAGGAAACGGTGACAGAAGATGGAGAATTAGAGACGAGGGAAGTCGATCATGAAACATTAGAACGTGAGTGTGCTTCAGTCAGTGTCAAAACACAAATTCTCCTTACACATGTAAAGGAATTACGTCATGGAAGAAACATTTTGTAAATTTTAGCCTAAATGTTTCAAGTTTGTCATTCGTAATGGTAATGGTAATGGTATTTATATAGCGCATTTTCCAAAGTTCAAATTAAGCGCTTTACAATTCAACTCAGGAGTGAGATCGGACGTCAGCTTGTAAAGGCGCCTATGGCAGCCGCTATTAGTCCATTCATGATCTCACCCCACCCACCCAACCCATGAATACATGTGAACAGGCCAGACAACACCGGGACTACGTCCCCTACTCTTTTCTTTAAAGGAGCTATGTCACGATTTTAAGTCATTTTTGCTAAGTGCAAAACCTTCAAATTGAAGAAAGCCTCAAAATAATAGTTAACTAGGTAAAAAAACACCAAAGAGTTAATAATAAACCAAACAGGAACAAGGATGGTTGAGGATGGAGGAGATTAAGACGGATTGCGAACGGCGAACTTGAAAAAATTGGCCAATTTTTTCAAGATGTAGCTCCTTTAACGTCCCTACTAATTAAATATGAGAAGGTGTAGGAGATAAGGCCAACGTAATCCGTCTCAATCTTCCCCAATCTTAACCATCCTTGTTCCTCTTTGGTTTATCACTACCTCCTTGGCGTTTTTCTATCTAATTAAACTATTATTTTGAGGTTCCTTAATGTATCGCTGGAATTTCATTTACAGTTCGAAAGTACAAAGTCCACGTTTTCACTGGTGACGTGAAAAGCGCGGGAACAGATGCCAACGTGTTCGTCACCATATATGGAGAGTATGGAGATACAGGCGAGAGGCAACTTGGCAAGTCGGAAACATACAGTAATAAGTTTGAAAGAGGAAATGTAAGTATATTGCTTTCCCGACACGAATTTGTCAAAATTTTGTCCACAAGCAGGTACAGTCGAAGCTCTCGTAAGCGGACACCCTCGGGAAGAAGAAAAAGTGTCCGAAACTGGAGCTGGCCGCTTACGAGAATGCGTAAATACAGAGTTTGTATGAGCTAGAGTTCAAACGGGGTTTTGTCGAGGAGGCCGTAAGTAGAGCTGTTCGCTTACGGGAGTGTCCGCTCAGAGAGCTTCGACTGTATTTCAAAAATATGAAATGGTGTTTCGTTACTGTGGCAACCTGGGAATTATGGGATTGGTTGAGAAAGTTTATGTGTAGTTTGCATTTACATTTTCCCATAATACATTGTTTTAATCTAACTTAGAAGCATTTCATTCATCAGATATTTCGGTGTAACACACTTTCATTTCCTTTTGCCTACATGATGTTCAGTTTAGGGATATTTGAACAACATATGTTCACCAGTTTGTTTGTTTTTCTCCAAGAACATGTTTACACTGCCAACTACGAGCGTTACTTCTGATTAGATATGTCAATACGTCAATGTCAATAGAGCCCAACCAAAAGCCAAACAATAACCGTTTCGTTTCCTCAAACGAAAACAAAAACACTGTAAAACTTTATTGGGTGTGCTCTTTTTAGACCGGTCAGGTTTTCCTCTTAACCCTTTCATTCCTGGAGGCAAACCTTGAGTCAATAAATGTGGTTGTATCTTTTTTTTAGTCTGTGGATGAAACCCTAGTGTGTGACCATTCAAATGAAAGCTATTGAGTAGTACTTTCAAGTGGTGCTGTTTGTTTTTGACAATTTTGCAAAATAAAATTCAAGATTTTCCCTCAGTTTTGAACTTCGCACTCTTGGGAGTGAAAGGGTTAAACAAAGGGGCTAATTTTGCGAAATTCTTCTAACAGTTACTTTCCTCTCTACTGAACAGGAGGATATATTTACTCTGGAAGCCGCCGAACTTGGAAATATTTTCAAGATGAAGCTTCGCCACGACAATTCTAATTTTAGTCCTTCTTGGTTTGTGGATCATGTGGATGTTCGAGATGTCGAAACGGACAAACTTTATCCGTTTGTCTGTGAGAGATGGCTATCCAAGAAGAAAGAAGAAGGAAAAATTCAACGCACACTCTATGTAAAAGGCTATCAGGTATACCTACTAAATGAATAACTTCCCTGACTGTGTATTACAAACGTAGATGTAGAAACATGTGAAATGAGAGAATGAAATCTTCCCAATTGGTTGCAAAGAAAGTCCTTCAATGGACTTCGTGATGTGAAAAATCCAAATGTTCAGACCGCCGTCAGCAGACTCGTACTCAGTCGCTATTTATATGTTTTTGGGATGAGAGAAGATTGGATACGCGCGGGGGGTTATGGGAAAAACATATAAATAGCGACTGGGTACGAGTCTTGGCCGTCAGGTCGTTTTCAAGGAGAGGATAATTTTATTGAGAGGATGAAATTGTTAAGTTCTGCTTTACAATGAAGAAATTTTATCTGCTTGTCAAACGAGCTAAAACTCGTGAACTGTCATGAAGATTTGAGCAGGTTCAAATTCGACGAGAGCGCATGAGAGTCCGGCGAACGAGAGCGAGAGACTGAACTCTTGTTCTCGTTTTATCCGGCCTAAAGATTTAATCATGTAATGAATGTGTCTGTTATATTGTGAAATTAATAAATTATAGAAATAATACATGGGTGCGCGGAGATATGAAATTTCTCTTCGGGTGTTCAACTAGATTGCAGCGAAGATTTTCGAAGATTTTCCGAATGTTGTCCGAAGGTCTTGGGAACGTTTTCCGAACATCTTCGGAAGATTTCCGAAGTTTGACGAATATTTCCGAGGAAAATCCGAAGATGTTTGGACTTTAAAATATCAGAAATTTCAGCTCATTCAGCATTGAAACATGACAAACTTATCAGCAAACGTAACGCCATCGATATCTTCACATGTGAAGGATATCGTACATTTTACAGTGCAAAGATACGATTTTTCACATCTACATCTACGTGTATTAGAGCCTCACTTGTTCTCTTTCGCAGGGTGAACGCTCCACTCTGGGCACTATGAGCCTGGGGTCTTTAAGCCAAAGCAGCCTCGGTCCACGAAGAAGCAGTCGGAGCAGTATCGGAGGCAGTCGGAGCTCATTACTTCGAAGCAACGAAAGTCTACCGACGGCGAACCGAAGTGCGACGGCCGATGCTATTTTTCTCGAGGAATTTGGCAAAGGAAAAAAGGAAGCAGCGGCTGCTCGTGAAGGTAACAAAATCCAACATCAAAACAACAATTCTCCATACTGATTGTAATACATTTATTTTATGGTAGGTCTGAGAATGTGGTGATACATCAAGGCAATATCCCCTAGTTGATGATTTTCTTTTGATAATGTATTGATATTGTAAGGGAAATTAGGTGTTGATTACTCGTTGGTATGACAGGGTTTGTTTTATTGTTGTTATATTGTCGTTTAAGTATTGAGAATGAATCAAGTTGTTGTTGTTGTTGTTGATAGTAAAGAGTTTAAGCAAACCACAACGACGACGGCAATGATAAGAATAGAGGAATAATACAAGAACGAGAACGTCGCTAAACAAAACGTTTAATGAGCAGTAGAATGGCTCTGCACGTGCCGTTATACATTTTCGCTTTCCTTTACGAAACAACACCGTGTAATGACCGCATTTCTTGGTTTTCTGGAGAAAGTGCATCAGCCATAAGATGGTCCGATATCGAGGGACAAACTTACCTCATGAATAAATAGTAAATCTAAATTTATTCTTTAATAGATTCGTCCTCGTGCTCTGCCATGGTTGCTTAAACTTTCTAGCACTTGTGTTAAGGCTCGATTTATCCACAACGGAAGGTGGTTATAGAAGCAAAACGAACATTTTCATTGTCATTCACGGCTTGCTCATGCACTCAGTAAAATATCTATTTGTACATTTTTTTGTCACAGCCATAGCGTACACCATCCGCGTGACCACAGGCGACCAATCAGATGCAGGCACTCAAGCGCAGGCGCACATAGTGCTCATAGGCAGTGAAGCAGCGACTGAAAAGATCCCGTTAGTGCTCGTACAGAGAGAAGGTTTCTCTCCTGGGTTAACGGAAACGTTTTCAGTGGAGGCAGCAGATGTTGGAGATGTGAAGAAAGTCGAACTGTCTAACAATAGTTATGGGGCGGACAGCGGCTGGTTTGTGAAGGAAGTGGAGGTGGATGTACCGACCAGTGGTAAGAAGTACTTCTTCCCTTGCAACAGATGGCTGTCGCAGAACAAGGAGGATGGGAAGGTGGTGCGAGTGTTGTCTGCTTCGGACAATCAGCTTGTCACTTACAAACCACGTGAGTTGTTTGGGATGTGCATGTAGTTTAACGCGATATGAAGCGGTTTTCTAACAACTTTCGTGAAAGTAGAACCAAAGTAATCAGAGAAGAAATCATTACAGTGACAACCGCGTTAAAACATGTTACCAGTGGTAAGCGCGGGAAAATAATGTAACCAGCAGCAAACGCGGGAAAACATGTACAATTAAACTAGTAGCAAGCGCGGCAAAACATGTTATCAGTGGTAAGCGCGGGAAAAATGTTACCAGAGGCAAGGGCGGGAAAACATGTTACCAGTGGTAAGCGCGGGAAAACATGTAACCAGTGATGAGCGCGGGAAAACATGTTACCAGTGGTAAGCGCAGGAAAACATGTCACCAGAGGCAAGGGCGGGAAAACATGTTACCAGAGGCAAAGGCGGGAAAACATGTTACCAGAGGCAAAGACGGGAAAACATGTTACCAGAGGCAAAGGCGGGAAAACATGTTACCAGAGACAAAGGCAGGAAAACATGTCACCAGTAGCGTATTATTGGAAGGCGCTCAAAACCCTGCCAAAAAGGTTGCGTTTTTCGTTACCGTCAATCATAATTACAACGACATTCAACGGACCCTGAAGAAGAGAATCAAACAAAACGGATCGAAATCTACCAATCACAATCCACAGAGGTGACGTTTTGAACCCATTGAAGTAAACGTCTGTTTCCTGAGACATCAGCTAAAATGATTGACGGCAACAAAAATGAGCAGAGTGGCATGTTATGCGATTTCCCGCGCTTGCAATTGGTTACAATGATGATTGACGATGATGATGATGATTGTCTGGATTATGAGCCAACAACAGACGTGTCCGCTTACATTGTATTTTTACAACGAGATCGGACGTCCGCATGTAGAAGGCACCTCTGGCTGCCGCTATCAGTCCATTGTTGATCTCATTGTTCCCCACCCAACCCATGGCATGTACTGTTTTCCCGCACTTGCTGCCTGTAATACGTTCGTGCTTGTAGTAGTAGTAGTAGTAATTTATTTATCCACATGTCACGGATGAGTTCGAGACTCGTTTAAACGTGAACGTGCAAAATACAGAATAAGACATCTAATAAAATTAAACTATACATTAAAATTTAAGATAAACACGAATGATGAAATAGGCTAAATGAGAAATAAATAACTGACTAATTAGTATATAATAAATCTTAAAGTGCACTAGCACTATTAACTAAATAACTCTTGCCACCGGTTACAAGTTTAAGCTTAGCTTTCTGATTAGTTTATTACGCTATTTGCAACTGCAGTTATTGCTTCAATCTACTTTTTGAAAATGCTGCGAGAGTAATCATATTCGTTATCTCACAGATGTGCAATATGAGATCACAGTGTACACGGGTGACGTGAAATCAGCTGGAACAGACTCTGCCATCTCCATGACAATGTTCGGCTCTGAAGGAACAACTCCAGAGTTTGTGTTCGATAAAGATGAATCACGCTTTGAACGCGGCGGTGTTGACCTGATAAGAATGGACCTGGATGATGTGGGCAAACTGCTGAAGGTCAGAATTGCGGTCGATGGCAAAGGGACGCGTCCTGATTGGTTTTTGGAAAAGGTATTTTTTGGTAATAGTAAAGTTTTAAAGGAGCTATGTCACGATATTTTAAGCTATTTTTTCGAAGTGAAAAATCTCCTTCAAACTGAAGAAAGCCTCAAAATAACAGTTTACTAAGGTAGAAAAACACCAAAGAGGTAATAAAAAGCCAAACAGGGACAAGGATGGTCGAGGATGGAGAAGATTAAGACGGATTGCGAATGGCGAACTTGAAAAAATTGGCCAATTTTTTCAAGATGTGCCAACCGTGACGTAGCTCCTTTAATAACCACCTTTAGCAAACGGAATGCAGTACTGTCGAAGCTCCCGTAAGCGGACAGCCACGGGAAGCAGAAAAAGTGTCTGCAACTGGAGCTGCCCGCTTACGGGAATGTGTAAATACAGAGTTAGTATGAGCTAGACTTCAAACGGGGTTTTGTCAAGGCGGCCGAGCCCTGACCGGGTCATTGTGTTGTGTTGTTGGACAACCTCTCTCCACCCAGGCAACCTAAAAAAATGCTGGGGGATTACCTGTGATGGACTAGCATCCCGTCCAGGGGGAGTAGCAATACTCCAGTACTAGTCGGCTTCATGCTACGTGTACGGAAACTGGGATAAGCTCCATCAGTGTGGGCCAGTTTGGCCCCGAACGGCTTTACGTTAATACAATGTCAAACAGTCATTTGAGTTGTTTGTTTTGTTTTAAACAGATGATCATCAGAAATATGGAGACACATTGTGTGAGCGTGTTTAAGTCCAAGGAGTGGTTTTCCAAAACAGAAGGAGATGGCAAGCTAGTCAAGGAGATACCAGCTGAGGTTGATGGAGAACAAGTGTTGACCAGTAAGTTTGTCGCCCTCCCGGGGGGGGGGGGGGGGGGGGGGGGGGGGACTCCCATGTGAAAGGTGCGGATTTTGGTATCACTTAGTGTGTTCAGGACGGAACAACGATATTTTTAGCCATCAAGGTATCGTTTAGGGTTGCACGTGAATAAATAATAAACGTCATTATACTGTGTTGGTGGTCTACACCGATCAGGCATGACATCTTCAAAACTTCTTCTGGCCATCATTCAACAGCCTCATTACCAGACATCGATTACAACTTAGTTCGTCCAAGTCTGTTTTAGAATGGTAATGGTATCTTTTTCAGTTAGGGGTCAAATAAAGCTTAAACAACGCCCAGATTGGTCTCCTTTAGGGGTTTAATTCAAATATTTCGACGAGAATCACCGCCCCTTTCACATGGGAGTCCCCGGGATCTCCCTCTTGACCTGGCAATGGAACTGCAAAATAACAATTTAGCAGCGGATGGCTGTGTACATGAACGGCAATACTACACGGTGTTAGAGTCATTTCAAGGCCACTGACGGACTGGCGAAAAACCTGCGAGCCCAGTGCAGTGTATTAGCCGCGTACCAACAGGCCGCACAGCGAATTGAAAATGAACACGAATGTTCTGGAAAGAGAACTTTTCTTTATTGTTTTAATAATTTTCTGTAGTAGCACTACTGTTTTTGTGTGGGCTTACACGAAGTATCGTGTAACCCCGCACTAAGTCAGCGCGCTATTAATTTATGCATATTAATTTATGCATGTTAATTTATGCATATTATTTTATTCATTCACGAGTTATCTCATAGGAGTCTTTGATTATGATCGACAAGGCCACATGGCAGGTTTCTGTAAAGGGCTTATTGTGACCGTTTTGTTCTCACTTTGTACACAGGGACTTCATACAAAGTAAACGTGAAGACAGGAGATGTGATGGGAGCCGGGACAGACGCTAATGTATTCATGATTATATTTGGTGAAAACGGGGATAGTGGAGAGATGGCCTTGAAGAGCTCTGAAACGTACAAAGACAAGTTCGAGAGGAACCACACTGATGTCTTCAACTTCAAGAACTTACTTAGTTTGGGTGAGTGACAAAGAAAACTCAGGCAAACTTTTACTTTTCTGAGCTCCCCAACGGGAATCGAACCCATGACCTTCCAGGTGCCGGTTGGACGCTCTAACCACTGAGCTATGGAGGAATCATGCTGACCAAGGCCATACAACTAGGTTCGATTCCCGTTGGGGAGATCAGACTTTTTTCTGAGAATTTCGACTTGAGAGCATTTCTTCATTTCTTCACTTTATCCAAGTCACCCATACGTTTCTCTTCATGTATGTTTATACCTTTTGTGGGAGACTCGGTGGCCTAATGGTTAGCGCGTTGGACTCCAGATCAAGCGATCCGGGTTCGAGCCCTGGCCGGGGTCATTGTGTTGTTGGACAGGCGGGACACTTGCCTCTCACAGTGCCTTTCTCCACCCAGGAGTATAAATGGGTTCCGGCGACAAAATGCTGGGGGGTAACCTGTGATGGACTATAGCATACCATCCAGGGTACTCCTAGTCGGCTTCATGCTACAGAAACCGGGATAAGCTCCGGCAGTGTGGGCTGGCCCGAGTGTGACTTTATGTTTAAACTTTATTGTATATTTCAGATTACTTGATTATTTCGATTATTATTATATCGATTGAGAAGATATATCAAACACGAGAGACAGTGTTTCATCCGATTTCCAAACACCTCGAATTTCGTCAAAAATACTTTGATTTCCTGTAGGTTTGGTATAAACCAAATTTATACCTATTTTTTCAATTGGAAAGAAAGGGATTAAGTACCCTTGGCTTTGCGCTAACTTTTGAAAGTTTATAATTTAAACATGTTTTAGTAAACACTCTGTCTTTATTGTATTTAACGTAAGTAGCTAAGTAACGTAAATAAATAATTGAACACTGTAATATTGGATTTGATATGGTAATGTAAGCATATAAATGAAAGTTAGTAAAACAAAATGTACATAATTATTAGTAATAGCAAAATGTAATAGAATTTGTTAAAAAAAAAAAATGTTTTAGTAAACACTGTCTGTTTTTCCTATTATAGGTTGAATCAAGTGTCTCTTTTTTGATTTCTTTCTTGCTGTATTTTCAGGTGAACTTACCAAAGTCCGCATCTGGCATGACAATAAGTTCCTCGGGGCAAACTGGTTTCTTGAAAGCGTGGAAATAATCAACGAGTCCAACGACGAAAAGTTTATGTTTCCGTGTAACCGTTGGCTCGCCAAGGATAAAGATGATGGAAGTCTGATACGAGAGCTGACTTGTGCAAATCCAAAGAAGAGTACTGAGTCACGGTCACCCATAAGTAAGTAACCTGCAGAGCTCATTTTAGAGCGGTTTTTCAATTGAGTGTCGTCAAACCAAAACCAAAGCAATTACAATGACCAATCACGACAAACACAAACAACAGAACGAACCAATGAAAAGCGCGGGAAAACGCGTGCGACCAAGTAGCGATTGGTTTTGGTTTTGCATCGGATTGGTTGAGTGGTTGGCGCCAGTTTTTTAAACCAATCACAGAGCGTAGTAAAGCAAAACCAAACCAATTCAACGATTACTTTCGACACTCAATTGAAAACCGCTCTATATGAGCTGGGTTTTTTAGTTTGTCTTTCAGTAGCAAGCGAACTCTGAAGATAAAAGCTCGACTAGTGTGGTTGTGTTTTATGTTGCCATCAATTATCTCAGGACGGACAGGAAACGTAGAATGTACTTCAACGTGTTCAAAAGGTCACTTCCGTGGATTGTGGTTGGTGGTTTTCAATCCATTTGAAATAGCCAACTGGACAACCTCCCACCAGTTGGGATTCTTAACAAGATTATGTTCAATTTGCAGTATCCACAATCCACTCGTACGGAAAAAGATGGCGACTGGTACATTTACCCATAATTCTTAGCGCACGAAAACCCTAAAAATGCTCATAAAAACGCACAGAAAAGTTCTAAAAACTTCAAATCTAGCATACACAATGTTGTTAGTACAGGGACGAATTTCGCAAAAATATAGCTTTCTATGTGCCTATTGGCTGTGTTAGGTTCGCAAGGTATTGTGGTAAAATGTACAGCCGCCATCTTTTTCCGTACAGTGGATTAGCACAGCAGTGCTAAGTCCATTGACACTAACATAAAGTCGTTTATTTATTTTATTTATTTTATTTCTCCAATTTTTGTCAGCTTTCGAACTGACGTTCCTCACAAGCGACAAGCAACACGCTGGAACAACGCAAAACGCATGGATCGTACTTGAAGGAGAAGAAAAGAAATCTCAGGAATACCAGATAGAAAACAGCCCCAAGAACAAAGTACTGCGGCGCGGTCAAACAGACAGTTTCAAATTTGTGACTAAAAACTTAGGAAGTCTGAGTCACGTGACAGTGGGACATCGCAGGAGAGAAGGATCCATGGTCAAGGGGACTGGAAAGGAGACTGGTTGGTTCCTACATGAAGTGCTTGTCTCCCAGCTTCAAACAGGAGAAAAGTGAGCGTACTATACTACTTACTTTACTTGAATGCAACAATAGGCTAGTTTCGATACATAGATGTTATTGAACTAGCGCGAGGTCCGTATCGGGAAAATACAGAAGGCGAGCTACATACTTGAACTTGCAAACAAAAGAACGAGACCAATATTCCTATAATACGCACCAAAATGAGTGCAACTATGAGACCGTATTACACTCATCTTAGTCCCCCCTGACCGCGCGCTATGGAAAACAGAGCCTATATTTTAGGAAATAATTATGTAGTCAATTTATAAAGGCTCGAAAAAATAAAAACTGACTCGTAAAAATACCCAGCCGTATTACACAACTTTCCGCTCAATAACCTCTTTATACGGGCCGAACAAGCTAGTTCAATAAAGTTTTTATTATAACGGATTTTGTAAAACTTAGTTGATAAATTAATGCACCCATTCTCGGCTAACGCGCGCGCGATAAAGGTAAGCATATATTTGCATTTTTCAGGCCATTTTGCGAAAAGTATAACCGAAATTATTCGCTAGACGTAAGGACAAATGTTTTCTTTTGTTCAATGTTTCATAAAAGGAATTCGGCGAAATGAGTTTTGTGAGTGGTCCATATTTTTTAGATCTTGTTTGATTTGGCAGCCTTGTTTTGTTTGGCAGATACGTGTTCGCTTGTCGTCAGTGGATTCCTCTCAGCGCCGATAAGAACGACGCTGTTCGGTTAGAGTGCAAGTCTTCCGAGAAACCGAGGATGGCAGCCATCAGAGGTAAGGACGCCACATATTAAATGGAAACAAGAGAGGACACTTGTCTGATCCAACCTCGTCCCCAGGGCCGTCTCGGCAAAGGCTGGGTCACGTGACCTTAAAAATCTCCAAATATATTGGATATTTTAATTAATTCAAAATGGCGGAAGCTTGGCATTGGTTGATTTTATGTCACGTGACCTGGGGACGGCTCTGGGGACGAGGCTGGGTCTGATCTCTTCCAATGATAATTTTTGAAGAAACTTATCATAAAGGCAAAATTGTCTTTATTAAAGGGACACTGTCCCGTCGTATTTGCTCAAAACAGTTATAAATGCACGAAATGGTCCCTAAATCTATGAAATAAGAACGTAATAAACTCTAACTAAATGATAAAAAGCAATTTATTCAAGAAATTCCATACTGCAACAAAATGTTTGCAAAATTTCAAAGATTTCCGAGCCAAACTTGAAACTTTGAACAACTGACATCCTGACGGTTTTTCAAAAATCCATATTGCAATCCATTTCCATCCTCGCTGTCGTTAGTCATCCTCACTAATTCCTAATGGGTTCTTGTCATTTGTCGAGTGCTATTCTACAGAATCAAACCATTATTGTTCAACTTCCTATGATCTAGATATGTTTCTGAGCTTCCCAAAATCATGCTAAAATCAGGACAGTGTCCCTTTAATATATTCAAATTCTCACAACTAAGACTGTAATAAATGTAGCAAGACTTGTAAGGAGAATGTGTTTGTTGATATCAGGGATTACTGCGAGAACAACATTTTCCTTACCTTCTGTGTCTTTATTTTAGACCTTCAACCCGTTCAATATCTAGTAGAAGTCATCACAGCTGACACTGCACATGCAGGCACGGATGCAACGTGTCCATTACCATATATGGCTCGAACGGCGACACTGGGCAGAGACAGCTGACCAAAAATTCGTCAACTTGTTCGAGAGAGGAAAAACGGACGACTTCAAGATCGAAGCACTGGATCTTGGTCAACTAACGCGCCTGCGCATAGAACATGACAACAAAAACTTTGGAGCCGGGTGGATGCTGGATAAAGTTGACGTCACGAATTTAACGAGTCAGGAGAAAGTGACTTTTTCCTGCGGCCAATGGCTGGATAAGAAGAAGGGAGATGGAAAGATTTGTCGAGATCTGCTTCCGTTACCGACGTGACTGTTGCGAAAAGCTGCCTGTGTATTCCAAATCTGGTGATGGTGTGACGCTTTGTCATGCAATTTTCCGTCACGCTACCATTGACTTGCGGATATCAGTGTGCTCATTTTATCGTAAATAATATATTATAGATTCTTATTATTTATAAACACAACAAAACAACGACTTGTTAACTGTAGTAACTTTCCGCATAAACGATGGAAAGAAAAGAGAACTAAAACAGTCAGGCTACAAGTGCCGGTTCTTGAAAATCTTCGTGGGAGCACTCGAAGAGTTTCCGAATCTTTGTATCCAATCAGAAACTAGCGCGAGCACTCACGAATACTCCGAAAGAAATCGCGCCAGCAAATACGTCATGTTGCTTAGCAACTTCAGGGACGAACACCGCGGGCTCAGTCCCATCTCGGAGGCGGGTTTTCGCCATCAACTGGTACTCGTTCCCCCGACTGAAAAGGAGCAGGATCGTGCAAAGTTTTTTTCATTAATTTGGAAAGTAAGCGGCTTACCATGGTGTAATAGGCGGCTGTGAGCAATAAAGGGGCCGTGAGGCCCCTTATGCTAGGGGGTATGGGGGCATGCCCCCCCCCCCCCCCAGAAAATTTTCCAAATGTAGAAGCTCGGAAATGCAATTTCCAGCATTCTGGGAGTCAAATCTAGTGCTCTATATGACAATTTTTATCGATCACGGTAGATCTCAGGTATTTTAAACGATCTTGCGATTATTTTATATGAATTGGAGTTTAAAGACGTTCTCTGTTACAGTCGTTGTTTTTTTCTTTCATAAATCTTATAAGTAAACTCTCAGAAGGCCAGAAGGCTTGATTAGTAAGCGGCGGCAACAGGCAACGTAGGCGGCGGAACGCCGGTAGCCGGCTTCTAATGAAACCCCTGATTAACTCTTAATTCTCTTTACCTCCTAATAACAAATGAAAGTAAGCAGGTCATGAGAAAAACGGTCCTGGTCATCTCAGGAAAGACGCCTTGACCAAAAACCAAATTCTCTCAAAAGAATTAAGATGATTCTTCGCGACTTTTAGCAGCCTATTCCCTAGCAACTCCCTTGGGGTACTCGGTTCGTGGAGACTGGACTCTATTGTGAGTGGTTACATCACCGTCCCAGGCTTTGCGCAGTCATCGAAACAGGAGAGAATACCTGGGGACAACTCTTCATGAAAAAAGATCAACAGCAAAAATCTCCCTTGCCATTGTCATACTTCCTTTCCACTGTACTGTGATTTCGACCTCATTTCCATCCTCATATGCAATATGTGCTAAGGTACCAAGTCAGTTTCCCAATGAGAGTGCATTAGGTTGTTTTTTTTATCAAGATCTAAGTTCTCCCAAGGAAAACAAGACAAAACCTACAATGTATATAAAACGAACAGGAGAAATTACATGGCGAGAGCATTTTATAGGGTTAATGGTTTGTGCACTATTGTGATAATAAATTAAGGCGGGACTTAACCTAAATTTCAATGAAATTTTAAGAGGTTTAAAGAAGGGATAGAAGAAAGAAAATAATTTTTGGAACACCAACAGACAGTTGATAACCACGCGGGTGCTCTTGCGTGGTTATCAACTGTCTGTTGGTGTGAATCTACTAATTTTTAACTTCAAATTCTAATTTTAAAACTACATTAAATCTTCAATATTTCTTATTTCCCTAAATTTTACAACTCCTTCGAGAAAAACTATTTCCTCCCAAACATAACCAAAAATCACCCAAAAATTTACAAAACACCCCATAACATAGATTCATGGGATGAGCATAGAGTTTTGGATTGCTTGAAACGTGAACGAGATATTTCCATTTAGCCCATGTTAAAGGGTCCCTCTCAACCAGTGTGCTTTGCGGTCGCATGTTATTGTTTTCATCCGGGAAACTCGATCTCTCGTGGGGCTGATGTATGCCATACTTTTGAAATTGTGCTAACTTGGGTCATCTAACTGCTTTTGTGGCCAGAACAAGGCCAGAATCCTGCAAAAAGTAGTTTTTAACTTCAAGCCGCCATTTTCGCGGCACCCGAAAATGGCCGCCGTAAGAGTATTGGCGGGCAAAGCACACTGGTTGAGAGGGACCCTTTAAGTCGTGAAAAAATGGCATTTAGGTTTATTCCCGCCTTAACTAATCCTGAAGTGTGATTTTAAACATGATAAATATTTGATATTTATACAATACAACTTATATCGAGGTGGAATATTTTTACGTCACTAGGAATATTTAATTGTATTTGAATCGAAAATAAAATGTTGCGTATGTTTTAACTCGTGTTAGTTGCTAATAAACACGCCCGTCTTCTAACGACCTTGTTTTGTGGGAGGGTTTTTTGAAAATTTGGAAAAGGGGATTTATTCTGGGATGCTCAAGCTTCCAGAAGCTGTTCGCTCATCCTTCACAGATATTTTGATGTGTCGACTGTTTCTCTGCAGCTTTTGACGTTGCCATGGAAACCGCGTAATGACATGCAGGTTTACCCAAATTTTGAATTTTCAGATCAAATTCTTCGTACTATAATGATAAATTGTTTTCCGTTTTCTTAATATTAGTATATTTTATCATGCCATTATTGTTTTGCAATAATTTATGTATCGATTTTTGCCTTTTAAGAGGCTGTCTCTGTAAGATCCTCATACCAATTTGGGCCATATAACAGATTTCCTTG
The DNA here is from genome assembly GCA_029204205.1 of Desmophyllum pertusum. Lineage (NCBI taxonomy): Eukaryota > Metazoa > Cnidaria > Anthozoa > Scleractinia > Caryophylliidae > Desmophyllum > Desmophyllum pertusum. Next base: position 1,708,367 of record MU826351.1, read on the forward strand.
AAACTTTGCATGCGAGTAACACCTAATGTGGTTAGTTTCAAAACGCATTTCGTTTTGGCTCTAACTTTATTTTGACGGATTTTATGAGGGGGGTCCCGTGGGGGTCCGAAATGGTGATTTTTTGGTCTTCAAATTTCCATTTTTTCATAATTTTAACATCCTCTAACTTCCTTGAAATTCATTGCCAGACATCATCCTGCCGTGTGGTGGTAAGTATATGACCTGTTAATACTATGGTATTATTAAAGTTTCCGTAACATTATTTCAACTAGTTAAATTTTAACTTTTATGTTACCTCCACTGACAGCTTATACGAAAAGGTTAAAAGTGGGTGTACAGAAAATCATATAACTCAAAAGTTAGACTTTCCACAGATGTTTCGTTGCATTTGTGGAGAGATAAAGACTTGATCTTCAATGCTATTAAATAAAATTTTCCGGCCAGCAGGTATTACCGCCTAGAGGTCATTTTGAACTATCAGTATTTCAAAATGTTCTAATTAATCGGCAAAAAGAAGGTCAAACATACGCGTGAAATTTTGATCCAAATAATATTCTTTTCCCTCATAATCACGTATGAATAGTTTCTAAACACGTTTTAATGCTTTACTTTAGCAGTACTCATCCAAATAAAGCTGGAAAAAGTCATAAAATGACCTCATTATTTATGCATATTGATGCTCAAAACGCAAGTAGCTGTCAAAATTTACTCTACTAAACAGCCGATCAAATGTCTTGATATACAGATAGTTTAGCTTACTTATTCGATGGGGGAAAACAGTAATCCAAGAACAAGACAAACGAGGTATAGATGGTATATTATAACAAATTTAGACAGTCAAACAAATCTGAAGAAACTTACCCTTGATGACCTTGAAATCGACAACTCGCATGTTGGCATATTTGCCTAAGTATGTATAGCTGATTTCGCACAGTTTCCTTGAGATTAGATTACAGTTATAATTGTTGTTACAATTAGATCTATAATGATTAAAATTCACAGAAAAATTGAAGCAATTACCTTTGTGATTGCGTGAACCTTCTTCACACAAGGGACGTGAATTCCCACTTGCCGTGACAAGAATCACACTGTTATTCAACAAGGTAACCGCTGACCTAAACACCGACAATGTTTCCGAGAAATGATAACTGAATCCCGTGGAATGTCTAGTTTAAGGCGGGACCTCACCTAAATTTAAATTTCAACAGTTGGTGTTCCAAAAATTATTTTCTTTCTTCTATCCCTTCTTTAAACCTCTTAAAATTTCATTGCAATTTAGGTTAAGTCCCGCCTTAACTAGGCTTGTCGATTGTAAAGATGATATCAATGGCCATATTTGCTGTCACCAGGTGTTGTAATCTGTACATGTGACATGGCGAGGTGGATACAGAAACTTTACGGTTGCAATGTTCAGATGGGAAGTAAGAGGAATTCCCAAAGGAGAGGGGTGGGGGGGACGAGTAATTGAATAATAAAGTGACCAAAATTAACCCCCAAATAATAACATATACCTTTACTATAAGCCCTGCTCATATAAATGTACAGTATTTATGAATTATGCGTTTCAAAAATGATTTGGGGCGCTTATTTTCGGTAGGAAACAGTGATGGGGAGATACTGATAACGTTGCGGTGTCTAATCGGTGATTTAGCCATTTTGGCCTGTATACCTTTTCTCGAATAATCTGAGGCATTTTTGGCAGGCATTTTATGATTTTAAATGTGGTACATCACAGTTCCGGATATACCGATAGTAAGCCCCACCCATCCCGAAAATAAGCACCCCTACCGAAAATAAGTGCCCCAAATCAGAATTAACTACAATGGATAAACCTTCAGATCCCTCCTCCAACAAATATAAGCCCAAACACTTTTAAAAAAATCATCCGGCCTTCAAAACGTAATCAAATCATTTTTGAAACGCATAATTAGTTCCCATAATATTCTTCTCGTGAAGCAAAACCAAAAAATCCTTCTGTACATAAATATGAGCAGGGCCATGTTATAGTAAAGGTATATGTTATTATTTGGGGGTTAATTTTGGTCACTTTATTATTCAATTACTCGCCCCCCCCCCCCTCCCCCCTAAGTTTCTTCAGATTTGTTTGACTGTCTAAATTTGTTACAATATACCATCTATACCTCGTTTTGACTTGTTCTTGGATTACTGTTTTCCCCCCATCGAATAAGTAAGCTAAACTATCTGTATATCCAGACATTTTATCGGCTGTTTAGTAGAGTAAATTTGACAGCTACTTGCGTTTTGAGCATCAATATGCATAAATAATGAGGTCATTTTATGACTTTTTCCAGCTTTATTTGGATGAGTACTGCTAAAGTAAAGCATTAAAACGTGTTTAGAAACTATTCATACGTGATTATGAGGGAAAAGAACATTATTTGGATCAAAATTTCACGCGTATGTTTGACCTTCTTTTCGCCGATTAATTAGAAAATTTTGAAATACTGATAGTTCACAATGACCTCTAGGTGATAATACCTGCTGGCCGGAAAATTTTATTTAATAGCATTAAAGATCAAGTCTTTATCAATCCACAAATGCAACGAAACATCTGTGCAAAGTCTAACTTTTGAGTTATATGATTTTCTGTACACCCACTTTTAACCTTTTCGTATAAGCTGTCAATGGAGGTAACATAAAAGTTAAAATTTAACTAGTTGAAATGATGTTACGGAAACTTTAATAATACCATAGTATTAACAGGTCATATACCTACCACCACACGGCAGGATGATGCCTGGCAATGAATTTCAAGGGAAGTGAGAGGATGTTAAAATTATGAAAAAATGGAAATTTGAAGACCAAAAAATCACCATTTCGGACCCCACGGGACCCCCCTCGTAAATCCGTCAAAATAAAGTTAGAGCCAAAACGAAATGCATTTTGAAACTAACCACATTAGGTGTTACTCGCATGCAAAGTTTCAAGGAAATCTGTTACGTGGCCCAAATTGGTTATGAGGATCTTACAGAGACAGCCTCTTAAACACGGAGCGAGCCTATAAAAGGAAAGGAGACAGCACTTTGTTGGCTTCAATAGCAGTTATTACAGATGTCAGTGGTTTGACATGCAAACGAGGCGAAAGGGTCAATCTGGTATTGTTTGCCGTTTGACATGCAAACGAGGCGAAAGGGTCAATCTGGCATTGTGTTGGCCCATTAGCCTCATTTGTAGGCTCAGATTACCAGCCGCTGTTCGGGAAAATGAGCCAGAACGAAGACCGGACTCGAGAGAGCGGCGGAAATCGAGCCTAACTCTTTTGTGTACTTTTTAAAAACAAAAGAATATTTGACTGCGGACTCAACTGTAATAACTGCTATTGATCACAAATAGCAAGTGAGACGATTGAACGATTCGGAGATGATTCTCTGCTCGATTCATAAGAACTACCCAGGGTCGCTGGGTCTTTGAATCCAGCGACCCAGAGACCCAGGGTCGCTGGGTCTTTGAATCAAGAGACTCGGAGAGCCAGGTCTTTGCTCTTTGTATCCAGCGACCCAGAGTCCCAGGGTCACTGGGTCTTTGAATCTAGCGACCCAGAGACCCAGGGCCGCTGGGTCTTTGAATCCAGCGACTCAGAGACCCAGAGACCCAGGATTGCGGGGTCTTTTGAATCAAGAGACCCAAAGACCCTGGGTCGCTGGGTCTTTGAATCCAGCGACCCAGTCAACCCAGAGACCCAGGGTCGCTGGTTCTTTGAATCAAGAGACCCAGACACCCAGGGTCGCTGGGTCTTTGAATCCAACGACCCAGAGACCCAGGGTCGCTGGGTCTTTGAATCAAGAGACCCAGACACCCAGGGTCGCTGGGTCTTTGAATCCAGCGACACAGAGACCCAAGAGACCCAGGATTGCGGGGTTTTGAATCAAGAGACCCAGAGACCCTGGGTCGCTGGGTCTTTGAATCCAGCGACCCAGAGACCCAGGGTAGCTGGGTCTTTGAATCAAGAGACCCAGACACCCAGGGTCGCTGGGTCTTTGAATCCAGCGACCCAGACACCCTGGGTCGCTGTATCTTTGAATCAAGCGACCCAGAGACCCAGGGTCGCTGGGTCTTTGAATCAAGAGACCTAGACACCCAGGATTGCGGGGTCTTTGAATCAAGAGACCCAGAGACCCTGGGTCGCTGGGTCTTTGAATCCAGCGACCCAGAGACCCAGGGTCGCTGTGTCTTTGAATCAAGAGACCCAGACACCCAGGGTCGCTGAGTCTTTGAATCCAGCGACCCAGATACCAAGGGTCGCAGGGTCTTTAAATCCAGCGACCCAGGGACCCAGGGTCGCTGGGTCTTTGAATCCAGCGACCCAGAGACCCAGGATCGCGGGGTCTTTGAATCCAGCGACCCAGAGACCCAGGGTCGCTGGGTCTTTGAATCCAGCGACCAAGAGACCCAGGGTGGCGAGTTATACTGCGAGTTATACTGCGAGTTATACTGTAGTTATACTGCGAGTTATACTGCGTGTTATACTGAGACTTATACTGCGACTTATAATGCGAGAGACTCAGAGACCAAGGGTCGCAGGGTCTCTAGGTCTTTGAATACAGCGACCCAGAGACCCAGGGTCGCTGTGTCTTTGAATCCAGCGACCCAGAGACCCAGGGTCGCTGGGTCTTTGAATCAAGAGACCCAAAGACCCAGGGCTGCTGGGTCTTTGGTCTTTGTATCCAGCGACCCAGAGTCCCAGGGTCACTGGGTCTTTGAATCCAGCAACCCAGAGACCCTGGGTCGACCCAGGGTCGCTAGGGTCGCTGGGTCTTTGAATCCAGCGACCCAGAGACCCAGGATCGCGGGGTCTTTGAATCAAGAGACCCAGAGTCCCAGGGTGGCTAGGTCTTTGAATCCAGCGACCCAGAGTCCCAAGGTCACTGGGTCTTTGAATCTAGCGACCCAGAGACCCAGGGTCGCTGGGTCTTTGAATTCAACGACCAAGCGACCCAGGTTCGTTGGGTCTTTGAATCCAGCAACCCAGAGACCCAGGGTCGCTGGGTCTTAGAATCCAGCGACCCAGAGACCCAGGGTCGCTGGGTCTGTGAATCCAGCGACCCAGAGACCAAGGGCGCTGGGTCTGTGAATCTAGCGACCCAGAAACCCAGGGTCGCTGGGTCTTTGAATCCAGCCACCCAGAGACACAAGGTCGCTGGGGCTTTGAATCCAGCGACCCAGAGACCCAGCGTCGCTGGCTCTGTGAATCCAGCGACCCAGAGACCCAGGGCGGTGGGTCTGTGAATCTAGTGACCCAGAAACCAAGGGTCGCTGGGTCTTTGAATCCAGCCACCCAGAGACACAGGGTCGCTGGGTCTTTGAATCCAGCGACCCAGAGACCGAGGTTCGCTGGGTCTGTAAATCAAGCGACCGAGAGACCCAAGGTCGCCGGGTCATTGAATCCAGCGACCCAGAGTCCCAGGGTCACTGGGTCTTTAAATCTAGCGACCCAGAGACCCAGGGTCGCTGGGTCTTTTTATCCAGCGACTCAGAGACCCAGGATTGCGGGGTCTTTTGAATCAAGAGACCGAGAGACCCTGGGTCGCTGGGTCTTTGAATGAAGAGACCCAGACACCCAGGGTCGCTGGGTCTTTGAATCCAGCGACTCAGAGACCCAGAGACCCAGGATTGCAGGATCTTTGAATCAAGAGACCCAGAGACCCTGGGTCGCTGGGTCTTTGAATCCAGCGACCCAGAGACCCAGGGTCGCTGGGTCTTTGAATCAAGAGACCCAGACACCCAGGTTCGCTGGGTCTTTGAATCCAGCGACCCTGACACCCAGGGTCGCTGGGTCTTTGAATCCAGTGACCCAGAGACCCGGGGCTTTGAATCAAGCGACCCAGAGACCCAGGGTCGCTGGGTCTGTGAATCCAGAGACCCAGGGCGGTGGGTCTGTGAATCAAGCGACCCAGAGACCCAGGGTCGCTGGGTCTGTGAATCCAGCGAGCCAGCGAGCCAGGGTCGCTTAGTCTTTGAATCCAGCGACCCAAAGACCCAGGGTCGCTGAGGCTTTGAATCCAGCGACCCAGAAACCCAGGGTCGCTGGGTCTTTGAATCCAGCGACCCAGAGACCCAGGGTCGCTGGGTCTGTGAATCAAGCGACCCAGAGACCCAGGGCGCTGGGGCTTTGAATCAAGCGACCCAGAGACCCAGGGTCTCTGGGTCTGTGAATCCAGCGACCCAGAGACCCAGGGCGGTGGGTCTTTGAATCCAGCGACCCAGAGACACAGGGTCGCTGGGTCTTGGAATCCAGCGAACCAGAGACCCAGTATCGCTGGGTCTTTGAATCAAGCGACCCTGAGACCCAGGGTCGAAAGGTCTTTGAATTCAGCGACCCAGAGACCCAGGGCACTGGGTCTGTGAATCAAACGACCCAGAGACCCAGGGTCGCTGGGTCTTTGAATCCAGCGACCCAGAGACCCAGGGTCGCTGGGTCTGTGAATCAAGCGACCCAGAAACCCAGGGTCGCTGGGTCTTTGAATCCAGCCACCCAGAGACACAGGGTCGCTGGGTCTTTGAATCCAGCGACCCAGAGACCCAGGGTCGCTGGGTCTTTGAATCCAGCGAACCAGAGACCCAGGGTCGCTGGGTCTGTGAATCGAGCGACCCAGAGACCCAGGGCGTTGGGTCTGTGAATCAAGCGACTCAGAGACCCAGGGTCGCTGGGTCTTTGAATTCAACGACCCAGCGACCGAGGTTCGCTGGGTCTTTGAATCCAGAAACCCAGAGACCCAGGGTCGCTGGGTCTTTGAATCCAGCGACCCAGAGACCCAGGGTCGCTTGGTCTTTGAATCCAGCGACCCAAAGACCCAGGGTCGCTGAGGCTTTGAATCCAGCGACCCAGAAACCCAGGGTCGCTGGGTCTTTGAATTCAGCGACCCAGAGACCCAGGGTCGCTGGGTCTATGAATCAAGCGACCCAGAGACCCAGGGCGCTGGGCTTTGAATCAAGCGACCCAGAGACCCAGGGTCGCTGGGTCTGTGAATCCAGCGACCCAGAGACCCAGGGCGGTGGGTCTTTGAATCCAGCGACCCAGAGACCCAGGGTCGCTGGGTCTTGGAATCCAGCGAACCAGAGACCCAGCATCGCTGGGTCTTTGAATCAAGCGACCCTGAGATCCAGGGTCGAAAGGTCTTTGAATTCAGCGACCCAGAGACCCAGGGTACTGGGTCTGTGAATCAAACGACCCAGAGACCCAGGGTCGCTGGGTCTTTGAATCCAGCGACCCAGAGACCCAGGGTCGCTGGGTCTGTGAATCCAGCGACCCAGAGACCCAGGGTCGCTGGGTCTTTGAATCAAGCGAACCCAGAGACCCAGGGTCGCTGGGTCTTTGAATCCAGAGACCCAGGGTACTGGGTCTGTGAATCAAGCGACCCACAACCCAGGGTCGCTGGGTCTTTGAATCCAGCCACCCAGAGACACAGGGTCGCTGGGTCTTTGATTCCAGCGACCCAGAAACCAAGGGTCGCTGTGTCTTTGAATCAAGCGACCCAGAGACCCAGGGTCGCTGGGTCTTGGAATCCAGCGAACCAGAGACCCAGCATCGCTGGGTCTTTGAATCAAGCGACCCAGAGATCCAGGGTCGAAAGGTCTTTGAATTCAGCGACCCAGAGACCCAGGGTACTGGGTCTGTGAATCAAACGACCCAGAGAGCCAGGGTCGCTGGGTCTTTGAATCCGACCCAGAGACCCAGGGTCGCTGGGTCTGTGAATCCAGCGACCCAGAGACCCAGGGTCGCTGGGTCTTTGAATCAAGCGACCCAGAGACCCAGGGTCGCTGGGTCTTTGAATCCAGAGACCCAGGGTACTGGGTCTGTGAATCAAGCGACCCACAACCCAGGGTCGCTGGGTCTTTGAATCCAGCCACCCAGAGACCCAGGGTCGCTGGGGCTTTGAATCCAGCGACCCAGAAACCCAGGGTCGCTGTGTCTTTGAATCAAGCGACCCAGAGACCCAGGGTCGCTGGGTCTGTGAATCAAGCGACCCAGAGACCCAGGGTCGCTGGGGCTTTGAATCCAGCGACCCAGAGACACAGGGTCGCTGGGTCTGTGAATCCAGCAACACAGAGACCCAGGGCGTTGGGTCTGTGAATCAAGCGACTCAGAGACCCAGGGTCGCTCGGTCTTTGAATTCAACGACCCAGAGACCCAAGGCGCTGGGTCTGTGAATCCAGCGACCCAGAGACCCAGGGTCGCTGGGTCTTGGAATCAAGCGACCCAGAGACCCAGGGTCGCTGGGTCTGTGAATCAAACGACCCAGAGACCCAGGGTCGCTGGGTCTTTGAATCCAGCCACCCAGAGACCCAGGGTCGCTGGGTCTATGAATCCAGAGACCCAGTGTCGCTGGGGCTTTGAATCCAGCGACCCAGAGACCCGGGGTCGCTGGGTCTTTGAATCCAGCGACCCAGGGTCGCTGGGTCTTTGAATCCAGCGACCCAGAGACCCAGGGTCGCTGGGTCTGTGAATCCAGCGACCCAGAGACCCAGGGTCGCTGGGTCTGTGAATCAAGCGACCCAGAGACCCAGGGCGCTGGGGCTTTGAATCAAGCGAACCAGAGACCCAGGGTCGCTGGGTCTGTGAATCTAGAGACCCGGGTGGTGGGTCTGTGAATCAAGCGACCCAGAGACCCAGGGTCGCTGGGTCTTTGAATCCAGCGACCCAGAGACCCAGGGTTCCTGGGTCTTTGAATCCAGCGACACAGAGATCGAGGTTCGCTGGGTCTGTGAATCAAGCGACCCAGAGCCAGGGTTGCTGGGTCTTTGAATACAGCGAATCAGAGACCCAGGGTCGTTGGGTCTGTGAATCCAGCGACCCAGAGACCCAGGGCGCTGGGTCTGTGAATCAAGCGACTCAGAGACCCAGGGTCGCTGGGTCTTTGAATTCAACGACCAAGCGACCCAGGTTCGTTGGGTCTTTGAATCCAGCAACCCAGAGACCCAGGGTCGCTGGGTCTTTGAATCCAGCGACCCAGAGACCCAGGGTCGCTGGGTCTGTGAATCCAGCGACCCAGAGACCAAGGGCGCTGGGTCTGTGAATCTAGCGACCCAGAGACCCAGGGTCGCTGGGTCTTTGAATCCAGCCACCCAGAGACACAAGGTCGCTGGGGCTTTGAATCCAGCGACCCAGAGACCCAGCGTCGCTGGGTCTGTGAATCCAGCGACCCAGAGACCCAGGGCGGTGGGTCTGTGAATCTAGTGACCCAGAAACCCAGGGTCGCTGGGTCTTTGAATCCAGCCACCCAGAGACACAGGGTCGCTGGGTCTTTGAATCCAGCGACCCAGAGACCGAGGTTCGCTGGGTCTGTAAATCAAGCGACCGAGAGACCCTGGGTCGCTGGGTCTTTGAATCCAGCGACCCAGAGACCCAGGGTCGCTGGGTCTTTGAATCAAGAGACCCAGACATCCAGGTTCGCTGGGTCTTTGAATCCAGCGACCCTGACACCCAGGGTCGCTGGGTCTTTGAATCCAGTGACCCAGAGACCCGAGGCTTTGAATCAAGCGACCCAGAGACCCAGGGTCGCTGAGTCTGTGAATCCAGAGACCCAGGGCGGTGGGTCTGTGAATCAAGCGACCCAGAGACCCAGGGTCGCTGGGTCTTTGAATCCAGCGACCCAGAGACCCAGGGTCGATGGGTCTGTGAATCCAGCGACCCAGAGACCCAGGGTCGCTGGGTCTTTGAATCAAGCGACCCAGAGACCCAGGGTCGCTGGGTCTTTGAATCCAGAGACCCAGGGTACTGGGTCTGTGAATCAAGCGACCCACAACCCAGGGTCGCTGGGTCTTTGAATCCAGCCACCCAGAGACCCAGGGTCGCTGAGTCTGTGAATCCAGAGACCCAGGGCGGTGGGTCTGTGAATCAACGACCCAGAGACCCAGGGTCGCTGGGTCTTTGAATCCAGCGACCCAGAGACCCAGGGTCGATGGGTCTGTGAATCCAGCGACCAGAGACCCAGGGTCGCTGGGTCTTTGAATCAAGCGACCCAGAGACCCAGGGTCGCTGGGTCTTTGAATCCAGAGACCCAGGATACTGGGTCTGTGAATCAAGCGACCCACAACCCAGGGTCGCTGGGTCTTTGAATCCAGGCACCCAGAGACACAGGGTCGCTGGGGCTTTGAATCCAGCGACCCAGAAACCAAGGGTCGCTGGGTCTTTGAATCAAGCGACCCAGAGACCCAGGGTCGCTGGGGCTTTGAATCCAGCGACCCAGAGACCCAGGGTCGCTGGGTCTGTGAATCCAGCAACACAGAGACCCAGGGCGTTGGGTCTGCGAATCAAGCGACTCAGAGACCCAGGGTCGCTCGGTCTTTGAATTCAGCGACCCAGAGACCCAAGGCGCTGGGTCTGTGAATCAAGCGACCCAGAGACCCAGGGTCGCTGGGTCTTTGAATCAAGCGACCCAGAGACCCAGGGTCGCTGGGTCTGTGAATCAAACGACCCAGAGACCCAGGGTCGCTGGGTCTTTGAATCCAGCGACCCAGAGACCCAGGGTCGCTGGGTCTATGAATCCAGAGACCCAGGGTCGCTGGGGCTTTGAATCCAGCGACCCAGAGACCCAGGGTCGCTGGGTCTTTGAATCCAGCGACCCAGGGTCGCTGAGGCTTTGAATCCGGCGACCCAGAGACCCAGGGTCGCTGGGTCTTTGAATCCAGCGACCCAGAGACCCAGGGTCGCTGGGTCTGTGAATCAAGCGACCCAGAGACCCAGGGTCGCTGGGGCTTTGAATCAAGCGAACCAGAGACCCAGGGTCGCTGGGTCTATGAATCTAGAGACCCGGGCGGTGGGTCTGTGAATCAAGCGACCCAGAGACCCAGGGTCGCTGGGTCTTTGAATCCAGCGACACAGAGACCCAGGTTCGCTGGGTCTGTGAATCAAGCGACCCAGAGACCCAGGGTTGCTGGGTCTTTGAATCCAGCGAACCAGAGACCCAGGGTCGCTGGGTCTGTGAATCCAGCGACCCAGAGACCCAGGGTCGCTGGGTCTGTGAATCAAGCGACCCAGAGACCCAGGGTCGCTGGGTCTTTGAATTCAACGACCAAGCGACCCAGGTTCGCTGGGTCTTTGAATCCAGCGACCCAGAGACCCAGGGTCGCTGGGTCTTTGAATCCAGCGACCCAGAGACCCAGGGTCGCTGGGTCTGTGAATCCAGCGACCCAGAGACCCAGGGTCGCTGGGTCTGTGAATCCAGCGACCCAGCAACCCAGGGTCGCTGGGTCTTTGAATCCAGCGACCCAGAGACCCAGGGTCGCTGGGTCTTTGAATCCAGCGACCCAGAGACCCAGCGTCGCTGGGTCTTTGAATCCAGCGACCCAGAGACCCAGGGCGGTGGGTCTGTGAATCTAGCGACCCAGAAACCCAGGGTCGCTGGGTCTTTGAATCCAGCGACCCAGAGACACAGGGTCGCTGGGTCTTTGAATCAAGAGACCCAGAGACCCAGGTTCGCTGGGTCTTTGAATCCAGCGACCCAGAGACCCAGGGTCGCTGGGTCTTTGAATCCAGTGACCCAGAGACCCGGGGCTTTGAATCAAGCGACCCAGAGACCCAGGGTCGCTGAGTCTGTGAATCCAGAGACCCAGGGCGCTGGGTCTGTGAATCAAGCGACCCAGAGACCCAGGGTCGCTGGGTCTTTGAATCCAGCGACCCAGCGACCCAGGGTCGCTGGGTCTTTGAATCCAGCGACCCAGAGACCCAGGGTCGCTGAGGCTTTGAATCCAGCGACCCAGAGACCCAGGGTCGCTGGGTCTTTGAATCCAGCGACCCAGAGACCCAGGGTCGCTGGGTCTTTGAATCAAGCGACCCAGAGACCCAGGGTCGCTGGGTCTGTGAATCCAGCGACCCAGAGACCCAGGGCGCTGGGTCTTTGAATCCAGCGACCCAGAGACCCAGGGTCGCTGGGTCTTTGAATCCAGCGACCCAGAGACCCAGGGTCGCTGGGTCTTTGAATCCAGCGACCCAGAGACCCAGGGTCGCTGGGTCTTTGAATTCAGCGACCCAGAGACCCAGGGCACTGGGTCTTTGAATCAAGCGACCCAGAGACCCAGGGTCGCTGGGTCTTTGAATCCAGCGACCCAGAGACCCAGGGTCGCTGGGTCTGTGAATCAAGCGACCCAGAGACCCAGGGCGCTGGGGCTTTGAATCAAGCGACCCAGAGACCCAGGGTCGCTGGGTCTGTGAATCCAGCGACCCAGAGACCCAGGGCGCTGGGTCTTTGAATCCAGCGACCCAGAGACACAGGGTCGCTGGGTCTTTGAATCCAGCGAACCAGAGACCCAGTATCGCTGGGTCTTTGAATCAAGCGACCCTGAGACCCAGGGTCGCTGGTCTTTGAATCCAGCGACCCAGAGACCCAGGGCACTGGGTCTGTGAATCAAACGACCCAGAGACCCAGGGTCGCTGGGTCTTTGAATCCAGCGACCCAGAGACCCAGGGTCGCTGGGTCTGTGAATCAAGCGACCCAGAGACCCAGGGTCGCTGGGTCTTTGAATCCAGCGACCCAGAGACACAGGGTCGCTGGGGCTTTGAATCCAGCGACCCAGAGACCCAGGGTCGCTGTGTCTTTGAATCAAGCGACCCAGAGACCCAGGGTCGCTGGGTCTGTGAATCAAGCGACCCAGAGACCCAGGGTCGCTGGGGCTTTGAATCCAGCGACCCAGAGACACAGGGTCGCTGGGTCTTTGAATCCAGCGACACAGAGACCCAGGGCGCTGGGTCTGTGAATCCAGCGACCCAGAGACCCAGGGTCGCTCGGTCTTTGAATCCAGCGACCAGAGACCCAAGGCGCTGAGTCTGTGAATCAAGCGACCCAGAGACCCAGGGTCGCTGGGTCTTGGAATCAAGCGACCCAGAGACCCAGGGTCGCTGGATCTTTGAATCAAACGACCCAGAGACCCAGGGTCGCTGGGTCTTTGAATCCAGCGACCCAGAGACCCAGGGTCGCTGGGTCTGTGAATCCAGAGACCCAGTGTCGCTGGGGCTTTGAATCCAGCGACCCAGAGACCCAGGGTCGCTGGGTCTTTGAATCCAGCGACCCAGGGTCGCTGAGGCTTTGAATCCAGCGACCCAGAGACCCAGGGTCGCTGGGTCTTTGAATCCAGCGACCCAGAGACCCAGGGTCGCTGGGTCTGTGAATCAAGCGACCCAGAGACCCAGGGTCGCTGGGTCTTTGAATCAAGCGAACCAGAGACCCAGGGTCGCTGGGTCTGTGAATCTAGAGACCCGGGTGGTGGGTCTGTGAATCAAGCGACCCAGAGACCCAGGGTCGCTGGGTCTTTGAATCCAGCGACCCAGAGACCCAGGGTCGCTGGGTCTTTGAATCCAGCGACACAGAGATCGAGGTTCGCTGGGTCTGTGAATCAAGCGACCCAGAGACCAGGGTCGCTGGGTCTTTGAATCCAGCGAATCAGAGACCCAGGGTCGCTGGGTCTGTGAATCCAGCGACCCAGAGACCCAGGGCGCTGGGTCTGTGAATCAAGCGACTCAGAGACCCAGGGTCGCTGGGTCTTTGAATTCAGCGACCCAGAGACCCAGGTTCGCTGGGTCTTTGAATCCAGCGACCCAGAGACCCAGGGTCGCTGGGTCTTTGAATCCAGCGACCCAGAGACCCAGGGTCGCTGGGTCTGTGAATCCAGCGACCCAGAGACCCAGGGCGCTGGGTCTGTGAATCTAGCGACCCAGAAACCCAGGGTCGCTGGGTCTTTGAATCCAGCCACCCAGAGACACAGGGTCGCTGGGGCTTTGAATCCAGCGACCCAGAGACCCAGCGTCGCTGGGTCTGTGAATCCAGCGACCCAGAGACCCAGGGCGGTGGGTCTGTGAATCTAGCGACCCAGAAACCCAGGGTCGCTGGGTCTTTGAATCCAGCCACCCAGAGACACAGGGTCGCTGGGTCTTTGAATCCAGCGACCCAGAGACCGAGGTTCGCTGGGTCTGTAAATCAAGCGACCGAGAGACCCAGGGTCGCTGGGTCTTTGAATCCAGCGACCCAGAGACCCAGGGTCGCTGGGTCTTTGAATCAAGCGACCCAGAGACCCAGGTTCGCTGGGTCTTTGAATCCAGCGACCCTGACACCCAGGGTCGCTGGGTCTTTGAATCCAGTGACCCAGAGACCCGAGGCTTTGAATCAAGCGACCCAGAGACCCAGGGTCGCTGAGTCTGTGAATCCAGAGACCCAGGGTCGCTGGGTCTGTGAATCAAGCGACCCAGAGACCCAGGGTCGCTGGGTCTTTGAATCCAGCGACCCAGAGACCCAGGGTCGCTGGGTCTGTGAATCCAGCGACCCAGAGACCCAGGGTCGCTGGGTCTTTGAATCAAGCGACCCAGAGACCCAGGGTCGCTGGGTCTTTGAATCCAGAGACCCAGGGTACTGGGTCTGTGAATCAAGCGACCCAGAGACCCAGGGTCGCTGGGTCTTTGAATCCAGCGACCCAGAGACACAGGGTCGCTGGGGCTTTGAATCCAGCGACCCAGAGACCCAGGGTCGCTGTGTCTTTGAATCAAGCGACCCAGAGACCCAGGGTCGCTGGGGCTTTGAATCCAGCGACCCAGAGACCCAGGGTCGCTGGGTCTGTGAATCCAGCGACCCAGAGACCCAGGGTCGTTGGGTCTGCGAATCAAGCGACTCAGAGACCCAGGGTCGCTCGGTCTTTGAATTCAACGACCCAGAGACCCAGGGCGCTGGGTCTGTGAATCAAGCGACCCAGAGACCCAGGGTCGCTGGGTCTTGGAATCCAGCGACCCAGAGACCCAGGGTCGCTGGGTCTGTGAATCAAACGACCCAGAGACCCAGGGTCGCTGGGTCTTTGAATCCAGCCACCCAGAGACCCAGGGTCGCTGGGTCTATGAATCCAGAGACCCAGTGTCGCTGGGGCTTTGAATCCAGCGACCCAGAGACCCAGGGTCGCTGGGTCTTTGAATCCAGCGACCCAGGGTCGCTGAGGCTTTGAATCCAGCGACCCAGAGACCCAGGGTCGCTGGGTCTTTGAATCCAGCGACCCAGAGACCCAGGGTCGCTGGGTCTGTGAATCAAGCGACCCAGAGACCCAGGGCGCTGGGTCTTTGAATCAAGCGAACCAGAGACCCAGGGTCGCTGGGTCTATGAATCTAGAGACCCGGGCGGTGGGTCTGTGAATCAAGCGACCCAGAGACCCAGGGTTCCTGGGTCTTTGAATCCAGTGACACAGAGATCGAGGTTCGCTGGGTCTGTGAATCAAGCGACCCAGAGCCAGGGTTGCTGGGTCTTTGAATACAGCGAACCAGAGACCCAGGGTCGCTGGGTCTGTGAATCCAGCGACCCAGAGACCCAGGGCGCTGGGTCTGTGAATCAAGCGACTCAGAAACCCAGGGTCGCTGGGTCTTTGAATTCAACGACCAAGCGACCCAGGTTCGTTGGGTCTTTGAATCCAGCGACCCAGAGACCCAGGGTCGCTGGGTCTTTGAATCCAGCGACCCAGAGACCCAGGGTCGCTGGGTCTGTGAATCCAGCGACCCAGAGACCCAGGGCGCTGGGTCTGTGAATCTAGCGACCCAGAGACCCAGGGTCGCTGGGTCTTTGAATCCAGCCACCCAGAGACACAAGGTCGCTGGGGCTTTGAATCCAGCGACCCAGAGACCCAGGGTCGCTGGGTCTGTGAATCCAGCGACCCAGAGACCCAGGGCGGTGGGTCTGTGAATCTAGCGACCCAGAAACCCAGGGTCGCTGGGTCTTTGAATCCAGCCACCCAGAGACACAGGGTCGCTGGGTCTTTGAATCAAGCGACCCAGAGACCCAGGGTCGCTGGGTCTTTGAATCCAGTGACCCAGAGACCCGGGGCTTTGAATCAAGCGACCCAGAGACCCAGGGTCGCTGAGTCTGTGAATCCAGAGACCCAGGGCGGTGGGTCTGTGAATCAAGCGACCCAGAGACCCAGGGTCGCTGGGTCTGTGAATCCAGCGACCCAGCTAGCCAGGGTCGCTGGGTCTTTGAATCCAGCGACCCAAAGACCCAGGGTCGCTGAGGCTTTGAATCCAGCGACCCAGAAACCCAGGGTCGCTGGGTCTTTGAATCCAGCGACCCAGAGACCCAGGGTCGCTGGGTCTGTGAATCAAGCGACCCAGAGACCCAGGGCGCTGGGGCTTTGAATCAAGCGACCCAGAGACCCAGGGTCGCTGGGTCTGTGAATCCAGCGACCCAGAGACCCAGGGCGGTGGGTCTTTGAATCCAGCGACCCAGAGACACAGGGTCGCTGGGTCTTGGAATCCAGCGACCCAGAGACCCAGTATCGCTGGGTCTTTGAATCAAGCGACCCTGAGACCCAGGGTCGAAAGGTCTTTGAATTCAGCGACCCAGAGACCCAGGGCACTGGGTCTGTGAATCAAACGACCCAGAGACCCAGGGTCGCTGGGTCTTTGAATCCAGCGACCCAGAGACCCAGGGTCGCTGGGTCTGTGAATCAAGCGACGCAGAGACCCAGGGTCGCTGGGTCTTTGAATCCAGCCACCCAGAGACACAGGGTCGCTGTGGCTTTGAATCCAGCGACCCAGCAACCAGGGTCGCTGGGTCTTTGAATCCAGCGACCCAGAGACCCAGGGCGGTGGGTCTGTGAATCTAGTGACCCAGAAACCCAGGGTCGTTGGGTCTTTGAATCCAGCGACCCAGAGACACAGGGTCGCTGGGTCTTTGAATCCAGCGACCCAGAGACCGAGGTTCGCTGGGTCTGTAAATCAAGCGACCGAGAGACCCTGGGTCGCTGGGTCTTTGAATCCAGCGACCCAGAGACCCAGGGTCGCTGGGTTTTTGAATCAAGAGACCCAGACATCCAGGTTCGCTGGGTCTTTGAATCCAGCGACCCAGGGTCGCTGAGGCTTTGAATCCGGCGACCCAGAAACCCAGGGTCGCTGGGTCTTTGAATCCAGCGACCCAGAGACCCAGGGTCGCTGGGTCTGTGAATCAAGCGACCCAGAGACCCAGGGCGCTGGGGCTTTGAATCAAGCGAACCAGAGACCCAGGGTCGCTGGGTCTATGAATCTAGAGACCCGGGCGGTGGGTCTGTGAATCAAGCGACCCAGAGACCCAGGGTTCCTGGTCTTTGAATCCAGCGACACAGAGATCGAGGTTCGCTGGGTCTGTGAATCAAGCGACCCAGAGCCAGGGTCGCTGGGTCTTTGAATACAGCGACCCAGAGACCCAGGGTCGCTGGGTCTGTGAATCCAGCGACCCAGAGACCCAGGGCGTTGGTCTGTGAATCAAGCGACTCAGAAACCCAGGGTCGCTGGGTCTTTGAATTCAACGACCAAGAGACCCAGGGTCGCTGGGTCTTTGAATCCAGCAACCCAGAGACCCAGGGTCGCTGGGTCTTTGAATCCAGCGACCCAGAGACCCAGGGTCGCTGGGTCTGTGAATCCAGCGACCCAGAGACCAAGGGCGCTGGGTCTGTGAATCTAGCGACCCAGCAACCCAGGGTCGCTGGGTCTTTGAATCCAGCCACCCAGAGACACAAGGTCGCTGGGTCTTTGAATCCAGCGACCCAGAGACCCAGCGTCGCTGGGTCTGTGAATCCAGCGACCCAGAGACCCAGGGCGGTGGGTCTGTGAATCTAGTGACCCAGAGACCCAGGGTCGCTGGGTCTTTGAATCCAGCCACCCAGAGACACAGGGTCGCTGGGTCTTTGAATCAGAGACCCAGACATCCAGGTTCGCTGGGTCTTTGAATCCAGTGACCCAGAGACCCGGGGCTTTGAATCAAGCGACCCAGAGACCCAGGGTCGCTGAGTCTGTGAATCCAGAGACCCAGGGCGGTGGGTCTGTGAATCAAGCGACCCAGAGACCCAGGGTCGCTGGGTCTGTGAATCCAGCGACCCAGCTAGCCAGGGTCGCTTGGTCTTTGAATCCAGCGACCCAAAGACCCAGGGTCGCTGAGGCTTTGAATCCAGCGACCCAGAAACCCAGGGTCGCTGGGTCTTTGAATCCAGCGACCCAGAGACCCAGGGTCGCTGGGTCTGTGAATCAAGCGACCCAGAGACCCAGGGCGCTGGGGCTTTGAATCAAGCGACCCAGAGACCCAGGGTCGCTGGGTCTGTGAATCCAGCGACCCAGAGACCCAGGGCGGTGGGTCTTTGAATCCAGCGACCCAGAGACACAGGGTCGCTGGGTCTTGGAATCCAGCGAACCAGAGACCCAGTATCGCTGGGTCTTTGAATCAAGCGACCCTGAGACCCAGGGTCGAAAGGTCTTTGAATCCAGCGACCCAGAGACCCAGGGCACTGGGTCTGTGAATCAAACGACCCAGAGACCCAGGGTCGCTGGGTCTTTGAATCCAGCGACCCAGAGACCCAGGGTCGCTGGGTCTGTGAATCAAGCGACGCAGAGACCCAGGGTCGCTGGGTCTTTGAATCCAGCGACCCAGAGACACAGGGTCGCTGTGGCTTTGAATCCAGCGACCCAGAGACCCAGGGTCGCTGTGTCTTTGAATCCAGCGACCCAGAGACCCAGGGCGGTGGGTCTGTGAATCTAGTGACCCAGAGACCCAGGGTCGCTGGGTCTTTGAATCCAGCCACCCAGAGACACAGGGTCGCTGGGTCTTTGAATCCAGCGACCCAGAGACCGAGGGTCGCTGGGTCTGTAAATCCAGCGACCAGAGACCCTGGGTCGCTGGGTCTTTGAATCCAGCGACCCAGAGACCCAGGGTCGCTGGGTCTTTGAATCAAGAGACCCAGACATCCAGGTTCGCTGGGTCTTTGAATCCAGCGACCCTGACACCAGGGTCGCTGGGTCTTTGAATCCAGCGACCCAGAGACCCGAGGCTTTGAATCAAGCGACCCAGAGACCCAGGGTCGCTGAGTCTGTGAATCCAGCGACCCAGAGACCCAGGGCGGTGGGTCTGTGAATCAAGCGACCCAGAGACCCAGGGTCGCTGGGTCTTTGAATCCAGCGACCCAGAGACCCAGGGTCGATGGGTCTGTGAATCCAGCGACCCAGAGACCCAGGGTCGCTGGGTCTTTGAATCAAGCGACCCAGAGACCCAGGGTCGCTGGGTCTTTGAATCCAGAGACCCAGGGTACTGGGTCTGTGAATCAAGCGACCCACAACCCAGGGTCGCTGGGTCTTTGAATCCAGCCACCCAGAGACACAGGGTCGCTGGGGCTTTGAATCCAGCGACCCAGAGACCAAGGGTCGCTGTGTCTTTGAATCAAGCGACGCAGAGACCCAGGGTCGCTGGGGCTTTGAATCCAGCGACCCAGAGACCCAGGGTCGCTGGGTCTGTGAATCCAGCAACACAGAGACCCAGGGCGTTGGGTCTGCGAATCAAGCGACTCAGAGACCCAGGGTCGCTCGGTCTTTGAATTCAACGACCCAGAGACCCAAGGCGCTGGGTCTGTGAATCAAGCGACCCAGAGACCCAGGGTCGCTGGGTCTTGGAATCAAGCGACCCAGAGACCCAGGGTCGCTGGGTCTGTGAATCAAACGACCCAGAGACCCAGGGTCGCTGGGTCTTTGAATCCAGCCACCCAGAGACCCAGGGTCGCTGGGTCTATGAATCAGCGACCCAGAGACCCAGTGTCGCTGGGGCTTTGAATCCAGCGACCCAGAGACCCGGGGTCGCTGGGTCTTTGAATCCAGCGACCCAGGGTCGCTGAGGCTTTGAATCCGGCGACCCAGAAACCCAGGGTCGCTGGGTCTTTGAATCCAGCGACCCAGAGACCCAGGGTCGCTGGGTCTGTGAATCAAGCGACCCAGAGACCCAGGGCGCTGGGGCTTTGAATCAAGCGAACCAGAGACCCAGGGTCGCTGGGTCTATGAATCTAGAGACCCGGGCGGTGGGTCTGTGAATCAAGCGACCCAGAGACCCAGGGTTCCTGGGTCTTTGAATCCAGTGACACAGAGATCGAGGTTCGCTGGGTCTGTGAATCAAGCGACCCAGAGACCAGGGTCGCTGGGTCTTTGAATCCAGCGAACCAGAGACCCAGGGTCGCTGGGTCTGTGAATCCAGCGACCCAGAGACCCAGGGCGTTGGGTCTGTGAATCAAGCGACTCAGAAACCCAGGGTCGCTGGGTCTTTGAATTCAACGACCAAGCGACCCAGGTTCGTTGGGTCTTTGAATCCAGCAACCCAGAGACCCAGGGTCGCTGGGTCTTTGAATCCAGCGACCCAGAGACCCAGGGTCGCTGGGTCTGTGAATCCAGCGACCCAGAGACCAAGGGCGCTGGGTCTGTGAATCTAGCGACCCAGCAACCCAGGGTCGCTGGGTCTTTGAATCCAGCCACCCAGAGACACAAGGTCGCTGGGGCTTTGAATCCAGCGACCCAGAGACCCAGCGTCGCTGGGTCTGTGAATCCAGCGACCCAGAGACCCAGGGCGGTGGGTCTGTGAATCTAGTGACCCAGAAACCCAGGGTCGCTGGGTCTTTGAATCCAGCCACCCAGAGACACAGGGTCGCTGGGTCTTTGAATCAAGAGACCCAGACATCCAGGTTCGCTGGGTCTTTGAATCCAGCGACCCTGACACCCAGGGTCGCTGGGTCTTTGAATCCAGTGACCCAGAGACCCGGGGCTTTGAATCAAGCGACCCAGAGACCCAGGGTCGCTGAGTCTGTGAATCCAGAGACCCAGGGCGGTGGGTCTGTGAATCAAGCGACCCAGAGACCCAGGGTCGCTGGGTCTGTGAATCCAGCGACCCAGCTAGCCAGGGTCGCTTGGTCTTTGAATCCAGCGACCCAAAGACCCAGGGTCGCTGAGGCTTTGAATCCAGCGACCCAGAAACCCAGGGTCACTGGGTCTTTGAATCCAGCGACCCAGAGACCCAGGGTCGCTGGGTCTGTGAATCAAGCGACCCAGAGACCCAGGGCGCTGGGGCTTTGAATCAAGCGACCCAGAGACCCAGGGTCTCTGGGTCTGTGAATCCAGCGACCCAGGGACCCAGGGCGGTGGGTCTTTGAATCCAGCGACCCAGAGACACAGGGTCGCTGGGTCTTGGAATCCAGCGAACCAGAGACCCAGTATCGCTGGGTCTTTGAATCAAGCGACCCTGAGACCCAGGGTCGAAAGGTCTTTGAATTCAGCGACCCAGAGACCCAGGGTCACTGGGTCTGTGAATCAAACGACCCAGAGACCCAGGGTCGCTGGGTCTTTGAATCCAGCGACCCAGAGACCCAGGGTCGCTGGGTCTTTGAATCAAGCGACGCAGAAACCCAGGGTCGCTGGGTCTTTGAATCCAGCCACCCAGAGACACAGGGTCGCTGTGGCTTTGAATCCAGCGACCCAGCAACCCAGGGTCGCTGTGTCTTTGAATCCAGCGACCCAGAGACCCAGGGTCGCTGGGTCTGTGAATCAAGCGACCGAGAGACCCAGGGTCGCTGGAGCTTTGAATCCAGCGACCCAGAGACCCAGGGTGCCTGGTTCTTTGAATCCATCGACCCAGAGACCCATGGTCGCTGGGTCTGTGAATCCAGCAACCCAGAGACCCAGGGCGTTGGGTCTGTGAATGAAGCGACTCAGAGACCCAGGGTCGCTCGGTCTTTGAATTCAACGACCCAGAGACCCAAGGCGCTGGGTCTTGGAATCAAGCGACCCAGAGACCCAGTGTCGCTGGGTCTGTGAATCCAACGACCCAGAGACCCAGGGTCGCTGGGTCTTTGAATCCAGCCACCCAGAGACCCAGGGTCGCTGGGTCTTTGAATCCAGAGACCCAGAAACCCAGGGTCGCTGGGTCTTTGAATCCAGCCACCCAGAGACACAGTGTCGCTGGGTCTTTGAATCCAGCGACCCAGAGACCCAGGGTCGCTGGGTCTTTGAATCCAGCGAACCAGAGACCCAGGGTCGCTGGGTCTGTGAATCCAGCGACCCAGAGACCCAGGGCGTTGGGTCTGTGAATCAAGCGACTCAGAGACCCAGGGTCGCTGGGTCTTTGAATTCAACGACCCAGCGACCGAGGTTCGCTGGGTCTTTAAATCCAGCGACCCAGAGACCCAGGGTCGCTGGGTCTTTGAATCCAGCGACCCAGAGACCCAGGGTCGCTTGGTCTTTGAATCCAGCGACCCAAAGACCCAGGGTCGCTGAGGCTTTGAATCCAGCGACCCAGAAACCCAGGGTCGCTGGGTCTTTGAATTCAGCGACCCAGAGACCCAGGGTCGCTGGGTCTATGAATCAAGCGACCCAGAGACCCAGGGCGCTGGGGCTTTGAATCAAGCGACCCAGAGACCCAGGGTCGCTGGGTCTGTGAATCCAGCGACCCAGAGACCCAGGGCGGTGGGTCTTTGAATCAAGCGACCCAGAGACCCAGGGTCGCTGGGTCTTGGAATCCAGCGAACCAGAGACCCAGCATCGCTGGGTCTTTGAATCAAGCGACCCTGAGACCCAGGGTCGAAAGGTCTTTGAATTCAGCGACCCAGAGACCCAGGGCACTGGGTCTGTGAATCAAACGACCCAGAGACCCAGGGTCGCTGGGTCTTTGAATCCAGCGACCCAGAGACCCAGGGTCGATGGGTCTGTGAATCCAGCGACCCAGAGTCCCAGGGTCGCTGGGTCTTTGAATCAAGCGACCCAGAGACCAAGGGTCGCTGGGTCTATGAATCCAGAGACCCAGTGTCGCTGGGGCTTTGAATCCAGCGACCCAGAGACCCAGGGTCGCTGGGTCTTTGAATCCAGCGACCCAGAGACCCAGGGTCGCTGGGTCTGTGAATCAAGCGACCCAGAGACCCAGGGCGCTGGGGCTTTGAATCAAGCGAACCAGAGACCCAGGGTCGCTGGGTCTGTGAATCTAGAGACCCGGGCGGTGGGTCTGTGAATCAAGCGACCCAGAGACCCAGGGTCGCTGGGTCTTTGAATCCAGCGACCCAGAGACCCAGGGTTCCTGGGTCTTTGAATCCAGTGACACAGAGATCGAGGTTCGCTGGGTCTGTGAATCAAGCGACCCAGAGCCAGGGTTGCTGGGTCTTTGAATACAGCGAACCAGAGACCCAGCGTCGCTGGGTCTGTGAATCCAGCGACCCAGAGACCCAGGGCGTTGGGTCTGTGAATCAAGCGACTCAGAGACCCAGGGTCGCTGGGTCTTTGAATTCAACGACCAAGCGACCCAGGTTCGTTGGGTCTTTGAATCCAGCAACCCAGAGACCCAGGGTCGCTGGGTCTTTGAATCCAGCGACCCAGAGACCCAGGGTCGCTGGGTCTGTGAATCCAGCGACCCAGAGACCAAGGGCGCTGGGTCTGTGAATCTAGCGACCCAGAGACCCAGGGTCGCTGGGTCTTTGAATCCAGCCACCCAGAGACACAAGGTCGCTGGGGCTTTGAATCCAGCGACCCAGAGACCCAGCGTCGCTGGGTCTGTGAATCCAGCGACCCAGAGACCCAGGGCGGTGGGTCTGTGAATCTAGTGACCCAGAAACCCAGGGTCGCTGGGTCTTTGAATCCAGCCACCCAGAGACACAGGGTCGCTGGGTCTTTGAATCAAGAGACCCAGACATCCAGGTTCGCTGGGTCTTTGAATCCAGCGACCCTGACACCCAGGGTCGCTGGGTCTTTGAATCCAGTGAACCAGAGACCCGGGCTTTGAATCAAGCGACCCAGTGACCCAGGGTCGCTGAGTCTGTGAATCCAGAGACCCAGGGCGGTGGGTCTGTGAATCAAGCGACCCAGAGACCCAGGGTCGCTGGGTCTGTGAATCCAGCGACCCAGCGAGCCAGGGTCGCTTGGTCTTTGAATCCAGCGACCCAAAGACCCAGGGTCGCTGAGGCTTTGAATCCAGCGACCCAGAAACCCAGGGTCACTGGGTCTTTGAATCCAGCGACCCAGAGACCCAGGGTCTCTGGGTCTGTGAATCCAGCGACCCAGAGACCCAGGGCGGTGGGTCTTTGAATCCAGCGACCCATAGACACAGGGTCGCTGGGTCTTGGAATCCAGCGAACCAGAGACCCAGTATCGCTGGGTCTTTGAATCAAGCGACCCTGAGACCCAGGGTCGAAAGGTCTTTGAATTCAGCGACCCAGAGACCCAGGGCACTGGGTCTGTGAATCAAACGACCCAGAGACCCAGGGTCGCTGGGTCTTTGAATCCAGCGACCCAGAGACCCAGGGTCGCTGGGTCTGTGAATCAAGCGACGCAGAAACCCAGGGTCGCTGGGTCTTTGAATCCAGCCACCCAGAGACACAGGGTCGCTGGGGCTTTGAATCCAGCGACCCAGCAACCCAGGGTCGCTGTGTCTTTGAATCAAGCGACCCAGAGACACAGGGTCGCTGGGTCTGTGAATCAAGCGACCGAGAGACCCAGGGTCGCTGGAGCTTTGAATCCAGCGACCCAGAGACCCAGGGTGCCTGGTTCTTTGAATCCATCGACCCAGAGACCCATGGTCGCTGGGTCTGTGAATCCAGCAACCCAGAGACCCAGGGCGTTGGGTCTGTGAATCAAGCGACTCAGAGACCCAGGGTCGCTCGGTCTTTGAATTCAACGACCCAGAGACCCAAGGCGCTGGGTCTTGGAATCAAGCGACCCAGAGACCCAGTGTCGCTGGGTCTGTGAATCAAACGACCCAGAGACCCAGGGTCGCTGGGTCTTTGAATCCAGCGACCCAGAGACCCAGGGTCGATGGGTCTGTGAATCCAGCGACCCAGAGTCCCAGGGTCGCTGGGTCTTTGAATCAAGCGACCCAGAGACCAAGGGTCGCTGGGTCTATGAATCCAGAGACCCAGTGTCGCTGGGGCTTTGAATCCAGCGACCCAGAGACCCGGGGTCGCTGGGTCTTTGAATCCAGCGACCCAGGGTCGCTGAGGCTTTGAATCCGGCGACCCAGAAACCCAGGGTCGCTGGGTCTTTGAATCCAGCGACCCAGAGACCCAGGGTCGCTGGGTCTGTGAATCAAGCGACCCAGAGACCCAGGGCGCTGGGGCTTTGAATCAAGCGAACCAGAGACCCAGGGTCGCTGGGTCTGTGAATCTAGAGACCCGGGCGGTGGGTCTGTGAATCAAGCGACCCAGAGACCCAGGGTCGCTGGGTCTTTGAATCCAGCGACCCAGAGACCCAGGGTTCCTGGGTCTTTGAATCCAGTGACACAGAGATCGAGGTTCGCTGGGTCTGTGAATCAAGCGACCCAGAGACCAGGGTTGCTGGGTCTTTGAATACAGCGAACCAGAGACCCAGGGTCGCTGGGTCTGTGAATCCAGCGACCCAGAGACCCAGGGCGTTGGGTCTGTGAATCAAGCGACTCAGAGACCCAGGGTCGCTGGGTCTTTGAATTCAACGACCAAGCGACCCAGGTTCGTTGGGTCTTTGAATCCAGCAACCCAGAGACCCAGGGTCGCTGGGTCTTTGAATCCAGCGACCCAGAGACCCAGGGTCGCTGGGTCTGTGAATCCAGCGACCCAGAGACCAAGGGCGCTGGGTCTGTGAATCTAGCGACCCAGCAACCCAGGGTCGCTGGGTCTTTGAATCCAGCCACCCAGAGACACAAGGTCGCTGGGGCTTTGAATCCAGCGACCCAGAGACCCAGCGTCGCTGGGTCTGTGAATCCAGCGACCCAGAGACCCAGGGCGGTGGGTCTGTGAATCTAGTGACCCAGAAACCCAGGGTCGCTGGGTCTTTGAATCCAGCCACCCAGAGACACAGGGTCGCTGGGTCTTTGAATCAAGAGACCCAGACATCCAGGTTCGCTGGGTCTTTGAATCCAGCGACCCTGACACCCAGGGTCGCTGGGTCTTTGAATCCAGTGACCCAGAGACCCGGGGCTTTGAATCAAGCGACCCAGAGACCCAGGGTCGCTGAGTCTGTGAACCCAGAGACCCAGGGCGGTGGGTCTGTGAATCAAGCGACCCAGAGACCCAGGGTCGCTGGGTCTGTGAATCCAGCGACCCAGCGAGCCAGGGTCGCTTGGTCTTTGAATCCAGCGACCCAAAGACCCAGGGTCGCTGAGGCTTTGAATCCAGCGACCCAGAAACCCAGGGTCACTGGGTCTTTGAATCCAGCGACCCAGAGACCCAGGGTCGCTGGGTCTGTGAATCAAGCGACCCAGAGACCCAGGGCGCTGGGGCTTTGAATCAAGCGACCCAGAGACCCAGGGTCTCTGGGTCTGTGAATCCAGCGACCCAGAGTCCCAGGGCGGTGGGTCTTTGAATCCAGGGACCCAGAGACACAGGGTCGCTGGGTCTTGGAATCCAGCGAACCAGAGACCCAGTATCGCTGGGTCTTTGAATCAAGCGACCCTGAGACCCAGGGCGCTGGGGCTTTGAATGAAGCAACCCAAAGACCCAGGGTCGCTGGGTCTGTGAATCCAGAGACCCAGGGCGGTGGGTCTGTGAATCAAGCGACCCTGAGACCCAGGGTCGCTGGGTCGGTGAATGCAGAGACCCAGAGACCCAGGGTCGCTGGGTCTCTGGGTCTTTGGATTCACCGACCCAGGGTCGCTGGGTCGGTGAATGCAGAGACCCAGAGGCCCATGGTCGCTGGGTCGGTAAATCCAAAGACCCAGAGACCCAGGGTCTCTGGGTCGGTGAATCCAAAGACCCAGAGACCCAGGGTCGCTGGGTCAATGAATCCAAAGACCCAGAGACCCAGTGTTGCTGGGTCGGAGAATCTAAAGACCCAGAGACCCAGTGTCGCTGGGTCGGTGAATCCAAAGACCCAGAGACCCAGGGTCGCTGGGTCGGTGAATGCAGAGACAGAGAGACCCAGGGTCGCTGGGTCGGTGAATCCAAAGACCCAGAGACCCAGGGTCGCTGGGTCTGTGAATCAAGCGACCCAGAGACCCAGGGTCGCTGGGTCTTTGAATCCAGAGACCCAGGGTCGCTGGGGCTTTGAATCCAGCGACCCAGAGACCCGGGGTCGCTGGGTCTTTGAATCCAGCGACCCAGAGACCCAGGGTCGCTGGGGCTTTGAATCCAGCGACCCAGAAACCCAGGGTCGCTGGGTCTTTGAATCCAGCGACCCAGAGAC
Organism: Desmophyllum pertusum; assembly: GCA_029204205.1. Taxonomy (NCBI): domain Eukaryota; kingdom Metazoa; phylum Cnidaria; class Anthozoa; order Scleractinia; family Caryophylliidae; genus Desmophyllum; species Desmophyllum pertusum. The sequence goes on from MU826351.1 coordinate 1,735,254, forward strand.
CCAGGGTCGCTGGGTCTGTGAATCAAGCGACCCAGAGACCCAGGGCGCTGGGGCTTTGAATCAAGCAACCCAGAAACCCAGGGTCGCTGTGTCTTTGAATCCAGCGACCCAGAGACCCAGGGTCGCTGGGTCTGTGAATCAAGCGACCCAGAGACCCAGGATCGCTGCGTCGGTGAATGCAGAGACCCAGAGACCCAGGGTCGCTGGGTCGGTGAATCCAAAGACCCAGAGACCCAGGGTGGCTGGGTCGGTGAATGCAGAGACCCAGAGGCCCAGGGTCGCTGGGTCGGTAAATCCAAAGACCCAGAGACCCAGGGTCTCTGGGTCGGTGAATCCAAAGACCCAGAGACCCAGGGTCGCTGGGTCAATGAATCCAAAGACCCAGAGACCCAGTGTTGCTGGGTCGGAGAATCCAAAGACCCAGAGACCCAGGGTCGCTGGGTCGGTGAATCCAAAGACCCAGAGACCTAGGGTCGCTGGGTCGGTGAATGCAGAGACCCAGAGGCCCAGGGTCGCTGTGTCGGTGAATCCAAAGACCCAGAGACCCAGGGTCGCTGGGTCGGTGAATCCAAAGACCCAGAGACCCAGGGTTGCTGGGTCGGTGAATGCAGAGACCCAGAGACCCAGGGTCGCTGGGTCGGTGAATCCAAAGACCCAGAGACCTAGGGTCGCTGGGTCGTTGAATGCAGGGACCCAGAGACCCAGGGTCGCTGGGTCGGTGAATGCAGTGACCCAGAGACCCAGGGTCGCTGGGTCGGTGAATGCAGAGACACAGAGGCCCAGGGTCGCAGGGTCGGTGAATCCAAAGACCCAGAGACCCAGGGTCGCTGGGTCGGTGAATCCAAAGACCCAGAGACCCAGGGTCGCTGGGACGTTGAATGCAGAGATCTAGAGACCTAGGGTCGCTGGGTCGTTGAATCCAAAGACCCAGAGACCCAGGGTCGCTGGGTCAATGAATCCAAAGACCCAGAGACCCAGTGTCGCTGGGTCGGAGAATACAAAGACCCAGAGACCCAGGATCGCTGGGTCGGTGAATCCAAAGACCCAGAGAACCAGGTTCGCTGGGTCGGTGAATGTAGAGACCCAGAGGCCCAGGGTCGCTGGGTCGGTAAATCCAAAGACCCAGAGACCCAGGGTCTCTGGGTCGGTGAATCCAAAGACCCAGAGACCCAGGGTCGCTGGGTCAATGAATCCAAAGACCCAGAGACCCAGTGTTGCTGGGTCGGAGAATCCAAAGACCCAGAGACCCAGTGTCGCTGGGTCGGTGAATCGAAAGACCCAGAGACCCAGGGTCGCTGGGTCGGTGAATGCAGAGACAGAGAGACCAGGGTCGCTGGGTCGGTGAATCCAAAGACCCAGAGACCCAGGGTCGCTGGGTCTGTGAATCAAGCGACCCAGAGACCCAGGGTCGCTGGGTCTTTGAATCCAGCAACCCAGAGACCCAGGGTCGCTGCGTCTTTGAATCCAGAGACCCAGGGTCGCTGGGGCTTTGAATCCAGCGACCCAGAGACCCGGGATCGCTGGGTCTTTGAATCCAGCGACCCAGAGACCCAGGGTCGCTGGGGCTTTGAATCCAGCGACACAGAAACCCAGGGTCGCTGGGTCTTTGAATCCAGCGACCCAGAAACCCAGGGTCGCTGGGTCGGTGAATCCAAAGACCCAGAGACCTAGGGTCGCTGGGTCGTTGAATGCAGTGACCCAGAGACCCAGGGTCGCTGGGTCGGTGAATGCAGAGACACAGAGGCCCAGGGTCGCAGGGTTGGTGAATCCAAAGACCCAGAGACCCAGGGTCGCCGGGTCGGTGAATGCAGAGACCCAGAGGCCCAGGGTCGCTGGGTCGGTTAATCCAAAGACGCAGAGACCCAGGGTCGCTGGGTCGGTGAATGCAGAGACCCAGGGTCGCTGAACCGGTGAATCCAAAGACTCAGCGACCCAGTGTCGCTGGGTCGGTGAATCCAAAGACCCAGAGACCCATGGTCGCTGGGACGTTGAATGCAGAGATCTAGAGACCTAGGGTCGCTGGGTCGTTGAATCCAAAGACCCAGAGACCCAGGGTCGCTGGGTCAATGAATCCAAAGACCCAGAGACCCAGTGTAGCTGGGTCGGAGAATCCAAAGACCCAGAGACCCAGGATCGCTGGGTCGGTGAATCCAAAGACCCAGAGAACCAGGGTCGCTGGGACGGTGAATGCAGAGACCCAGAGACCCAGGGTCGCTGGGTCGGTGAATGCAGTGACCCAGAAACCAGGGTCGCTGGGTCGGTGAATCCAAAGACCCAGAGACCTAGGGTCGCTGGGTCGTTGAATGCAGGGACCCAGAGACCCAGTGTCGCTGGGTCGGTGAATGCAGTGACCCAGAGACCCAGGGTCGCTGGGTCGGTGAATGCAGAGACACAGAGGCCCAGGGTCGCAGGGTCGGTGAATCCAAAGACCCAGAGACCAAGGGTCGCTGGGTCGGTGAATGCAGAGACCCAGAGGCCCAGGGTCGCTGGGTCGGTTAATCCAAAGACCCAGAGACCTAGGGTCGCTGGGTCGTTGAATGCAGTGACCAGAGACCCAGGGTCGCTGGGTCGGTGAATGCAGAGACACAGAGGCCCAGGGTCGCAGGGTTGGTGAATCCAAAGACCCAGAGACCCAGGGTCGCCGGGTCGGTGAATGCAGAGACCCAGAGGCCCAGGGTCGCTGGGTCGGTTAATCCAAAGACGCAGAGACCCAGGGTCGCTGGGTCGGTGAATGCAGAGACCCAGGGTCGCTGAACCGGTGAATCCAAAGACTCAGAGACCCAGTGTCGCTGGGTCGGTGAATCCAAAGACCCAGAGACCCAGGGTCGCTGGGACGTTGAATGCAGAGATCTAGAGACCTAGGGTCGCTGGGTCGTTGAATCCAAAGACCCAGAGACCCAGGGTCGCTGGGTCAATGAATCCAAAGACCCAGAGACCCAGTGTAGCTGGGTCGGAGAATCCAAAGACCCAGAGACCCAGGATCGCTGGGTCGGTGAATCCAAAGACCCAGAGAACCAGGGTCGCTGGGACGGTGAATGCAGAGACCCAGAGACCCAGGGTCGCTGGGTCGGTGAATGCAGTGACCCAGAAACCCAGGGTCGCTGGGTCGGTGAATCCAAAGACCCAGAGACCTAGGGTCGCTGGGTCGTTGAATGCAGGGACCCAGAGACCCAGTGTCGCTGGGTCGGTGAATGCAGTGACCCAGAGACCCAGGGTCGCTGGGTCGGTGAATGCAGAGACACAGAGGCCCAGGGTCGCAGGGTCGGTGAATCCAAAGACCCAGAGACCAAGGGTCGCTGGGTCGGTGAATGCAGAGACCCAGAGGCCCAGGGTCGCTGTGTCGGTGAATCCAAAGACCCAGAGACCCAGTGTCGCTGGGTCGGTGAATCCAAAGACCCTGAGACCCAGGGTCGCTGGGTCGATGAATGCAGAGACCCAGAGGCCCAGGGTCGCTGAGTCGGTGAATCCAAAGACGCAGAGACCCAGGGTCGCTGGGTCGGTGAATACAAAGACCCAGAGACCCAGGGACGCTGGGTCGGTGAATGCAGAGACCCAGAAGCGCAGGGCCGCTGGGTTGGTGAATCCAAAGACCCAGAGACCCAGGGTCGCTGGGTCTTTGAATCCACCGACCCAGAGACCCAGGGTCGCTGGGTCTTTGAATCCAGCGACCCAGAGACCCAGGGTCGCTGGGGCTTTGAATCCAGCGACACAGAAACCCAGGGTCGCTGGGTCTTTGAATCCAGCGACCCAGAAACCCAGGGTCGCTGGGTCGGTGAATCCAAAGACCCAGAGACGTAGGGTCGCTGGGTCGTTGAATGCAGTGACCCAGAGACCCAGGGTCGCTGGGTCGGTGAATGCAGAGACACAGAGGCCCAGGGTCGCAGGGTTGGTGAATCCAAAGACCCAGAGACCCAGGGTCGCCGGGTCGGTGAATGCAGAGACCCAGAGGCCCAGGGTCGCTGGGTCGGTTAATCCAAAGACGCAGAGACCCAGGGTCGCTGGGTCGGTGAATGCAGAGACCCAGGGTCGCTGAACCGGTGAATCCAAAGACTCAGAGACCCAGTGTCGCTGGGTCGGTGAATCCAAAGACCCAGAGACCCAGGGTCGCTGGGACGTTGAATGCAGAGATCTAGAGACCTAGGGTCGCTGGGTCGTTGAATCCAAAGACCCAGAGACCCAGGGTCGCTGGGTCAATGAATCCAAAGACCCAGAGACCCAGTGTAGCTGGGTCGGAGAATCCAAAGACCCAGAGACCCAGGATCGCTGGGTCGGTGAATCCAAAGACCCAGAGAACCAGGGTCGCTGGGACGGTGAATGCAGAGACCCAGAGACCCAGGGTCGCTGGGTCGGTGAATGCAGTGTCCCAGAAACCCAGGGTCGCTGGGTCGGTGAATCCAAAGACCCAGAGACCTAGGGTCGCTGGGTCGTTGAATGCAGGGACCCAGAGACCCAGTGTCGCTGGGTCGGTGAATGCAGTGACCCAGAGACCCAGGGTCGCTGGGTCGGTGAATGCAGAGACACAGAGGCCCAGGGTCGCAGGGTCGGTGAATCCAAAGACCCAGAGACCAAGGGTCGCTGGGTCGGTGAATGCAGAGACCAAGAGGCCCAGGGTCGCTGGGTCGGTTAATCCAAAGACGCAGAGACCCAGGGTCGCTGGGTCGGTGAATGCAGAGACCCAGGGTCGCTGAACCGGTGAATCCAAAGACTCAGAGACCCAGTGTCGCTGGGTCGGTGAATCCAAAGACCCAGAGACCCAGGGTCGCTGGGTCGGTGAATGCAGAGACAGAGAGACCCAGGGTCGCTGGGTCGGTGAATCCAAAGACCCAGAGACCCAGGGTCGCTGGGTCGTTGAATGCAGAGACCCAGAGACCCAGAGACCCAGGGTCGCTGGGTCGTTGAATCCAAAGACCCAGAGACCCAAGGTCGCTGGGTCTTCGAATCCAGCGTCCCAGAGACCATGGTTCGCTGGATCTGTAAATCAAGCGACCCAGAGACCCAGGGTCGCTGGATCTGTGAATCAAGCGACCCAGAGACCCAGGGTCGCTGGGTCTTTGAATCCAGCAACCCAGAGACCCAGGGTCGCTGGGTCTTTGAATCCAGAGACCCAGGGTCGCTGGGGCTTTGAATCCAGCGACCCAGAGACCCAGGGCGCTGGGGGCTTTGAATCAAGCAACCCAGCGAACCAGGGTCGCTGGGTCTGTGAATCCAGAGACCCAGGGCGGTGGGTCTTTGAATCAAGCGACCCAGAGACCCAGGGTACTGGGTCTGTGAATCAAGCGACCCAGAAACCCAGGGTCGCTGGGTCTTTGAATCCAGCCACCCAGAGACACAGGGTCGCTGGGGCTTTGAATCCAGCGACCCAGTGACCCATGGTCGCTGGGTCTGTGACTCCAGCGACCCAGAGACCCAGGGCCGCTGGGTCTTTGAATCCAGCGACCCAGAGACCCAGGGCGGTGGGGCGTTGAATCCAGCGACCCAGAGACCCAGGGTCGCTGGGTCTGTGAATCCAGCGACCCAGAGACCCAGGGCCGCTGGTTCTTTGAGTCCAGAGACCCAGGGTCGCTGGGGCTTTGAATCCAGCGACCCAGAGACCCGAGGTCGCTGGGTCTTTGAATCCAGCGACCCAGAGACCCAGGGCCACTGGGGCTTTGAATCCAGCGACCCAGAAACCCAGGGTCGCTGGGTCTTTGAATCCAGCGACCCAGAGACCCAGGGTCGCTGGGTCTTTGAATCCAGCGACCCAGAGACCCAGGGTCCCTAGGTCTTTGAATCCAGCCACCCAGAGATCGAGGTTCGCTGGGTCTGTGAATCAAGCGACCCAGAGACCAAGGGTCGCTGGGTCTTTGAATCCAGCGACCCAGAGACCCAGGTTGCTGGGTCTTTGAATCCAGTGACCCAGAGACCGAGGTTCGCTGGGTCTGTGAATCAAGCGACCGAGAGACCCAAGGTCGCTTGGGTCTCTGGGGCGCTGGATTCAATGACCAGCCACCCTGGGACTCTGGGTCTCTTGATTCAAAGACCCCGCGATCCTGGGTCTCTGGGTCGCTGGATTTAAAGACCCAGCGACCCTGGGTCTCTGAGTCGCTGGATTCAAAGACCAAAGACCCAGCAGCCCTGGGTCTTTGGGTCTCTTGATTCAAAGACCCAGCGACCCTGGGTCTCTGGGTCGCTGGATTCAAAGACCCAGCGACCCTGGGTCTCTGCGTCGCTGTATTCAAAGACCTAGAGACCCTGGGCCTCTGGGTCGCTTGAATTCATTGACCCAGCGACCCTTGGTCTCTGAGTCTCTCGCATTATAAGTCGCAGTATAAGTCTCAGTATAACACGCAGTATAACTCGCAGTATAACTACAGTATAACTCGCAGTATAACTCGCAGTATAACTCGCCACCCTGGGTCTCTTGGTCGCTGGATTCAAAGACACAGCGACCCTGGGTCTCTGTGTCGCTAAATTTAAAGACCCAGCGACCCTGGTTCTCTGTGTCGCTGGATTCAAAGACCCATTGACCCTGGGTCGCTGGGTCGCTGGATTCAAAGACCCCGCGACCCTGGGTCTCTGGGTCGCTGGATTCAAAAACCCATTAACCCTGGGTCGCTGGATTCAAAGACCCCGCGACCTTGGTTCTATGGGTCGCTGGATTCAAACATCCAGTGACCCTTGGCCTCCGGGTCGCTGGATTCAAAGACCCGTCGACCCTGGGTCTCTGGGTCGCTGGATTCAAAGAACCAGCGACCCTATAGCCCTCTGGGTCGCTGGATACAAAGACCCAGCGACCCTGGGTGTCTGGTTCGCTGGATTCAAAGACCCAGCGACCCTGGGTCTTTGGGTCGCTGGATTCAAAGACCCAGCGACCCTGGGTGTCAGGGTCGCTGGATTCAAAGACCCAGCGACCCTGGGTCTCTGGGTCGCTGGATTCAAAGACCCAGCGACCCTGGGTGTCAGGGTCGCTGGATTCAAAGACCCAGCGACCCTGGGTCTCTGGGTCCCTGGATTCAAAGACCTAGCCACCCTGGGACTCTGGGTCTCTTGATTCAAAGACCCCGCGATCCTGGGTCTCTGGGTCGCTGGATTCAAAGACCCAGCGACCCTGGGTCGCTGGGTCGCTGGATTCAAAGACCCAGCGACCCTGGGTCTCTGAGTCGCTGGATTCAAAGACCCAGCGACCCAGGGTCTCTGGGTCGCTTGGTTCAAAGACCCAGTGACCCTGGGACTCTGGGTCGCTGGATACAAAGACCAAAGACCCAGCAGCCCTGGGTCTTTGGGTCTCTTGATTCAAAGACCCAGCGACCCTGGGTCTCTGGGTCGCTGGATTCAAAGACCCAGCGACCCTGGGTCTCTGGGTCGCTGTATTCAAAGACCTAGAGACCCTGGGCCTCTGGGTCGCTTGAATTCATTGACCCAGCGACCCTTGGTCTCTGAGTCTCTCGTATTATAAGTCGCAGTATAAGTCTCGGTATAACACGCAGTATAACTCGCAGTATAACTACAGTATAACTCGCAGTATAACTCGCAGTATAACTCGCCACCCTGGGTCTCTTGGTCGCTGGATTCAAAGACACAGGGACCCTGGGTCTCTGTGTCGCTAAATTTAAAGACCCAGCGACCCTGGGTCTCTGGGTCGCTGGATTCAAAGACCCATTGTCCCTGGGTCGCTGGGTCGCTGGATTCAAAGACCCCGCGACCCTGGGTCTCTGGGTCGCTGGATTCAAAGACCCATTAACCCTGGGTCGCTGGATTCAAAGACCCCGCGACCCAGGGTCGCTGGGTCTTTGAATCAAGAGACCCAGACACCCAGGGTCGCTGGGTCTTTGAATCCAGCGACCCTGACACCCAGGGTCGCTGGGTCTTTGAATCCAGCGACCCAGAGACCCAGGGTCGCTGGGTCTTTGAATCCAGCGACCCTGAGACCCAGGGCCGCTGGTTCTTTGAGTCCAGAGACCCAGGGTCGCTGGGGCTTTGAATCCAGCGACCCAGAGACCCGAGGTCGCTGGGTCTTTGAATCCAGCGACCCAGAGACCCAGGGCCACTGGGGCTTTGAATCCAGCGACCCAGAAACCCAGGGTCGCTGGGTCTTTGAATCCAGCGACCCAGAGACCCAGGGTCGCTGGGTCTTTGAATCCAGCGACCCAGAGACCCAGGGTCCCTAGGTCTTTGAATCCAGCCACCCAGAGATCGAGGTTCGCTGGGTCTGTGAATCAAGCGACCCAGAGACCAAGGGTCGCTGGGTCTTTGAATCCAGCGACCCAGAGACCCAGGTTGCTGGGTCTTTGAATCCAGTGACCCAGAGACCGAGGTTCGCTGGGTCTGTGAATCAAGCGACCGAGAGACCCAAGGTCGCTTGGGTCTCTGGGGCGCTGGATTCAATGACCAGCCACCCTGGGACTCTGGGTCTCTTGATTCAAAGACCCCGCGATCCTGGGTCTCTGGGTCGCTGGATTTAAAGACCCAGCGACCCTGGGTCTCTGAGTCGCTGGATTCAAAGACCAAAGACCCAGCAGCCCTGGGTCTTTGGGTCTCTTGATTCAAAGACCCAGCGACCCTGGGTCTCTGGGTCGCTGGATTCAAAGACCCAGCGACCCTGGGTCTCTGGGTCGCTGTATTCAAAGACCTAGAGACCCTGGGCCTCTGGGTCGCTTGAATTCATTGACCCAGCGACCCTTGGTCTCTGAGTCTCTCGCATTATAAGTCGCAGTATAAGTCTCAGTATAACACGCAGTATAACTCGCAGTATAACTACAGTATAACTCGCAGTATAACTCGCAGTATAACTCGCCACCCTGGGTCTCTTGGTCGCTGGATTCAAAGACACAGCGACCCTGGGTCTCTGTGTCGCTAAATTTAAAGACCCAGCGACCCTGGTTCTCTGGGTCGCTGGATTCAAAGACCCATTGACCCTGGGTCGCTGGGTCGCTGGATTTAAAGACCCCGCGACCCTGGGTCTCTGGGTCGCTGGATTCAAAGACCCATTAACCCTGGGTCGCTGGATTCAAAGACCCCGCGACCTTGGTTCTATGGGTCGCTGGATTCAAACATCCAGTGACCCTTGGCCTCCGGGTCGCTGGATTCAAAGACCCGTCGACCCTGGGTCTCTGGGTCGCTGGATTCAAAGAACCAGCGACCCTATAGCCCTCTGGGTCGCTGGATACAAAGACCCAGCGACCCTGGGTGTCTGGTTCGCTGGATTCAAAGACCCAGCGACCCTGGGTCTTTGGGTCGCTGGATTCAAAGACCCAGCGACCCTGGGTGTCAGGGTCGCTGGATTCAAAGACCCAGCGACCCTGGGTCTCTGGGTCGCTGGATTCAAAGACCCAGCGACCCTGGGTGTCAGGGTCGCTGGATTCAAAGACCCAGCGACCCTGGGTCTCTGGGTCCCTGGATTCAAAGACCTAGCCACCCTGGGACTCTGGGTCTCTTGATTCAAAGACCCCGCGATCCTGGGTCTCTGGGTCGCTGGATTCAAAGACCCAGCGACCCTGGGTCGCTGGATTTATAGACCCAGCGACCCTGGGTCTCTGGGTCGCTGGATTCAAAGACCCAGCGACCCTGGGTCTCTGAGTCGCTGGATTCAAAGACCCAGCGACCCAGGGTCTCTGGGTCGCTTGGTTCAAAGACCCAGTGACCCTGGGACTCTGGGTCGCTGGATACAAAGACCAAAGACCCAGCAGCCCTGGGTCTTTGGGTCTCTTGATTCAAAGACCCAGCGACCCTGGGTCTCTGGGTCGCTGGATTCAAAGACCCAGCGACCCTGGGTCTCTGGGTCGCTGTATTCAAAGACCTAGAGACCCTGGGCCTCTGGGTCGCTTGAATTCATTGACCCAGCGACCCTTGGTCTCTGAGTCTCTCGTATTATAAGTCGCAGTATAAGTCTCGGTATAACACGCAGTATAACTCGCAGTATAACTACAGTATAACTCGCAGTATAACTCGCAGTATAACTCGCCACCCTGGGTCTCTTGGTCGCTGGATTCAAAGACACAGGGACCCTGGGTCTCTGTGTCGCTAAATTTAAAGACCCAGCGACCCTGGGTCTCTGGGTCGCTGGATTCAAAGACCCATTGTCCCTGGGTCGCTGGGTCGCTGGATTCAAAGACCCCGCGACCCTGGGTCTCTGGGTCGCTGGATTCAAAGACCCATTAACCCTGGGTCGCTGGATTCAAAGACCCCGCGACCCAGGGTCGCTGGGTCTTTGAATCAAGAGACCCAGACACCCAGGGTCGCTGGGTCTTTGAATCCAGCGACCCAGAGACCCAGGGTCGCTGGGTCTTTGAATCCAGCGACCCAGAGACCCTGGATTCAAAGACCCAGCGACCCAGTGACCCAGTGACCCAGAGACCCCCCCCAAAAAAAGTCATCAGGTAGCGTTATCTCGTTTTTACTGAATGTTACGCTTAAAAAGTAACAATTATTGACGGAAGTGGAAAACGAAATAAAGAAAAAAGACACTAAAATCCGCTCAGTTTAAAAGCAGTGTTAATTGAATGAAATTAACGTGTTTTTTCTTTTTTTACATCATGAAATAACAACTTACCGTATAAACAAACCATCAAAACAGAAAACACAAAGATGGTCACAGCAATCTTCATTGTTGAAATGTCTTTCTCCTTTACGAACTTGCGTCCCCGTATACTCGAAATAAACGTATGTTTGATCAATATATTATATTTTCTCAAGCATTTATTGGCTTACCTGATAAATAAAAAATATCTACCGAGTGGGAGAATGTGTTTCGGCTTGCGTTCAATTCCTTTGTTGTATTATATGAGCCAATCATCTTCGATCCCATCTCCTTCTTTATTCAGCCTGGGAAACTCCATTTAGTGGTAAAATATGTCAATATTTTGTAGACATTGTTCTCGCGTGGTCCTTATTAATAATAAAGTTCCATTAAGTCCATTAACGAAGCTATACCTCCGGATAACGTGTAGGGCATTCACGGTTAACTTGCGATATTTGCATAACAATACACTTGAACATAGAAGCGAGGCAATTTCGGGCACAAGCTGCAAAACATCGTGTTTTTCTTGAACTCCTTGAACTCTTTTAGTATAAAAACAGTTTTAAAATGTAGAAGAACTATAATTCTTTTAGTTTACGTTGTTTTTAGAAAAAATTGTAAAACGACTTTTCGCTATTAATAAAGAGTAGACTCGCATAAGCAACAGGGAGATCGGATTACGATCTTTGCGGCAAACTTTAACTAAAATAGTTGCATATTTAGTTCTTCTCCGTTTTAAAACTATTTGTATGCTAACATAGTTTAAGGAGCTCAAGAAAATCACGATGTTTTACAGCTTGTGCCCGAAATTGCCTCGCGAAAAATTTTTCACACCCCCCCCCCCCCTTCATTTTTGTGTGATACTTCCCCTTTAGACTCTTTTATGACACTTTATTATTAATAAGGACCACGCGAGAACAATGTCTACAAAATCATATGGAAATATTACGACTGTGTTTTGACCCTGGTCAACTATTCTCTATCAAGTGTATCATCTGTGGTCTGAAACACCCGAAAGTGGATGTTCGATGGGACAGCCGATTAGATTTGATCTTTCTCCTACAGTCTGTGCTAGATTTGGTCAAGGAAACGGAGCGAGCGAAGGAGAGACCAACGCGATAAAAGTATCCTGAACAAATGCCACAACTTGCAAGGTAGACTTTGTATCAATTTATTTTTCACCAAATTCGCGGGCCAAAACATTATCAATTAAATGTAGTTAACATAAAAGATGATAGAAAATACTTCTGAAGCTAGCTGAATCTTTCTCTCTAAAGCCTTTTGGGACGAAATAGTGGAGCCTCAAAATGGCCAATTTTGCATTTTTTTACAATTTGCCTCAGATGTCTTCAGCACCCACGGCCAAAATATAATTTTCCCCAAATAGATTTTATGATATTTAGAAACTTAAATATCCATGTAAGCCCTGCTGCTAATTTTGTTTCTGGGAAAAGAGTACTTTTGGAGAAATTGCGGATATGGTTATGCTTGTTTTTCCTGCTTGTCAAACTGAAATGGCTGACGGGCAACATGGTAGATCGACCAATTTTTCCTTGTTCATAAAAATCAAAATATTTTTATAGCGATTTTCGTAAATCAGAAGAATGGCTCTACACCCTGGTGGAATTTCATTTGAATAGGTTTACATGCACGCGAGAATCAGAATCGTTTATTTTTACTTCTTCTTACTTATTTGAACATGACAAACAAATAGCACAACCCTTTGTTTAGAAGATGTTGTTCAGTTGTCATATATACTTGTGCCTTAGCTGCTTGAAAGCTGAAATGTAATTGATGTTTAAATTGAATTGCGAGAGTTAGAATTCCAAAAGGGTAAAAACCAGGCAAAATCAGTGTTATTTTAATTTCAAGATGGTATTTAGTTCAAAAGGATAACCAATTGTGGATAAATGAAATCAAGGCAAGTTCCCGTTTTTGTGTACTAGCACGATTATTGAAAATGCGCTTTTTTCAGTGCCTGGGCTAATTTCGCCAGGCGATCGGGCAGAGCTTATTTTGAACGTTCTTACAGATTTCGCTGGAACTATTCACCGAAAGGGTCTTTTGGAAATACTGTTGAATCCCGATAACTCGAACCTTCAAGGGGAATCGAAAAAGTTTCGAGTTATCGGGAGGTTCGAGTTATTGAGGGTAAAATTAGTAAGAAAATGACCTGAAGGGGGATCGAAAAAGGTTCGAGTTATCGGGAGGTTCGAGTTATTGAGGGTAAAATTAGTAAGAAAATGACCTGAAGGGGAATCGAAAAAGATTCGAGTTATCGAGATTCAACTGTATGTTCCGCGTATTGGGCAGAGTCATGCATGAAGCGACCGAGCTCAATATATACGAAGAATAGTGAAGGCTATTCCAATCGGATATAACACTGAGATGAATAAAGAAGAAACAATTATGAATAGGCCACAATTGTTAGTCTGGATGAACTAATTCACAGAGAGTTGATGGTTTTACAAACTTTTTTTTTTCATTTCATGTGCACAGGTGTTTGCGGATAATTATATCACAATCTTACAGCATCATGTGCCCACTGTAATTTTTCTAACACGTTTAAGCAGCGCTTGACGAATTTCTTTAATTCGCCAGCAATAGAGTCCAGGATTGATGACAGAATTGGCAAAAACTACAGTCGCCGTTATGCAGTACGCTGTTCTAATAGATGGCGTGTTTCCTACAATAACATAGCTCACAAGAACACAAGCAAATGGAAGATAACATAACCAAAACAAACCCACTATGTACACCACTGTCATCAATGACTTCCTCGCCTTTAACTCGTCAATTGTTTGTGCAGAAACACTAAACTGTGACACTGAGGCAACTTGAGCTTGAATTTGCACTCTGTGATAACTTACAATTCTAAATATTTTGTAGTAGATTATCATTATTGTTACAAGGCAGACGAATATAACAACGACATTTACTGTTATAAACAAGTGGTTGCTCACTCCTATAAAACGCGTAAATATATTGACGGTAAACAGCGGCCATATCGCCGCCACAAAAATCGAAGTTCGGCGAACTGTTACGATCTCGTTGTAACGCAGATGCATATAAACAGCAAGGAATCTATCGACGCTTAAGGCAAGCACAGTTGTTCCTGATATTCCGCTAGCGAACCAAGCGACAGACTCCATGACAACTCCTGGTATACAAAACAGACGAGCGTCCCAAGTAAGCTCACCAGCCAAGTGAATAACAGCAAGAGGTTGAGTTATCAGACCATTCATGAAGTCCGCACAGGCGAGACACAGAAGAAGAATGTTGGAAGGCGAAGGAGTTTTCCATATTGTGATAATAACTAATCCATTCAATAAAACTGTGGGTAAAACAAGCAACGCGTTCACAACCCCAGAGAATATCTTCACAGCGTCTTGGAATTTTGTAGAATTTCCAGTAAAGTCAAGGAAGAAACAGTCCGAAGTGTTGCCTCTCATTGTTTTTTTTCTGGCGTAATAATTTACCTAAAGCTGTTTTAACACGTCAGAGAGCTGGATATTGGCGTTTGGTGTTTTTTTTCCTCGTACGCGTCAAATATCAAAACCAATGACCCACCAAAAGGTCAGCATACGAACCAATACCCAGTTACAAGAAAAATATAATAAACCACAGCCGGCTTGTTAAGTGAACTATTAACATATCAAGGACGCAAATGTTCTATTATTTTTACGACATTATTTTTTATTATGAAAATCGTTAATTTTTTCTTATTTTCGACTGATCAATGTTACCATGCTTACGTGAAAAACCAAATGAGATTGTTATTCAACACCAGTGTCACAACTCGTGAAGTATTCATCACCAAAATCTCACGAGAAAAACCCTGCAAGTTCCTTAGTTACGTACTGTTCCGCTCCGTAAGTCATCTACCACAGTTTTATATAAACATGATTAATAGCACTTCCTTATAACTTCCAATTTACATCTGGACGTGAGGCACGCATGTAAAACAACCGGACAATGCACACAAATATCGGACGCGAAATAGTCTAACAAATCAAAGAAAAAGAACTTGCAAAAACTCAGTGAGAACTTCGGAAAGGAGCAAAGTGGATTTTACATTTAATTGCACTAGAAAATTAATCGGAGAAAAATCTTGGACCTTGATTACCTTGATTAAAAAAAGGCAAATGATTGAAAATCACTCTCGCTTGAAGAAGAAAAGCACCCAGAAGTGGGAGTAATCTCCAGTGGCGGATTTAAGTACGCCTCGCCTAACATCACAATGGCGATTGATTACCTCGTAACTAGAAAAAAGCAACTTTGCTTATCTGGTGTGTGAGTGACTTTTGAGATTCTAGAAAACAGAAACAATAAATAACTCATTAGACTTTTAATTACAGCAAAAAGAAAAACACACACAGAAATAGTATAGATTATTAAAAACTGGACCACGGATATCAGATTTCTAGCCTTTTGATTGGTTAAACGGAGACAGTCTAACAGCTGATATACCAGCTCCGACAAACATGAACGCGTCAGCGAGAGAGAGAGAGAGCTGATTTTTGTTTTCCTCTCCGCAAGGAACAATGGCCGCCGTAGAAAATTGTTTCGCGGCAGAATTGACTGAAGACGAAGTAACAGAACTGATAGAAAATGCAGCAAAGTTTTGAACGAAAAATTTAATGGGAAATGCCTGTAATTAATATACAACAAATGCAACTGAACGCACACTAAAGGAAGCGCAGCCTGAAGCAATTTACGGTAAAATTCGAAAACCCGCAATACAAATCTGCACAAATTCGTTCAAAATGAATGAAAACCTGTCATGAACGCACACTAAAGGAAGCGCAGCCTGAAGCAATTTACGGTAAAATTCGAAAACCCGCAATACAAATCTGCACAAATTCGTTCAAAATGAATGAAAACCTGTTTACAACACAAGTTTAAGCTTAGCCTATTCAGTAGTTACCTTGTGTTTCGAAAAAGCTTGTCAATTCCAGCTGGACTAAGCTTTTAAAATCAGCACAATCTCAGTTAAATATCGGAGAAGAAGCATACGACAGTTCGTCGAGCGTTCGTGATGGTAAAGTACAATCAAATATCACTTCACAGTGAAAGTATCTTCGAAGATCACTCTTTTTCTCTCCATCCATGTAGATATCGACGCTTTCCATTGCTTTTTACTTCAGTGAACTTGATTTTAACTGGCTCAGTTTCGCTGGTTTCAACACAATTGATTTTGTAGTCGTACACGATTTGCTCGCCGTAAACAATCCGTTCAGCTGTTCATTCAACTTGTAAAATGAATATAATGTTCAGCGCCACAATTATTTCTGATCCTTCCATTTTAAGCTAAACCATTTGCACAATTTCACAGAATATACGAAACTTTAGAAGACACAGAGCGAAGATTAAAATTCTGCTTTGCTCTCTTTTCATTCACTGTGCTATAAACTGAACTGGCAGACCGCGCCAGACTTTTTGCCGCCGTTTTCATACAAATGATGCTTCATTTAGATTGAAGTGAAAAATCACTCAGTCAATTGATAAAGTAATACCGAAGTTTAGTTTAGTGAGGTTTTTAATAAAACAATTATTCCATTCGCCCTTGTTGGATATGAGAGGATTATAGCCAACTCGCGCTACGCGCTCGTTGGCTATTTATCCTCTCATATCCAATGCGGGCTCATGGAATAATTGTTAATTATGCAATTTACGATTTTGCTGACAAAATGAAATTGAAAATCAGAAATGCAATATATTTTCAATTTTTGATTTAAGTAGAAGAATGAAGTGAGTTCGTTATCTTTTCCCATCATTCCCACTCCTGCTACCATTGCAATCTCCTTTATGAGTAAAAAAAGTATTCCTTTTTCAAACAGATAGAAATATTCACTGGAAATGTTTTTTTAGGGCCTCCACAGACTAGAGACAACTATTTAGTTGTCGATCATAAAAAGTTGTCGATAACAAAAAAGCCAGTATGTGAAGCTAGTTATCGATAACTAAGTCCCTTAGTTATCGACAACTAGCTAACTTTTTATGATCGACAACTAAATAGTTGTCAACAACTATCTCTCTAGTCTGTGGAGGCCCTTAGAGACAATAAACGCTTACAAAATATGTGGAAAACTGTTTAATGTTTATTTCTGTTTATGAAAACATATAGGAAAAAAGTAATTAAAAACAAATCCTCAAATCAAAGCGGGGCACATCTCAAAAAGCATACAGTTACCAGATTGTCTTGCCTTACTATATCTTGGCAAGGGGTGGACATAACACAGAGAAGGGAGTAAATAAATCAGGCCCGTAGGGAGGGGGTGCGATGGGTGCGTCCGCACCCCCCCCCCCCCCCCCCCACGGGCTGTGGAGGTCCACCTATAGTCCACCTTTTTTGGTTTGAAAATGAAGTTTGAATCAAACAATCGCAGCTTTGAACGTGTTTACATGTCGTCTTCATCAACAAAGACAACATCAAGCGAGTCATTTTCATCCAAATATTCACTCCTTTGGCTTAAAAATGTACAAGAGCTTTTATGATAATTGATAAAAAAACAGAAAGCTTGACTGAATATCGACTGCTTCGCCATAATATGGAAACTTTTCACTCAGTACATTGTCCGAGGTTCCTTACTGAAGCAGTGAAGATCGATTACAAATTTAAAACATCTTCCATGTAAACAAGATAGCATGAACAATTAAACCACAGCATAAGCTAGTTGAGTCAAGCTAGTTCAACAGCAATCTCTTTTCATTTAGAATGATAAATCCTACATTGAGGCCACCTCCAGGTCGTTTCTTATTCTAGGCCGTCTTGAAAACTATCGCATAATCACGTGACTCTAGACTGTTTAGGCCCTTGTTTGCCTGTTTGCACTGTACCGTGATCATTACACACACACACACACACACACACGCACACATAAAAATGAAAGGAAAACTAATCTAAGTGGGACATGAAACAATGCAATGATGTAAAAAACTGTGTTTTTTAAGTTTGTTTGGAGTCACTCGGCATTTCCATGCTCAAGGCCTGATTATCCCGGTCAGATAACTTGTCAAAGCCATGCCGCCATCTTGCTCATTAGGAGAATCATCCCACGCTGGCTTCACTCTAGGGTTGTCTCTCTTTATCAGACTAAAAATACAATTAAAAGGCAGGAATCAGTTAAATAGGCTCTTTGTAGAACCCTGTCACGTGACCTTGTCAAGCATAAAATTAGTTTCAGTACAAAATGGCTTCCAGAAATGGAAAGATCATGATGAAATTAGTCAGGTTACCAATTTTGAGAAAACAAATAATAGAGGTTTTGTATGGAGAATTGTTGCTGGATGGAAAGCTTTGCCATCCATACAAATCTTCTTATTGTTCAAACTTTCAAACTATCATAAGATCTCACACTAAAACGTTAGCGGTCTCACACTTGGTAACCTTACTAATTTTATCACCTTCTTTCCATTTGTACTAGTATATATATTTTATGATTGACAAGGTCACGTGGCAGCAGGGTTTCTGCAAAGGGCCTATTACCCTTGCATTACTTCTTTTGCGTTTTTTCATGTCTTTTGTTGAACGCAATTTTTTCCTGATTTCGCGATTTTTGTTCCTATTTACAAATCTGATACTCTCATACACAATGTCACCTAGCTATTGCCAGTATTTATTTACAAGATATCTTACCGCCAAAACACGAACACAAGAATCAAGATGATGACAACCGCTCCTACACCAACACCAATCGCTATCCACTTCCAATCATCGATGATTGGCTTCACTGTTGCTAATGTGGTCGGCGTGGTGGGCTTAATCAAAGTTTCTACGTCAGAGATGTTTGCCCCAATAGCTGTCTCGAGCTCGGACTTGCGGGTTATAATAATGAGAACCAGGGTGTTGCGAGGCAGCACCGAGATATTTCCGATGAAAAGTCCGATGGGCTGTTGCACGTAAAACGCTACCTGGAGAGAGCCCGAAGAGTTGCTAGGGTAACCAGGTAGTAGGTGAACCTGGTCAGCGGTGTAGAGTTCCGAAAGTGGGGAGCGTCTGATGACAAAGGAATTATAAATTAATCAATTAGTTTATAAATTAATCAATTAGTTTATAAATTAATCAATTAGTTTATAAATTAATCAATTAGTTTTTTAAATTAGCGACGTGATCAGTATAGTGTTTACTACACATGCTCCACCTTATCCCACGTTATTTCCTCCTGATCCGTGTGTACCTTATCCAGTCAAGACTTTACCAGTAAATGAATATTTCGTTGCGGGTTAAAGCCGCTTTTGAATGTAGTACACATTGCACTGTAATTGTATTACTTCGAGGCTAAAGTCAATGCGCTTTTTTCTAACACATTACTCTTCACTTCATCGTCAATTCGATCAGAAACAATAGACCTTTCTCCAAAATGGCCGCCGCAAAATCATATTAAGCTGAGCGGGAAATCAATACCAGCACCTGAAAGACCACCTCTTGTTTGGTAATCGTACAAAGTTTCGTTAGGTTAGGTTCTACCTGAGTCGAGAAAACGTAAGTTGAAAACTGGAAAATTTAGAGACGTCTGTATGGCGTATACCCCAAGTCATACAAACATCTCTAAATTTTCCGGTTTTCAATTTCAGTTTTCTCGACTCAGGTAGAACCTAACCTAACGAAACTTTATACGATTACAAAACAAGAGGTGATCTTTCAGGTGCTGGTATTGATTTCCCGCCCAGTTTAATTTTAATTATTTTGAATTTGCGGCGGCCATTTTGGAGAATGGGTCTATAGACCCAAATCGTCCTCTCTTGTTTAGAGAGTGGGAAGCGGGTTGTCGAAGGTGACGTGAACCAGGAGAAATAGGAAAACAATTCAGCAATATTTGGTAAGATTATGCATTGGAAAAAGAACGAAGGAGCGGAAACCGCTAAGGAAGGGTGGGGAAATGGAGTACAACGGTACGGGGAGCAGAAAGTTCAGACTCCTTCTCCCCTCTCCCCCCTTTTTTGCTACAAGACAATTAGTCCCATCAGCCTCACACACAAACATAATAACTATTAGTAAAACTCTACTAGTATACTAATTAACTTTTAATTATTTATTAAAAACTTCACTAAATTAAACTTCGGTATTACTTTTTACAATCGACTGAGTGATTTTCAGTTCAATCTAAATGAAGCATGTTTTGTATGAAAACGGCGGCAAAAAGGCTGGCGCGGTCTGCCAGTTCAGTTGAAAAAGGAGCAAAACAGAATTATAATCTTCGCTCTGTGTCTTCTAAAGTTTCGTATATTCTGGAAAATTGTGCAAATGGTTTAGCCTAAAATGGGAAGATCAGAAATAATTGTGGAGCTGAACGTTGTATTCATTTTACAAGTTGAATGAACAGCTGAGCAAATCGTGCACGACTACAGAATCAATTGTGTTGAAATCAGCGAAACTGAGCCAGTTAAAATCAAGTTCACTGAAGTAAAAAGCAAAGGAAAGCGTCAATACTGTGAAAATATGCAAATTATCTGGAAAGAATTATATTGCGTTACCCAGACTCCGTGACTAACGAAGTCGACTGCGCAGACTCAATCTACTTACATTTGCATATTTGGATGTCACGTTAATCACGAAATATATCAAAGCGACAGTTATGCGTTTCGGAGAAGCTACACAAATCGATTCTGTGGACTCCTGGCTCTCAGTTTTTTGGCGAGAAAAGGACTATTATAAAAGACAATCACCAAGAAAGGAGAAACAAGAGAATATTTGGCTTTAAATAGGTGCTCCGCTTTGTTTCGGAACGAAAGAATGTGGACCCGTCAATACGTTAATTTGGTGGTACATCGAAATATTGGCTGACTTATATACTGTCTCCAAGAGAATGCCTTAAAGAACCCAAGCCAATTCTCAGGTATGTTTTAGATTAATGTTTAAATGTGCGATTAAGTGAGGATTGAGAAAATTTGGAGTTATACCACATGATGAATTATGCCATAGAAAATGTCTACCTAATAAGAGTTTTCTGTTATCGTAAATACCTCTCCCTTATTTTTGAATTTGTTTCATTATGGTACATTTTGCTACAGCCATAAAAATTGTCATCCAGTGGATGAAAAATAGTTTTTTCTGTCGTTAGAAAGTGTCCAAAGCTCTCTGTATGGTTTGGTTTGCGAACGCGAGGATAGTTTATAGTAGCGAATTTCAGGGTTTTCAACTTTGATCATTTTTGAGTGTCGAAAAACGAAAAACCAATTTTCTTATTTTTCTTAAAAGAAAACGGCTTCTGGCGGAAACAAACTACAATCAGGTATCTTTCCTACCTAAGGGTATTTATGAGCAAAAAATGAAGGAAATCGATTTTTCAACTTCTGCCACAAAATCCCGATTTTGCGGGGTTTTCCCTGACCGCCGTTCTTAAAAGCTTAGTCCAGCTGAATTGACAAGCTTCTTCGAAACACAAGGTAACAATACTGAATAGGCTAAGCTTAAACTTGTGTTGTAAACCGGTTTTTCATTCATTTTTGAACGGATTTGTGCAGATTTGTATTGCGGGTTTGCGAATTTTCTCCTAAATTGTTTCAGGCTTCACTTAGTGCTCGTTCAGTTGCATTTGTTTGTACATTTAATTAGCTGATTACAGTCATTTCCCATTAAATTTTTCGTTCAAAACTTGCTGCATTTTCTATCAGTTTCTGTTTACTTCGTCTTCGGTCAATTCTGCCGCGAAACAATTTTCTCCGTTGGCCATTGTTCCTTGGAGAGAGAAAAAAAATTCAGCTCTCTTTCTCGCTGACGCGTTCATATTTGTCGGAGCAGGTATATCAGCTGATAGACTGTCTCCGTTTAACCAATCAAAAAGCCAGAAATCCAATATCCGTGATCCAGTTTTTAATAATGCAAATGAGACAATCTGATTGGCTGAGGCTACTCGTACACTATCACTATTATAGTTTACCACTAAATTTTCTTTGATTCTGATTGGCTTAAATCGAACACGTGACGTGATAGTGTTCATCCGCGGAGAGACACTGTCAGGTAATAGTGCCCGTCGGGCAAAAAACCCCGGATCGATAGTGCCCGCCTGAGCGAAAAACAAACCGTTTTTGTGCAGTTTTGAGCTAAACAGTTGAAAGAATAAATTAAAAAATAGCGAGAATTTACTCTCTATCAATTCTTTTCATAACATATGGGCATGCACGAAGTTTTGGAACGAAATATTTAATGGCAAATTCCTGTAAGTGTACAACAAATGCGAATGAAAGAGCACTAAACAATTTACGGAAAGATCGGTAAACCGACACAAATTCGTCCAAAAAATAACAGCCTGTTTTACACCACAAGTTTAAGCTTAGCCTATTCGGTATTGTTACCTTGTATTTTCCAAGAGGCTTGTCAATTTCAGCTTGAATCAGCACAATAAATATCGGTTACGAAGCTTTATAAATACGGCAGTTCGTCAAGCGTTTGCCCGCAGTGAAACCTTCGACTCCGTTTCAGTTGTCCGTTTGACTTGTAAAATGAATATAATGTTTCAGCTCCACAATTATTTCAGATCTTCCCATTTTGTGCTAATCATTTTGCACAATTTTCCAGAATATATGAATCATTAGAAGAGATTGAGCGAAGAAATAATCCGAAGAAAACTTTTTGTCCTGCTTTCTTTCATTCAAACTGACTTGGCGGAACCCGCGCCAGGTTTTGGCCGCCGTTTTTCATACAAATCATACTTCATTTAGATGGAACTGAAAAATCACTCAGTCGATTTATAACTTTTGAAAAAGTAATACCGAAGTTTAACCTAAAGTTTTGTACGTATTTACGAGACAAAAGTTGAATGCAAAACTATTTTTGGAGCTCCAAGCGTGTTAGAAATCGAAATGAATAAATTAATGAGGTTTTCAGTTTTAGGCCGCCGCACGGAAAATTTAGTGGTGAACAATAATGACAATAGAGTGTTTTTGTCTCGGAACTATCGGTCTGATAGTTGCCCTTGGAAATTTTATGTTCTAAAAAAACTAGCATATTAGCCCTCGAACTTCGTTCTCGGGCTAATATTTGTTTTTTAGAACATAAAATTTCCGCGGGCAACTATCAGCCGATAGTTTCCTCGACAGAAACACTCTATTGTTATATTAGTGTGCAGTGGCTGGAGGTCGTCTACAAAAATTGCGGTTTCTTCTCGTTTCTCCGAAGTTTCGAAAGAAGATTTAGAGTTAATACTAGACAATTGTTATGATTTTTTATTAAAACAATTAGAGTCATAGTCACCTTTTTCGCCTTGAATCTTTAAGTGCGCATCTTGTCCTGTTGTCATCGCAGTAATCCGTCGTCATAGACGCCACTTTTTCTTTGAAATTCCTGTTCTTTTTCGGAATCCCATTCAAACTGCAAAATGTCAATAGAAGAATTTGTTACAGGAATACAGCCTTGGGGACCCCTCACTATAACAGATCTATGCTTGCAGTAGTTGCAAGCAGTCCTGGTCAAATTTACTAAAGATGCAATGGAAACCAACTTTCTGGACACCAAATCGTGTGAAAAAGTTGCCAGTAATTGAAGATTATATTAACCTACTTTTTCCCCCTATTTTTTTTCATTTTTGTTTCGAATTAAGATGTGTCAGTTGGAGGTTTCTGGCGTACATTTATCCTTCTATACATAGAGGACAGATCAATGCTAACAACATACAGTTAATAATAAAGGACCCAGGAAGCATATCATGATTAGTGGCTAAGGTTGGTTTCCATACAATCGCTGGCGATCGTTGAATCGCAAGGAAGTCGGAAATATGATTATTCGGCGCATGGTCGCAGACTTGTATACGCATTCAAGAGAATGAAGGATTGTTAACGATCACACGGAACTGTTACACCATTGAATAAGTGATTTGTTTATTTGGCTACTTTATTTTCCTTGTATTTTGGACATTTTACCTCAGTGAGTGTATTGACACTTCTACAATTTGGTTAGATTTACCGATGAGTGAGAATGTGTAGAGAAAGATGATGGTAGGCCATATATATTAACATTCTCATGCATGACAATACGTGCACATATTGTGAGTTTTCTTTTCCTAATATGGTTAAATGACGTCACAGTGGAATAATTACTTACTCCATTGTTAGGTGTAATTGAGAACTGGACAGCTTGTTCCTTTTCTTTCTTTGATGGGTCACGTGGGTTTCAGGCAGTGGTGGTTTATAAGTCTCGTTTTTTCTCCAGACCTAATGCATTAAATATACTATGTCACGATAGTTTTCCTTTCAATTAATATTTACCTGAAAGCATCTTCAAATCAAAAGAAAAACCTCGAAATAACAGTTTACTAAGTTAGAAAAAAAAAAAACTCAAAAGAGATAAGGCGGGATGATTACAAGAGTACACAGTTACCAACCATTATAGAAAGGCATATACATGTAGTCAGAATCGGTCAATTTAACAAACAGCATTTATTGAAGATTAACCACGAAGAAACCTCAATAACAATTTATTGGAAAATATTATTTTCTAAAAAACTAGCATACAACCCCTCGAACTTCGAGGGGCTATACTCGTATACTATCAATGCATCACATGAGTATACGAGTGGCTGGAGGTCGTCTACAAAATAGTTTTCTTCTCGTTTCTTCGAAGTTTTCAGGACGAGGATTTAGAGATATTACTAGACAAATCAATTCGTTTTATTATAATTTTTCTACAACAATTAGATTGTTCGCTCTCAATTTTTATGAGTGATAGTTGAAAATAAAAATCTCGAGCTCATCATCTAATAGCCCTTTTCACGGTTAACTTGCGATATTTGCATAACAATACACTTGAACATAGAAGCGAGGCAATTTCGGGCACAAGCTGCCAAAACATCGTGTTTTTCTTGAACTTCCTTGAACTCTTTTTAGTATAAAAACAGCTTTAAAAATGTAGAAGAACTACAATTCTTTTAGTTTACGTTGTTTTTAGAAAAAATTGTAAAACGACTTTTCTCTATTAATAAAGAGTAGACTCGTATAAGCAACAGGGAGATCGGATTACGATCTTTACGGCAAACTTTAACTAAAATAGTTGCACATTTAGTTCCTCTTCGTTTTAAAAACTATTTTTATGCTAACATAGTTTAAGGAGCTCAAGAAAATCACGATGTTTTTACAGCTTGTGCCCGAAATTGCCTCGCTTCTATGCTTAGCTGTATTGTTATGCAAATATTTCAGGTTAACCGTGAAAAGGGCTATTTTATAAAAATAGTCAATGACGAAAGAACCAATCAGATTCGTGCATTTGCAATAGACCACGATGAGACATACTAACAGACAATTGCCGAGTGCTATCACCAATTATTGTTAATTACCTCTGCATTTTCCATCAATAAAGTACAGGTCTTGTTCACATTCACACTTGTAAGAGCCGCGAGTGTTAACACATTTCTGGAACTCATCCGTACAGTTGTACAAGTCTTCATCCAGACATTCGTTGATATCTGATTAAGTAAATACAACAATCAACCAGTAACATATAACAAAATAACCTACGAAACTTTCGTGGAATTAAGTTCAGCTGCACTCAAACTATACAGCCATACTTATCTAGTAGGATTAAAAATTGCACTTTTGATTGCCTGTCTGCAATCTTCGAAAGGTAAATATGAATGATTAAAAATAATGAAATAAAAATTGTTAGAAGTTAGAATGCATATTATATTATGAAATTGAATCAGTAAAAAGGTCAAAAAGGTTTGTTTAAAAAGTATGATGTATTGTCTTGGGAAAGGGCACGAGATATTATCTGCTCATTGCTGAATGTGTCAGGGTTCCAGACTCATATTTAACAGTACGTAAAATTCATCAATGATTAATTTATGAAGAATGGTTACTGGTTAATACCTTCACATTCGTAACCATCTTTGTCCAATTCAAATTCCTTCTGGCACAAGCACTTGTAACTTCCTGGGGTATTTTCACAAATCTGGTTGCAGCGATGGCGAGGATTTGACGGATCACATTCATTAATGTCTTTGAAGATGAAACGTGTAAATAAATGGTTAATATATATGATATTTATAAAAAAATGCAATGTACTTCTGAATTTCACTGAATAGCAATGAAGTAAAGTAAAGATGTTGCTCAAAGCTCGCAAATTATTATTCAGATACAAAACAAAGTTATCCAGTACCTCTGCATGTCTTTTCATCACTCTCTAGCTCGTAATTAGCAAAGCATGTGCATGTTGCTTGGTTATTACTTCCTTTGAAGCAAACATGTTGACAGCCATGACCAGAAGAACAAGGGTTTGTGGCTGTAAAGAAAAGTTAATTATAGGTTGAATTAGTCAACACTAAACCAGTGAATAGTGTTGTTTGAACGTTCTCTTTGGCTGAAGAGAGCTGGGTAAAAAACTAACTAGGAAACACTTTTTAAAACTATCAAGATAAAGGGAAAAATGGCAGGTATAAACATATTTATTCTAACAAATAATTTAAAAAATATATATTTTTTTATCTCATGAAACAAAATCATTCACTCACTCACTCCCACACTCATTCACTCGCTTACCCACTCGCTCACTAGTAGAAGATATTTATCTAAGCAATGTAATTCTAAATAAACATAGAAAACTAGATGACCTAGAACATAGAACATGGTAGAACATGCTAGATACGGTGACCGGGGACCATGGTTATATGAAATCTATCACAGTGTTCGCTCGGATAAATAAACATAATCCAAAGGTAGCATCCTCAAATGAAGACAGATACAGAGAAAACAAGTTTAGCATAGATATTATATATCACTTGCCTTCACACTTTCTCCAGTCAGTAGGATCAGGTTTGAAAAACTCATCACATGAGCAATTGTAACTTCCTATAGCATTGACACACTTCTGCATACAGTCATTTGTTGGCTCGCATTCATTGATGTCTACAATAAAAATAATTAAAGAGAAAGATGTAAGTAAATAATTTTGGCTTTCGACGCACGTCTCTGAAATGAAAAAGAAAATTCGTGTCCCGAGTAGGATTCGAACCCGCGTCTCCCAGACACTAGTCGGGCATGATAACCACTACACCACCGGTGCCAACCACGCTGGATACGTGGCCACTTTAGCGATATTACTAGACTATCGAACGTGGTCAACCCAGGGACATTTTTCTTTCGAGACATTTTGTGGTAAATAATTGGCTTATCAGTATTCTACAATATATAAAACTCCAGTGGTGGTGTATTGAATTTGTGTACATAGCTACACGAGCTGTAAAAATAAATATATTTTTCGTTGTACTTTTCGGTATGCACTATGCAAAAAGCATTTAATTTAGGGTGTTTTATGAGAGTTTAGAAAATAGCTGTCATATAAACGTCATTGAATCTGACCGTGCATTACTTTCTTTTAAAATATAGACTGAAAGCTGCGCGCTCTCTGATTGGTTAAAAAAACATGTTTTGGCTTTGGCTCCTTTATTTGTTTAAATAGAGCACGGCTAAAGTTATAAAGCACGCCGGATGTTCACTTTGCTCAGGCTTTTCTTGCCTCTTTTATCCGACTAATTAAGTTGAATATATTACGAGTTTGACCAGTAATGCTTTCGGCTTGTATTGAAAACGAAACGGAATGAATCGGAGACAACGGATCATGCAGAAAAAAAACACGACGAGGTAGATGTCCTCCCATTTTCTCTCTGAGTCGGGAATGTATGGGACGGTCGGGAAATACATACATACATACATACATACATACATACATACATACATACATACATACATACATACATACATACATACATACATACATACATACATACATACTTTATTGAAGCTCCCTAAGTGGGTTTTTCAGCATCAAATACAAATTTAAATTAATTAAGAATATAAATACAATAATATAGTAATTACAATAAATATATTAAAATAAAAAATAACAAAATCCCCGACGGTCTGGGATTTTCCCGACATATGAAAACCAGGCTTTAATGATATTGTGTCGGACGAGCCTCCATGGCAAACTAGTCCCACGCTAGTCTTACCTCAACAGTCAACTTCACACTTAAAGAGTAATAAAACAGAACGATGTAAGGATTTCACTGCAAATGTATGTCTTACCATCACAGCTACGACCATCAGCATTCAGTTTGTATCCGTCGCCACAATCACAGAAGAAAGAAGCCGGCGGCAGATTGACACAAATCTGCTCGCAGTTGTTCGATGAATTACTTTGGCATTCATCAACGTCTGAGAAAATGAACATAGAAAAAACTTAGAAAAGAGTAACATTCAGTGAAAAGATATCATTTTAAAATGACCTGAAGCAATCGACAAAGAGGAGATTACATTATAAAAGGAGCTACGTCACGGATCAATTTTTCATCCCATTTCCGAAACACCTCGAATGTGTCATATTTTCAACTATCTTTTCGGTGTTTGGAAATCGGATGAAACACTGCCTCTCGTGTTAGATATTGCAAATTGCCATACATAACCGTGTTAATACACTCATAGTTAGTAGAGGGGAATAACAAAGAACTTTGCCGGGCTTCATAACCATTTCTCTCTATTAACTATGATACACTCGAGGAGACTGTCATCCCAAAGCTTCGTTTCTTGAAGGAAATGATTTTGTCTTTCAAGTTTTAATGCTTCGTCGTTTCTCCGGCGAAAGGCTTACGCTCGAAATGTTGGCATTCCTGAGTCGCACGGTGGTTAGTTTAGGTTGTAATTAACTAAGTGATTCACTTGCCCGCCGACGCAGCACAACAAACTAATGTTTTTTATGACCTTTGATAAATTAAATTACATCCAGGGAGAGTAGTAATAATCGTTGTCTACAGCGCTTGTTGTGTTGGACGCCTGGCTTGTGAGAACGACTATCGTTTGAGATTTTAACACAAAAGAAGAGTGCAGACACACTTGTGGCGGTCATATTTTGTTACTTGTCAAAGGTCTTGGTCATTTTCGCAATCTGCTCAATCTAATCCAATAATTGTTCAATATCCCAACCCTTGTCTTGGCTAAACCCACCTGCACACTGAGGCGCCATTTCCAGTATATCCCGAAGGACACGGTCCGCATGTATATCCACTGGTATTGGCCGGCGCTGGAAGATCAGTACACTTAAACCCCAGCATAACACGGCTGACCATTCATCTCGCAGGCATCAATGTCATGGTCGCAGAACCTTCCTGTGTACCCTCCCTGACATGCGCAGCCCATGTATACAAACTTGCTGTCAGTATTGACTTTGTCGCCCGCTTCTGGTGGCACACACTGACCGCCGTGATCACAGGCGCACATGTTAATCGTTGGCCTCCAGTTGGCGCTTGCGCCTTTATCGTCAGTAGCAACGAACGACAGATTGAACTGCAATAAAAGAAAATTGTAATTTGTTTCAAGTTCGTCGTTCGTTATCTTAATCATTCTTATTCCGTTGAGGAACCTCTTAGAATTACTTTGATTTTAAGCGATGAGTTTAGTTTAGGAAAAGTCATAGTCCGATTTTTAGAGAGGGGCCGTCGGCTAGGCAACGTCAGCTAGGAATTAGTTTGTACAAATCGACTCACAGAATGACAGAATGCAGAAAATAGCATCTCAGAGAACCTAGATTTTTACATTTTCCGGCAAGGGGCATGCCTTCACACCCCCTAAGTTGCCACGCTTATGTATTGCGGGAGGTTGCGCTCTCGCCGCAACTGCTACGGCCCCGTTTTTCTGAATTTCCTGATCCGCACCTGAAATCTGAAAGTTCACCTGAGTTTTTGTTGCTGTAGCTTACCTTTTGTGACGCAGCAACAGGCCAAGAGAAATGCAGCATGTTTCCACTTTGGTTCACTGTGGCCCCTGCTGGCTTGTTTATCACACGAAACGTAATCGTGTCGTTATCTACAGCGGTTATATACAGCTCAACTGTTTCATGAAGTGTGGCATTGATTACATTCGAAGCAGTTATTATCTTGGGTGGGAAGTTGCCTGTGAAAGTAATGATACGTTAATGAAAGGTATGGCAATAAAATAATTATTTAACATACAAACTAAAGATATATAAAATGAAAAATGGGAACCAAGTTTATACTGTTGGCAAGTAAATTACGCGTGAGCATGAAGCTGGGGTGAATCTATTTTAACTGAGGAGGAAAGCTTGAATCACATTCGAAGACAAGAAGTAATTTATAGTATAAATTTGCAATGCGTAGTCTAGTTAATGAGGCACGAAACATAAAGAGACATGAAGCGTTATATTTATATAGAGATATACAGTATTTAAAGGTGACTAATGATAATGCCTCAAAGTGTCTAATGGAAGTGGCAGCTATTCTTCTTATGTGAAAATACTGTAGATTTAAACGAGTCCGAGCAATTGAAAATTTACCAGTTACCTCTTAAACGTTCCATAACTAAACCGGCGCGCATTGCTTACCAAGTGTGTTCGACTCGTTCACCAACTGAATGCTTATATCTTTGGTTACCATGCCAACAGACAGGTCCTTCGTGGAGGCCACGTCAAACAGACACTCGTAATCGTCTCCACACTGGGCTTCAGCTTTTTCTCTTAAACTGTCGTTATGCCACTTGATATTATCCGCAAACATGGGCTCGAAATCAGGGACGGAAAATGTATCCACGCTTTCATTGTGAGCATAAGTGAAGAGTGACTGGGATTGGTTGATTTGCCCTAAAATAACACCATCATGATCAGCACAAGGAATGAACTGTACACGGACACAACAGCTGTTATTACAATTCACCTAATGTAAGCTTGCATGTCTTAATGACAATCACCCCACCCCCCAAAAATGCAAACTGTCTTGCAGATCATGCACTTATTTCCATATGCAAGGTTGTGCACCGGGACTCGTTGTTAAATAGAGGCAAAAGGCAACTCGGAAATGGAAATGGAAATGGCCTATTAGGCCCAGTTCAGACGCCGTACTCCACATGAGCCGAATCGAATTCGATGAATTAAGTTATGTGTAGACTGTGTAGTACGGCGTCTGAATCAATTCGGAATCCGGAATCCAAGACCATCTTACGGCAAATTGAATTCGGATCGTCTCAGCCGTTGTTCCCGGCCGGGAATAACGGCTGTGGATCGGCTTTGATTCAGACGCCGAACTTCACATGAACCGAAACGAATGCATGGATTATTATAATATATTTTTCAATATAACAGGACTTTTCCCCTATTAAATTAGGTTCGGCTGAATTAAGCTCGGCGTCTGAATAAATTCAGCCTGTCTAAATTAATTTGGGTCGGCCTAAATTCGAATTCGATTCGGTTCATGTGAAGTACGGCGTCTGAACTGGGCCTTAGTTTTATAACTGCTAGGAGTTTTATACTCCTTGAATAAAGTGTTTGCTTGTTTGTTTGTTTGTTTGTTTGTTACCAATACCAATATACTCACACTTAGCACCAAATCCGAAGTGAATCTCCCTTAATGTTGACGATGGTGGCAAAACTGTCCCATCATGCAATGTGAAGTCGTCATCCGGGTTATCGTTCCACGTTCCCAGCAATCCTTTGGTGGCATTTTTGTAATCATCTCCGGGAGTTACGACGAACGACATCATTTCCTTTTTCTCGCAGAATTTCACCGACGTTGTTGACGGGAAAGCAACTTGTAAACAGTTTTCTTCTTGTTTTGAGAGAGAGAGGTTTCTACCAATTTCTACACTTTGATTGGTCAGTTTATTGTAACCTTTGTAGTTTTCCTGGTCTATCAAAATATCGAATCCACCTAAACATAACAGGAAAAAAACGAAACAATTTAGTTAGAACTCCGGATAATATTGCTTTTTTATCTTTCAACGGAACCAGATGTAATCTACATTTGAGTCTGTTAAACACCGTGGAACTTTTCTGGAGATACTTGGGTTTGAGAATGAATCTTAACAATATTCCGCTGGGCAATATGGAGTTACATGACCAGGAATTAGGAGCTGAATAGATTAATAGTATTGTAAAAATCCTAGCTGTTTACTTTTATTACTTGCATGGGCTTTATAAAAACACTCTCGCAACTAATCCCTTGAGGACTCCCTGACGGGGATTGTCGTCTTGGCACTGCTGAGGGTGTTCCATTTGAACATTTTCTACATATTATGATATCTCCAATTGTAATATACTCACCACAGGATATTGCGATTTTGGACAATCTGATTGGTTGCCTACTCAAGGCATACGAGGCAATGTACCATTACTACCTTATTTGGGAATCCCACTAATTATGATAAATATCCCATTTTCCTCTGTTTTTTCCTTCCGTTCTTTCCCCAGTAATTTTTAATTGCAATATCCTGGGGTGAGTATATTATAAAACAATTATTCCACTCAATCTCGTCGTACATGAACTCATAGCCAACTCGGCTACACCTCGTTGGCTATGAGTTAATGTACGACTCGATTTCGCGGAATAAATAGACATAAAATATTTGTAAAGAAATTAAATTGACATTAATATCTGTTGTTGGGGATGTGGCCTGTGTCACGTGTCACGTGTCACTCATCAATAATATAATTTGTGTGGCTTCATAGCTCAGTTGGTAGAGCATCGCAACATATACGATTAAGCAAGATGATGTGTACTTCACACCTATCAGGGGTATGTATGAGCTTGAGGCAGGCTCCCAAAATAGGCTCTGGGACCAGCCTCGTTCCCAGGGTCTCTCTTCTTCCCGCACCCTAGAGCGAGAGAAGAGTAGCGGATCGTCTTCCGATGTACATTTCCGTCACTTTTATATGGGATTCCTCCCCCCCGGGATTTAACCCTTAAGGTACCAGAATTCGCACTGAAAAACGCATTTTTGGGTCACGGAACCCGTTTTCTTGGTGCTGTCACCCGAAATTTGGCTAACCGTTGCTAAAAATGCCATTTGGAGAACTAGGGGAAGATTTTAAAAAGGTTTTAGGGCAAAAACGTTCAATTTGTGCATAGCCAGAAAAAGTTTCTTCTGATTTTTTTTCCTTCTCTCTTTTCCTTTCCTTTTACTCCCCCTTTCTTTTCTTGCGATTTTCGGCGCTTGATACACTTCCTATCAGCTGGAAAAGTTTTGACCCAACCTTTTAAGGAAGCTGAAAAATGAACCTGGAAGTATGTTGGGTGTGAGAGCCAAATTTGGCACTGATTTTTCAACCAAAATTGAACAGGTTTTTCCAGCATAACTCTGCACGAATTTGTTAGATTTACAAAATTGATGCACGGTTACAAAGATCCATTCTTTCTGCATCAGATGCGTGTCAAACTAATCTCGTCACGTGTTAATTGATGACGTCACAATGGCTTTGATGTGTAAGACTCCAAACTACGCATATATGCGTAGTTGGTGCGTTAAGAGCTATTCTCTGTAACAGTCAAGCAAAGTGGGAAATGAAAATTTTTCACCTCCATTCAAATTTTGCATGCAGTTAGATATTCAGGGGGATGTTCAAAAATACCCTTTGTTAAGGTTGCTACTTTATTGTTGGCATGGTAACGCCGAACGTTTGTTGGTGGCCAAAAACCTAAATTTTAACTCAGAAACTATTGTAAAAAGTGCAAAATGTAAACTACTGTTTTTCCAGTCCATTAAAACACTACGACTCAAGACTTGCAGCAGATATAAAACTATCATTCTAGTTTATATTTTTGTATCTTTCTTTTTATAATATTAAATTTATATAGACTAAACGGTCAGTCAACTACATAGAGTTTCGGCCATTTGAGTAGATGGGTAAAACCAGCTAATCCTTTTCTTAATTTCTCCAAAAGTACATCGATTCTAGAGCTGAAACTCAGCAGGTAGTTTACACAGATATTCTAGTTACTATATCTGTAAAAATCTCTGCGGGGCGGGCTCTCTTTTCCCAAGGGCAGTTAACGAACAAACCTCAAAAAATCAGTCTTTGTATATTTCGGCGAAATTAACATTCTATCTACTCGCGAATAAAATGTCAAAAAACTGAAACTACCTTCATTATGAAAGAATATTATCTGCTGAGTCATGTTTTGATCAAAATAATAGTTTCTGGCTATTATTTTTTAAACAATATGGATCAAAATATTGCTTACTTTATGGTTTTCTCCATTTCACCACTTTGCCATGATGGAGTCGGTTCGTTCTGCAAGCATTCGCATCATTTGAACACAAATTCAGATGCCTGCACCTTTTCTTGTGGCTGGTCCTGCTGTCTATCTTCAGCGGCTGTCAACTGTCCCATTTCAGCACATTCACACAAGTAACAGCAGGTTTAGCAAAAGAACTTCAGTCAGCAAGCCGACATGCATATGAGCCAAATTTAAGCGAACATTTTCACCTTGGATTTGCAATGTATTTCCCCATCAGATATCTCCATTCGCTCCAGAAGAAGGAAAATCATTTCCTTTTAAGATTTTAGCGAAGAATCGCAATTACTCAGACTTTTTACACCCAATACTTCTTTTGTCCTTTGATCGAGCATCGAGCAGAAATCGAGAGTATTATTGGTCAGCGGTTTTGACTAAAATACCTTTATGCTTATGATTTACTAAGCATTGTGTCCTTATTTGTGAGAGCCAGGCCTTTCTCGTTTATTTGATTCTATCCATTTTAGTTCCGTTCTTAATCCATTTATATCAGGATTGGCAACACAAAAAACGAGCTCAGTCTTTGATAGACCACATATGGAACGTCTTTCACACCCAGCTCAAATCGTCAAATATTAGACAGTATTTTGTGGTTTCCTGATTATTTTAAAACTGACGTGCCTACTTTCTGACCACTTATACTTTAAAGGAAGTCTCAACTGCTTTTATATATAGACTTTGCGCTAGAAGTAATCTTATCAGTTGTAGCATGTTGTGTAAATTTGTTTAAATAACAAATTTGTTTTGTTGCGCATGACCAAACTCAACTCTAAGATTTTAAACTAGATTACACTGTTCAACTGAAAGCCTTGCAGGTACAGCTGTTAACGAGAGAAACAACACACTCAAAATAAGGGTCCTTTCGCCTTCCTGAAACTTCCATGTCATACTCTCTACAGCTGGATTTAAGCGTTGCCATGCGTAGCAAAGACAATTCATCTTTCGACATCTCACATAATTGTAGCTCTTCGTGCACAATTGGATGCTTGTGGCTATTCAGATCTTGCCCTAAGGAAGTCATGATATCTTCTCTAACTTCTTGCAGAACATGTTCGTTTTCTGCGGCTTCATATTCAGACTCACCGAGCTGCTTTCGTTTTGCTGCAAAGCGAGAAAAGTAAGAGGAGATTTGCTGTGGGGATAGAAATTCTTCCAATGTAAACAATCGCTGATTGTTTGGCATCTTTAGCTTTTCTTATTTCTTTTGCTACCGCTTCCCCAGTTTCTTTTCTTCCCTGATTACTCTCCTGGTAAAAATTTGTTTTCAAGAAAAGTTATTTTGCTTTTCGCTGAATCTAGTTGCCTTTGGCTTTGACTTTAATGCCCAACCCATGTCTAACAAGGACAAATAAGGGCTGCCAGTTACAGTAACAAACCCGCCCGTAAGCCTTAACAAAACGATATGCTGCCCTACAGCCAGGATTTTCGGAAATTTGTCTTTCCAATAATCGCTTAATGTCGTTAGCCTCTAAACATTTCTTTTCAACAGGCGACGTGCTAGTTTTTTGTAATCTGAGTACTGTGAACTCTAAGTCCATGTTCCCTCTATTTCGGCGTTCCAGATTCCTGCAATTACGGTCTTAGTTAAATTAATTTCGAAGTTTGTGCGGACCACAACATTTCAAATCCTACTGACGGCGCGAGGCCATAGGAATTACTGCACGTTTTTTTTCTGTTACTTTACAGATGGGGGAAGAAAATAAAATCAAGCTAGATAACTTACCAGCACGGCAGAGTAATAAGTCAACTTCATCGGTAATATCTTTTGTACATTTGCTGAGCCCATAAGTTTGCAGATGCGTTGATATATCACGATCACAGTCACTGAGAAAAAATAATTCCTTTTCACCGTCCGGGGAGAAGAAAAACCGGCAAATCTCCATAACGAAGTTCGCATTTGCACCTGTTGTGACACCTGTTGTTATTCACATGAATGTTACATCGATTAACAACCGCTGACCATGTTCACGGGACTGTCAACAAATGTTTGATATCAGCAAGCTTTTGGACTAGATTTTGTCGGAGTCAGTTAAATAAGCTTACTTGAATAAACTCCGTTGATTGTCTTAACGACTAAAAAGCGGAATGTTTAACTTCTTCTGGAGCGACTGATGGCATCTGATCATCCGTAACTTCCAAGGTGGAAATATACGTGTTGACTGTTCATAAGGTGCAGCTTGGATTGCTAAATGAACTTCTTTATCGCTGCTTTTATAACTTGTTGTAAATTACTTATTGGATCACAATTGAAGATAAACATTGGCACACAGGCGCATGAAAAGGCTCGAGCATCCATTTGTGTTAAGTATGAATGCGTAGTAGCAAGTGGTAAACTGGAGGAAACCATAAAGTAAGCTTATTTTGATCGATATTGTCTATATTGTTTAAAATATAATAGCCAGAAACTATTATTTTGATCAGAACATGACTCAGCAGATAATATTCTTTCCATAATGAAGGCAGTTTCAGTTTTTTTGACATTTTGTTGGCGAGTAGATAGTAAGAATGTTAATTTCGCCGAAATATACAAAAACTGATTTTTGAGGTTTGTTCGTTAACTGCCCTTGGAAAAAAGAGAGCCCACCCCGCAGATATTTTTACAGATATAGTAACTAGAATATCTGTGTAAACTACCTGCTGAGTTTCAGCTCTAGAATCGATGTACTTTTGGAGAAATTAAAGAAAAGGATTAGCTAGTTTTACCCATCTACTCAAATGGGCCGAAACTCTATGTAGTTGACTGACCGTTTAGTCTATGTAAAATTTAATATTATAAAAAGGAAGATACATAAATGTAAACTAGAATGATAGTTTTATATCTGCTGCAAGTCTTGAGTCGTAGTGTTTCAATGGACTGGAGAAACAGTAGTTTACATTTGCACTTTTTACAACAATTTCTGAGTTAAAAATTAGGTTTTGGGCCACCAACAAACATTCGGCGTTACCATGCCAACAATAAAGTAGCAACCTTAACAACGGGTATTTTTGAACTTCCCCCCTGAATATCTAACTGCATGCAAAATTTGAATGGAGGTGAGAAATTTTCATTTCCCACTTTGCCTTGACTGTTACAGAGAATAGCTCTTAATGGTTAATGTATTTAACCTCCTTCTTTCACTCGGACTTCAATGGTGCTCGTATTTTCTTCTTTAGCAGCTCCGGCTGAGAAAATGGTGGCGGTTGTGGAATTTCCCTGGGCAAGCTTCGTTCTGGCCTGTAGTTGGAATATTCCATCTTGTGCATCGACCATCACGTATTCACCAAGTCCGTTAAACGTGTAATTCCCACCATCCAGTGTCTTGATATGAGGATCACCCCAGAACCAGACTGAATGAACAACGAAAAAGTTCAATTAAACTGAAAATCTCTGTTAAACTTAATTCAGGAAAAAAACACAAGCGAGTCAGTGACTAGAAATACTAGGACGTGTGCTTATAAAATGCGATGAGAGTGGTGTGTAACGTAACTTCATGGCTCGCATGTTAAGTAGAGCTTGCGGTTTAAGCTTGAGAGATACGCATACTAAAGGATAACCGAGGTGTAGTAGGGTTGTAAAGAAGATCGTCGGAAGCACAATTATTTCCAGTCATAATTGTCAAAATTACCTAATGTGAAACGTATTAGATTCACACAAATAAACAAAAAACAAATCAAAGGGCATGTTGTTTAGTCTGATGTAACAGAGTTCTCTCCATCGTTATTTTTATTTTGTTAGTTCTCTGCATCTTTGTCGTAATTTTACATTTTTCCAACGTAATATTGTCATCAGTGCGTCACCTGGGGTTGCATGGCAACACGCCGGACCTGCGTGACCTCCCAGACATAATAGTGACATAATCCTGGGGCAGGTCGAGTGAGTGACACGAAAGTCCCCACATCACCTGATGTAACCATGGTTATATGATGTAACCATGATAATATGGCATGACATGACGTAGCGCGATGTATCACGTATCACTGCACAATATACATAACGTGACGTGACATGGCATGACATAACATAGGTTACGAGACAAGAATTAACGTTACCAGACATGACATATAACATGATGTAACATAAAATGGCCTGATGTGGCAATAAATTATAATACACATTTAAAACGAACCTCGTCTTGGAGGTATGTAGCGCGAGCAGTCATGAGATGGACGATAACGATAAAACATCTCGCACTGAAGTGTGTCAACACAACAATATTTATAGGCCTCCTCGTCTGTGTAAAAGTTTTTCTCGCGAGTGGACTGGTTACTGATAACTGTGACTTTAACGTGACCACCGCCAGGCCCAAGCTTAAGAGAGCCCCAGTCTTCCCACTGAGTGGAGTAGCAACAGCGCTGTCTCAACCAAAGACCTTTTGATCCTGAAAGAAACTCAGAACGCCTTGACTCATAACACAAATTGGGCCATGAAGACCGCCAGTCCCAAGAGAATCTGCCCCAGTCAAGCCAAGCCTGCCACTCAGTACAAGGACAGGCCATCTGCGAGTCTGATCGTTTTATATGAAGGTTATACAAGTAATTAAAGTTCAAGTTTTCATTATAGACCGCCCACGAAAAGCACTTCTCCTGCGCGCCTTCCCCATCGCTGTTCTCGATTCTCCAAAAGTATCTTCCCAATAAACCCGTATTTCCTTCCTTCTTGTCGAGGTTAAACATACCAAATGTAGCCGAGCTGAAATAAGGAACGACGAAAATCAAACTATGAGTACTTATATACATTATACTTCATGGTTTTGAATTGTTTATTTTTCTCACGTGAAAATAACGAGGCTTTGGACTGAGGTTACCCGTTATACTATCAAGGGATCGAAGTTACGCCCCCTCCACCTCCCCCACCCCAACAAACATCAACCACGCAATAATTTTCTAAACCGGATCTCTCGTTGTGCATATTAAGATATGTATATTGTCACAATCCGATAACCATGGTGTAAACTGTTCACAGCCTCTCTGTTTTCTCGACGCTAACAGCGAGCGCGAGCGAGCGGAAGCGAGCGCGAGGGGGTGGGGGTGGGGAGCGGGAGAACGAGAAAAGAGAGGCTGTCTACATCTTTGGAAAATAGTGCAGTGATTAGACTCCTCCCCCTCTATTTTTCTCCTTCCCCGCCCCTTACCCCCACGCTCGCGCTTCGCGCTCAGTTCCAGTTCGCTCGCGGCTACTACGATCTGAGAAAATAGAGAGGCTGTGAACAGTCTAACCATGGTGCTGTTCTGTTTTTATTTAAAGATATGTGGTATTTTTCTTTTTATAGAGAAAGGGCTTCACCAAAGTAATATAAATACCAACTTTTGGCTTCTCACCTTTTGTGGTTTAGAAAGTCTCTACCATTATTGCCAGCGTTCCAGCCGGCGACAGGAAGACCATAGTAGTTAGTCCAATATCTGTAATACTTCCTACAATATATGTGTCAATAATCAAAGTTTAGCTATGTCAGCACTTCTTTCATCACCCTGTAAGTGACAAAACCACCACCACCAACAACATAATATGGAAGTTGTAGAAAGCATGGCCCCAAACGTAATTATGTATTAATATCATTTCAATCCGTATCGTCGGCCGGATCTTCAGAATTCTTCAAAAACACTGACTGGTTGACTCAGACTTACGTCTAACTGGTGGATGGATGGGTCGATGTCTTTTTTGATAAATCGATGAGTTGATGAATGGATAGAGGGATGGATGGAGTGGAGTGGATGGATGGAGGAATGGAGGGATGGCCAAACTCGGCACTAGAGGAAAATCTACTACTGGATGCTTATAATAGAAAAATGTGTCTATGATGATTTAATTGGAAAGGGGAAAAATACATTTAAGTCTTAGATCACGTGCACTTAATTTGACACCTAAGTAGTCTAGCTAACTGTAGTTAATATTTGGTATAAATTATGTGTTGTTGACAGAATGTGTTATGTGTTATAGAATGTGTTATTGCAATAAACTTACGGATTCGCTGGTACTACCCACTGAATTCCTCCATAAGGATAATTATACATCAAAAATGTATTGAATCCATTTGTTATTATGACGGCTTGAAAAGTGTTACTCTGCAAAGTAAATTAAGTACAATTTCTAAATGGAAGTGACTGTTCTAGTTTTCACTTAAATTCACGTTTCTTAAAACTGGAATGCCTACTAATGATGCTCTTTAAAGTCTTTGTTATCATGCACTGTTAAATTTCACTAATGTACGAATATAATAAATAAAAGCAAAGGAATTTACAAAATATGTGCGCAGTGAGTAGGTAACTTTCGTGTAGAGGACCAGAAAGTGCCCGGGTTGATTCAAATTTATCCATTCGGTTAATTATAGCCATGCAAACTTCGTAACTTTTCCCAAAATTTATCTGGAAACATTTTGTTGTGTCAATTGCTTAATCACGTGACTTTTCCATGGCGACCAAGTTTTGACAAGTCGTTTTACCAAAATTTGGTGTTTCTCAGCTTCATACGCTTTGTTTTTTCCGAAGGGTTTCTTCCAAAATCTTTACAGTTTTTGTATCCTTGTATTTTTTTGATTTTTTGATTTTTTTATATTTTTTTCTGACATTTCTGAACAATTTTTGAAATCCAAGATGGCGGATTTTTTAACGTATGACGTCATTTTGACGTGATATAACGTCATAATTAACACGTGACTGTCACTAAAATAAACATATTTGGATGCTTCACACACCATATAAGTTTCATTTACAGTTTTCATAGGCCGTAATACCAAAAGATGTTAAGATGTAAAAAGAACTTACCCA
The DNA here is from genome assembly GCA_029204205.1 of Desmophyllum pertusum. Classification (NCBI taxonomy): domain Eukaryota; kingdom Metazoa; phylum Cnidaria; class Anthozoa; order Scleractinia; family Caryophylliidae; genus Desmophyllum; species Desmophyllum pertusum. The sequence continues at coordinate 1,775,499 of MU826351.1, forward strand.
GGGACATTTTAATTGAGGAATTTTCGTGTTGTAGTAGTAATAGTAGTAGTAGTAATATCGATAATAGACAAAGGGGCAGAGATTCTTCCAGGTCACAACAAGAACCCAAGTGGCTTCAAAGTTGGCAAATTTTTTAGTTTTGTCATAGCTCCGTACATCCTGTGTGGCCATTCCCAGGACTTTAGCAGAGCTTTCCTTGGTTTGCTTGTGCACTTGGTAATACACCTTTGAATGACCCGCTCTAAAGGCGAAATACATATCAGTCGTAGCCCAAAACGGTGCAATAACAGCCATATTTCTCAACCATGTGTAGACACCAAACTTCCGTGGCCACCACCAACTCCACTCATAATTCAGTTGGATTTTACCATTACGACATATCTACAAAATAAAGGAAGTACGTTGAAAGTTATGAATCAGTCAATTCTAGCAACGCTCATCCCCTTGTGGGCATCACAGGGGCAATTTCACACGTTTTTTTTATCCCGAGTGTCGAGCATTAGTCTACCCCTGGGCATTTGACGTTTTTACCCTAGGGAAACTGTGGCTACCAATGGTTTGATTGCTCGTGGGAGGGGAGGCTTGCAGCAATGCGGTATAGTGACGTTTGTCTACCTCCCTCTTTGTCTCGTCTATTTAACAATTATTCCGCGAAATCGAGTCGTACAATAACTCATAGCCAACGAGGCGTAGCCGAGTTGGCTATGAGTTCATGTATGACGAGATTGAGTGGAATAATTGTTTTTATAATATACTCACAACAGGATATTGCAATTAAAAATTACTGGGGAAAGAACGGAAGGAAAAAACAGAGGAAAAATGGGATATTTATCGTAATTAGCGGGATTCCCAAATAAGGTAGTAATGGTACATTGCCCCATATGCCTTGAGTAGGGAACCAATCAGATTGTCCAAAATTAAGATATCCTGTGGTGAGTATATTATAATGGTTCTTTTCCAGGAGCAAATTACTGTGTTATTGATGACTGTATTGATAAACGACTGGTTTATTTCAACAAAATGAACCAAAATACTGTAAAAAGATCCTAACTCGAGGCCAGCCGTTCAGATCGGAGACTCCCCACTGAAAAGGGTCTCCAGCTCAATATATCTTGGGGCAGAAATCGATGACAGGCTGTCCTGGGGTAACTATATGCAGGAAGATGTCCTCAGGTATTACAATGGTTAAGAGGGTTAGACCGTACGTCAATATTGATAGTCTGCAACTCATTGGTGCAGTGTCGCTTTATTACTGCAGCCCTGTGTGGGATAATGTTGGCATAATCAGATAAGTTACAAAGACGTCAAATTATAACAGAGCCTCCAGGGTAATCACTAAGTTCTCTTATGATGTAACGTTCTCACTCTCTCCGTCAACAACTCCACTGGGACGATATTCAAACCAGTACGTATAAAACATATAATTGACCGTTTAGTTTTGTGTACAATAAAGATGTAATTAAATGACAGTGACATCAATGTAGCTTAAAAAATGAGCAGCAGTGTTTTATCAGGTATAAAGACAAGGCGGACGAGCAAAGCAGAGTGTCTTTATACCTGATAAAAGGCTGCTGGCCGAGTTTTTTAAGGCAGCTTCCAAAACTTTCCTCTAAATCTATTCAATCTGATCCTAATATTGTAATTTTAGTTTTTTAGATGAGAAAATTGAGCTAAAAGTCAGCCGTATCTTTATCAAATATAAAGACCACTCTTATTTTGTATTTTCTTTATGAATTATTAAATGAGTTTTTGAAAGCTAGTAAGTATAGGGTAATCGGTAGTCTGTTAAAGATTCGAAGGGGGGGGGGGGGGGGGGGGGGGGGGGCGCTTTTCAAGATCACAAGAAAACAAGAGTTATTTACATTTCTTTCTTCAGAGGCAATTCTGAGGCTCCAAAATTGGCATTTTCGGATATTTTAAAAGACCTTGAGTGCGTCATTTAAAAATATCGTGAGATACACCTACATATAACTTATAATGCCTCTCTGAGAGAGAATGGAAATCCAGTCCAGTCTGTGTTTGATTCTCAAGCAGTGGTCGGAGTAACTAATATGGAGAGTCTTCCAGACGAAACTCGTCATCATTCCCCGAATAGCATTATGGTACAAATTGCTTTCTTGGAATTAAAAGAATGGATAAGTTATAAATCAATATTCCGTTCTATTACATACATTTTATCGGGATTTTTAAACTATGTAATGAAAGCCAGATTTATGACACATATACATGCGAGGTAAGCGACTGGTAGGTACAATATTGAACCCAATCACAATACCTTTTCCTTAATGACAATGATTCACATAACAGTTTACACTATGGATAATTTCTGCACTCCGTTCCCTTTTACAGTCGAGGGAACACTAGAGTGCCGTTTTTAGCAAATCTCTTTGAAGCACTCGAAAAGTTTCCGATTTTTATTATCCAATCAAGAAACTGAGTGCGAACACTCACGAGTACTCGAAAGCAATCGCACCAACAAATACGTCATGTTGCCTTAGCAACTTCGGGGACGAACACACGCGGGTTCAGTCCCGTCTCGGAGGCGGGGATTTTTGCCATCAACTTGTGCTTGTTCCCCGACTGTGTAGTGAGAATTCTTACTTTTTCACACAAACGCAGAAATTACACTCAGGTACATTTTTAGGTTAAAAAATTCCGACTCCAAGCAGACTCGAACCAAAATTAGGCGATTCCCTTGTATTGCACTGCGCATGCTTACACATAATTTCGCGACTGATAAGCATAAGCACTATCATACTCTGGCATAAAGGAATTAGTTTGACAAATTTTAAACCTAAAACAAATCGTATCAACACATGTATTTTTTTCTTTCCATGCAATGAATACAATTAATGTGTCTACATCCATCATCAGTTGTATATTAAAGCACAAGCCACCGACGGGTGTGGTATAAATGTCATTACTCACTAGGTCGTATTGGAGCAGTTATCACTAGAAAATAAGAGAAGTGTGAGAATCAGGTTTGTGGCAATGTAATCACACAAAAATACAAAAAGAAAGAAATGGGGAAATATAACTGAAGTAATAATAGAAGCTTTTTTGTTTACTCACTAGGTCTCGTTGGAGGTTCTGTCGTCCCTAGAAAATAAGAGAAGTGTGAGAATCAGGTTTATGGCAATGTAATCACACAAAAATACAAAAAGAAAGAAATGGGGAAATATAACTGAAGTAATAATAGAAGCTTTTTTGTTTACTCACTAGGTCTCGTTGGAGGTTCTGTCGTCCCTAGAAAATAAGAGAAGTGTGAGAATCAGGTTTGTGGCAATGTAATCACACAAAAATACAAAAAGAAAGAAAAGGGAAATATAAAGTAATAATAGAAGCTTTTTTGTTTACTCACTAGGTCTCGTTGGAGGTACTGTAGTCCCTAGAAAATAAGAGAAGTGTGAGAATCAGGTTTGTGGCAATGTAATCACACAAAAATACAAAAAGAAAGAAAAGGGAAATATAAAGTAATAATAGAAGCTTTTTTGTTTACTCACTATTTCTCGTTGGAGGTTCTGTCGTCCCTAGAAAATAAGGGAAGTGTGAGAATCAGATTTGTGGCAATGTAATCACACAAAAATACAAAAAGAAAGAAAAGGGAAATATCAAGTAATAATAGAAGCTTTTTTGTTTACTCACTATTTCCCGTTGGAGGTTCTGTCGTCCCTAGAAAATAAGAGAAGTGTGAGAATCAGGTTTGTGGCAATGTAATCACACAAAAATACAAAAAGAAAGAAAAAGGAAATATAAAGTAATAATAGAAGCTTTTTTGTTTACTCACTAGGTCTGGTTGGAGGTTCTGTCGTCCCTAGAAAATAAGAGAAGTGCGAGAATCAGGTTTAGGGCAATGCAATCACACAAAAATACAAAAGAAAGAAAAGGGAAATATAAAGTAATAATAGAAGCTTTTTTGTTTACGCACTAGCTCTCGTTGGAGGTTCTGTCGTCCCTAGAAAATAAGAGAAGTGTGAGAATCAGGTTTGTGGCAATGTAATCACACAAAAATACAAAAAGAAAGAAAAGGAAATATAAAGTAATAATAGAAGCTTTTTTGTTTACTCACTATTTCCCGTTGGAGGTTCTGTCGTCCCTAGAAAATAAGAGAAGTGTGAGAATCAGGTTTGTGGCAATGTAATCACACAAAAATACAAAAAGAAACAAAAGGGAAATATAAAGTAATAATAGAAGCTTTTTTGTTTACTCACCAGGTCCCGTTGGAGGTTCTGTCGTCCCTAGAAAATAAGAGAAGTGTGAGAATCAGGTTTGTGGCAATGTAATCACACAAAAATACAAAAAGAAAGAAAAGAGAAATATAAAGTAATAATAGAAGCTTTTTTGTTTACTCACTATTTCCCGTTGGAGGTTCTGTCGTCCCTAGAAAATAAGAGAAGTGTGAGAATCAGGTTTGTGGCAATGTAATCACACAAAAATACAAAAAGAAACAAAAGGGAAGTATAAAGTAATAATAGAAGCTTTTTTGTTTACTCACCAGGTCCCGTTGGAGGTTCTGTCGTCCCTGGAAAATAAGAGAAGTGTGAGAATCAGGTTTGTGGCAATGTAATCACACAAAAATACAAAAAGAAAGAAAAAGGAAATATAAAGTAATAATAGAAGCTTTTTTGTTTACTCACTAGGTCTCGTTGGAGGTTCTGTCGTCCCTAGAAAATAAGAGAAGTGTGAGAATCAGGATTGTGGCAATGTAATCACACAAAAATACAAAAAGAAAGAAAAAGGAAATATAAAGTAATAATAGAAGCTTTTTTGTTTACTCACTATTTCTCGTTGGAGGTTCTGTCGTCCCTAGAAAATAAGGGAAGTGTGAGAATCAGATTTGTGGCAATGTAATCACACAAAAATACAAAAAGAAAGAAAAGGGAAATATAAAGTAATAATAGAAGCTTTTTGTTTACTCACTATTTTCTCGTTGGAGGTTCTGTCGTCCCTAGAAAATAAGGGAAGTGTGAGAATCAAGTTTTTGGCAATGTAATCACACAAAAATACAAAAAGAAAGAAAAGGGAAATATAAAGTAATAATAGAAGCTTTTTTGTTTACTCACTAGGTCTCGTTGGAGGTTCTGTCGTCCCTAGAAAATAAGAGAAGTATGAGAATCAGGTTTTTGGCAATGTAATCACACAAAAATACAAAAAGAAAGAAAAGGGAAATATGAAGTAATAATAAGAAGCTTTTTTGTTTACTCACTATTTCCCGTTTTAGGTTCTGTCGTCCCTAGAAAATAAGAGAAGTGCGAGAATCAGGTTTGTGGCAATGTAATCACACAAAAATACAAAAAGAAAGAAAAGGGAAATATAAAGTAATAATAGAAGCTTTTTTGTTTACTCACTATTTCTCGTTGGAGGTTCTGTCGTCCCTAGAAAATAAGAGAAGTGTGAGAATCAGGTTTGTGGCAATGTAATCACACAAAAATACAAAAAGAAAGAAAAAGGAAATATAAAGTAATAATAGAAGCTTTTTTGTTTACTCACTAGGTCTCGTTGGAGGTTCTGTCGTCCCTAGAAAATAAGAGAAGTGTGAGAATCAGGATTGTGGCAATGTAATCACACAAAAATACAAAAAGAAAGAAAAGGGAAATATCAAGTAATAATACAAGCTTTTTTGTTTACTCACTATTTCCCGTTGGAGGTTCTGTCGTCCCTAGAAAATAAGAGAAGTGTGAGAATCAGGTTTGTGGTAATGTAATCACACAAAAATACAAAAAGAAACAAAAGGGAAATATAAAGTAATAATAGAAGCTTTTTTGTTTACTCACCAGGTCCCGTTGGAGGTTCTGTCGTCCCTAGGAAATAAGAGAAGTGCGAGAATCAGGTTTGTGGCAATGTAATCACACAAAAATACAAAAAGAAAGAAAAAGGAAATATAAAGTAATAATAGAAGCTTTTTTGTTTACTCACTATTTCTCGTTGGAGGTTCTGTCGTCCCTAGAAAATAAGGGAAGTGTGAGAATCAAGTTTTGGCAATGTAATCACACAAAAATACAAAAAGAAAGAAAAGGGAAATATAAAGTAATAATAGAAGCTTTTTTGTTTACTCACTAGGTCTCGTTGGAGGTTCTGTCGTCCCTAGAAAATAAGAGAAGTATGAGAATCAGGTTTTTGGCAATGTAATCACACAAAAATACAAAAAGAAAGAAAAGGGAAATATGAAGTAATAAGAGAAGCTTTTTTGTTTACTCACTATTTCCCGTTTTAGGTTCTGTCGTCCCTAGAAAATAAGAGAAGTGTGAGAATCAGGTTTGTGGCAATGTAATCACACAAAAATACAAAAAGAAAGAAAAGGGAAATATAAAGCAATAATAGAAGCTTTTTTGTTTACTCACTATTTCTCGTTGGAGGTTCTGTCGTCCCTAGAAAATAAGAGAAGTGTGAGAATCAGGTTTGTGGCAATGTAATCACACAAAAATACAAAAAGAAAGAAAAGGAAATGTAAAGTAATAATAGAAGCTTTTTTGTTTACTCACTAGGTCTTGTTGGAGGTTCTGTCGTCCCTAGAAAATAAGAGAAGTGTGAGAATCAGGTTTGTGGCAATGTAATCACACAAAAATACAAAAAGAAAGAAAAGAGAAATGTAAAGTAATAATAGAAGCTTTTTTGTTTACTCACTAGGTCTTGTTGGAGGTTCTGTCGTCCCTAGAAAATAAGAGAAGTGTGAGAATCAGGTTTGTGGCAATGTAATCACACAAAAATACAAAAAGAAAGAAAAGAGAAATGTAAAGTAATAATAGAAGCTTTTTTGTTTACTCACTAGGTCTTGTTGGAGGTTCTGTCGTCCCTAGAAAATAAGAGAAGTGTGAGAATCAGGTTTGTGGCAATGTAATCACACAAAAATACAAAAGAAAGAAAAAGGAAATGTAAAGTAATAATAGAAGCTTTTTTGTTTACTCACTAGGTCTTGTTGGAGGTTCTGTCGTCCCTAGAAAATAAGAGAAGTGTGAGAATCAGGTTTGTGGCAATGTAATCACACAAAAATACAAAAAGAAAGAAAAGAGAAATGTAAAGTAATAATAGAAGCTTTTTTGTTTACTCACTAGGTCTTGTTGGAGGTTCTTGTCGTCCCTAGAAAATAAGAGAAGTGTGAGAATCAGGTTTGTGGCAATGTAATCACACAAAAATACAAAAAGAAAGAAAAAGGAAATATAAAGTAATAATAGAAGCTTTTTTGTTTACTCACTAGGTCTCGTTGGAGGTTCTGTCGTCCCTAGAAAATAAGAGAAGTGTGAGAATCAGGATTGTGGCAATGTAATCACACAAAAATACAAAAAAAAAGAAAAAGGAAATATAAAGTAATAATAGAAGCTTTTTTGTTTACTCACTATTTCTCGTTGGAGGTTCTGTCGTCCCTAGAAAATAAGGGAAGTGTGAGAATCAGATTTGTGGCAATGTAATCACACAAAAATACAAAAAGAAAGAAAAGGGAAATATCAAGTAATAATAGAAGCTTTTTTGTTTACTCACTATTTCTCGTTGGAGGTTCTGTCGTCCCTAGAAAATAAGGGAAGTGTGAGAATCAAGTTTTTGGCAATGTAATCACACAAAAATACAAAAGAAAGAAAAGGGAAATATAAAGTAATAATAGAAGCTTTTTTGTTTACTCACTAGGTCTCGTTGGAGGTTCTGTCGTCCCTAGAAAATAAGAGAAGTATGAGAATCAGGTTTTTGGCAATGTAATCACACAAAAATACAAAAAGAAAGAAAAGGGAAATATGAAGTAATAATAGAAGCTTTTTGTTTACTCACTATTTCCCGTTTTAGGTTCTGTCGTCCTAGAAAATAAGAGAAGTGCGAGAATCAGGTTTGTGGCAATGTAATCACACAAAAATACAAAAAGAAAGAAAAGGGAAATATAAAGTAATAATAGAAGCTTTTTGTTTACTCACTATTTCTCGTTGGAGGTTCTGTCGTCCCTAGAAAATAAGAGAAGTGTGAGAATCAGGTTTGTGGCAATGTAATCACACAAAAATACAAAAAGAAAGAAAAAGGAAATATAAAGTAATAATAGAAGCTTTTTTGTTTACTCACTAGGTCTCGTTGGAGGTTCTGTCGTCCCTAGAAAATAAGAGAAGTGTGAGAATCAGGATTGTGGCAATGTAATCACACAAAAATACAAAAAGAAAGAAAAGGGAAATATCAAGTAATAATACAAGCTTTTTTGTTTACTCACTATTTCCCGTTGGAGGTTCTGTCGTCCCTAGAAAATAAGAGAAGTGTGAGAATCAGGTTTGTGGTAATGTAATCACACAAAAATACAAAAAGAAACAAAAGGGAAATATAAAGTAATAATAGAAGCTTTTTTGTTTACTCACCAGGTCCCGTTGGAGGTTCTGTCGTCCCTAGGAAATAAGAGAAGTGCGAGAATCAGGTTTGTGGCAATGTAATCACACAAAAATACAAAAAGAAAGAAAAAGGAAATATAAAGTAATAATAGAAGCTTTTTTGTTTACTCACTAGGTCTCGTTGGAGGTTCTGTCGTCCCTAGAAAATAAGAGAAGTGTGAGAATCAGGATTGTGGCAATGTAATCACACAAAAATACAAAAAGAAAGAAAAAGGAAATATAAAGTAATAATAGAAGCTTTTTTGTTTACTCACTATTTCTCGTTGGAGGTTCTGTCGTCCCTAGAAAATAAGGGAAGTGTGAGAATCAGATTTGTGGCAATGTAATCACACAAAAATACAAAAAGAAAGAAAAGGGAAATATCAAGTAATAATAGAAGCTTTTTTTGTTTACTCACTATTTCTCGTTGGAGGTTCTGTCGTCCCTAGAAAATAAGGGAAGTGTGAGAATCAAGTTTTTGGCAATGTAATCACACAAAAATACAAAAAGAAAGAAAAGGGAAATATAAAGTAATAATAGAAGCTTTTTTGTTTACTCACTAGGTCTCGTTGGAGGTTCTGTCGTCCCTAGAAAATAAGAGAAGTATGAGAATCAGGTTTTTGGCAATGTAATCACACAAAAATACAAAAAGAAAGAAAAGGGAAATATGAAGTAATAATAGAAGCTTTTTTGTTTACTCACTATTTCCCGTTTTAGGTTCTGTCGTCCCTAGAAAATAAGAGAAGTGCGAGAATCAGGTTTGTGGCAATGTAATCACACAAAAATACAAAAAGAAAGAAAAGGGAAATATAAAGTAATAATAGAAGCTTTTTTGTTTACTCACTATTTCTCGTTGGAGGTTCTGTCGTCCCTAGAAAATAAGAGAAGTGTGAGAATCAGGTTTGTGGCAATGTAATCACACAAAAATACAAAAAGAAAGAAAAGGAAATATAAAGTAATAATAGAAGCTTTTTTGTTTACTCACTAGGTCTCGTTGGAGGTTCTGTCGTCCCTAGAAAATAAGAGAAGTGTGAGAATCAGGATTGTGGCAATGTAATCACACAAAAATACAAAAAGAAAGAAAAGGGAAATATCAAGTAATAATACAAGCTTTTTTGTTTACTCACTATTTCCCGTTGGAGGTTCTGTCGTCCCTAGAAAATAAGAGAAGTGTGAGAATCAGGTTTGTGGTAATGTAATCACACAAAAATACAAAAAGAAACAAAAGGGAAATATAAAGTAATAATAGAAGCTTTTTTGTTTACTCACCAGGTCCCGTTGGAGGTTCTGTCGTCCCTAGGAAATAAGAGAAGTGCGAGAATCAGGTTTGTGGCAATGTAATCACACAAAAATACAAAAGAAAGAAAAAGGAAATATAAAGTAATAATAGAAGCTTTTTTGTTTACTCACTATTTCTCGTTGGAGGTTCTGTCGTCCCTAGAAAATAAGGGAAGTGTGAGAATCAAGTTTTGGCAATGTAATCACACAAAAATACAAAAAGAAAGAAAAGGGAAATATAAAGTAATAATAGAAGCTTTTTTGTTTACTCACTAGGTCTCGTTGGAGGTTCTGTCGTCCCTAGAAAATAAGAGAAGTATGAGAATCAGGTTTTTGGCAATGTAATCACACAAAAATACAAAAAGAAAGAAAAGGGAAATATGAAGTAATAATAGAAGCTTTTTGTTTACTCACTATTTCCCGTTTTAGGTTCTGTCGTCCCTAGAAAATAAGAGAAGTGTGAGAATCAGGTTTGTGGCAATGTAATCACACAAAAATACAAAAAGAAAAGAAAGGGAAATATAAAGCAATAATAGAAGCTTTTTTGTTAACTCACTATTTCTCGTTGGAGGTTCTGTCGTCCCTAGAAAATAAGAGAAGTGTGAGAATCAGGTTTGTGGCCAATGTAATCACACAAAAATACAAAAAGAAGAAAAGGGAAATATAAAGCAATAATAGAAGCTTTTTTGTACTCACTATTTCACTATTTCCTCGTTTGGAGGTTCTGTCGTCCCTAGAAAATAAGAGAAGTGTGAGAATCAGGTTTGTGGCGCAATGTAATCACACATCAAAAATACAAAAAGAAAGAAAAAGGAAATGTAAAGTAATAATAGAAGCTTTTTTGTTTACTCACTAGGTCTTGTTGGAGGTTCTGTCGTCCCTAGAAAATAAGAGAAGTGTGAGAATCAGGTTTGTGGCAATGTAATCACACAAAAATACAAAAAGAAAGAAAAGAGAAATGTAAAGTAATAATAGAAGCTTTTTTGTTTACTCACTAGGTCTTGTTGAGGTTCTGTCGTCCCTAGAAAATAAGAGAGTGTGAGAATCAGGTTTGTGGCAATGTAATCACACAAAAATACAAAAAGAAAGAAAAGTAAATAATAGAAGCTTTTTTGTTTACTCACTAGGTCTTGTTGGAGGTTCTGTCGTCCCTAGAAAATAAGAGAAGTGTGAGAATCAGGTTTGTGGCAATGTAATCACACAAAAATACAAAAGAAAGAAAGAAATGTAAAGTAATAATAGAAGCTTTTTTGTTTACTCACTAGGTCTTGTTGGAGGTTCTGTCGTCCCTAGAAAATAAGAGAAGTGTGAGAATCAGGTTTGTGGCAATGTAATCACACAAAAATACAAAAAGAAAGAAAAGAGAAATGTAAAGTAATAATAGAAGCTTTTTTGTTTACTCACTAGGTCTTGTTGGAGGTTCTGTCGTCCCTAGAAAATAAGAGAAGTGTGAGAATCAGGATTGTGGCAATGTAATCAATCACACAAAAATACAAAAAGAAAAGAAAAGAAAAAGGAAATATAAAGTAATAATAGAAGCTTTTTTGTTTACTCACTATTTCTCGTTGGAGGTTCTGTCGTCCCTAGAAAATAAGGGAAGTGTGAGAATCAGATTTGTGGCAATGTAATCACACAAAAATACAAAAAGAAAGAAAAGGGAAATATCAAGTAATAATAGAAGCTTTTTTGTTTACTCACTATTTCCCGTTGGAGGTTCTGTCGTCCCTAGAAAATAAGAGAAGTGTGAGAATCAGGTTTGTGGTAATGTTAATCACACAAAAATACAAAAAGAAACAAAAGGGAAATATAAAGTAATAATAGAAGCTTTTTTGTTTACTCACCAGGTCCCGTTGGAGGTTCTGTCGTCCCTAGGAAATAAGAGAAGTGCGAGAATCAGGTTTGTGGCAATGTAATCACACAAAAATACAAAAAGAAAGAAAAAGGAAATATAAAGTAATAATAGAAGCTTTTTTGTTTACTCACTATTCTCGTTGGAGATTCTGTCGTCCCTAGAAAATAAGAGAAGTGCGAGAATCAGGTTTGTGGCAATGTAATCACACAAAAATACAAAAGAAAGAAAAAGGAAATATAAAGTAATAATAGAAGCTTTTTTGTTTTACTCACTATTTCTCGTTGGAGGTTCTGTCGTCCCTAGAAAAATAAGAGAAGTGTGAGAATCAGGTTTGTGGCAATGTAATCACACAAAAATACAAAAGAAAAAGAAAAGGGAAATATATAAAGTAATAATAGAAGCTTTTTTGTTTACTCACTATTTCTCGTTGGAGTTTCTGTCGTCCCTAGAAAATAGTGTGAGAATCAGTGTTTGTGGCAATGTAATTGTTGAGTTATGTTTTTATTATGTCATTAATCTATTTCTGTATTAGAAATGCATTGTGGGTAATCACTCCCTCGTGCTCGGTATTGTGAAATAAAAGAATGAACAGAGAACACGTTCTATATCATATCCTCCGTTGTTAAATGTTATACTCGCTACAAAAGATGAACTTAACAGGTTATGGGCCCAGCAGAGAGTCAAGATGGCAAAGGTTGACGTTTGCCGGAGATGAAAACGACTACGAGTTTATGGGAGGCAAAATTTCTTGGACATATGAGAATACTGAAACTGAAAGACACAATTCTACCGTCGGATGAAGAACCCAACGAAGCCAAAAATGAGGAGTGTTACGCAGAACTAATACAGCTCTTGGACGATAAAAGTCTGTCATTGGTAATGAGGGATGCCACCGACGATGGTAGAAAGGCCCTGAAGATCTTACGAGAGCATTATGCTAGCCAGAGTAAGCCGAGAATCATAACACTCTACACCGAGCTGACATCACTTGAAAAAGGAGCGAGCGAGACAATCACAGAGTACTTGATAAGAGCTGAAAGGACAATCACGGCCCTACGAACCGCCAAGGAAACGCTCAGCGATGGATTGACCGTAGCCATGATTTTAAAAGGACTGCCTGAATCTTATAAGCCTTTGGCAATTCATATTACCCAGAGCACTAGTGAAATAACCTTCACCGAGTTCAAACGCCAGCTAAGAAGCTTAGAAGAAACGGAAAAATTCAATGCAAAATCGAAGGCAGATCAAGTGACGAGTGTTGGATTCCCAACATATCCAACGTGTTACCGTTTGTAGACAAAAAGGCCACGTTATTAGAGATTGCCCTGAGAAAGCTGAAGCAACAAAGTGGTGCAATTTTCACAAGAGCACAACACACAGTGACGATGAATGCAGAAGGCACCAACAACGAAAGGACAAAACAAAACAAGCCACTTTCAGTGATCAAAGTGAAACCACCGAAGGCGAACATTCTTTCGCTTTTGGAATATATGATATCACAACCCGACGCAATAATCCCAAAGGATTGCTAGTTGATACAGGAGCTACATCCCATATTGTTACAACCGACACGCTGAAGCGAGTCGACGGAACTTTTAACCCGGCAGAACAATCCATGGAATTGGCGGATGGAACGAAGACTAAGAATATAGCAGTCAAACGAGGAGATGCAGAGGTAATACTGAAGGATGTGAATGGGAAGCAAGTAAAGACTGTACTGAAAGATGCACTCTACATGCCATCATACCCTCAAGATATTTTCTCTGTGAAAGCTGCCACATCAAATGGAGCTGAACTTAAATTCCACCAAGGTCATAGTGAACTTGTTCATAAGGATGGTACCACTTTCACCATCGAGGAACATGGTCAGTTGTATTATTTGAACACTTTTGAGCAATGTGAAAACAGTAGTGATAAGGTAAGCGTCTCGCATGATATTCAAACATGGCATGAAATATTAGGTCATTGTAACGTCGAAGATATCGTAAAATCACAGAATGTAGTAGATGGGATGAATATCTCTGGAAAATTTGATAAAACTAAGTTAGAATGTAACACGTGTACAGAGGGCAAGTTTGTAAACAATAGGAATAAGGGACCAGATGCTAGAGCTACCAAGCCTTTAGAAATGGTGCACACCGACTTAGCAGGTCCTATTGACCCAGTGTCAAGAGAGAGTTTTAAGTATAGCATTGCTTTTACTGACGATTTCTCTGGGGCAGTATTTGTTTATTTTCTCAAAAATAAGAGCGATACTGCACTAGCAACAGAGAAGTTCCTGGCTGACTGTTCCCGTATGGCCAATTTAAGTGCATGAGATCCGACAATGGATCTGAATTTATGAGTAATGTCTTTCAGACTCTCCTTAGAGAGAGAGGCATAAAACATGAAACATCCTGCCCTTACTCCCCTCATCAGAACGGCACAGCCAAAAGGCACTGGAGGACCCTATTTGAGATGGGTAGATGTCTGTTAATTGAGACCGAGTTACCCAAAGCTACATGGCCATACGCCATTCAGACTGCTGCCCACATTCGCAATAGGTGCTATAATAATAGGTTAGAGAACACGCCTTTTTTCATGTTAACTGGTCAAAAACCAGATCTCTCCAAAATGTTGATGTTCGGATTAGAATGTCACACATACCAACATAATCGAAAGAAGCTGGACTCAAAGTGCACAAAGGGAGTGTTTGTAGGATATGATAAGAACAGCCCTGCATATCTGGTTTATCACCCAGATAGTGGCAAAGTCATGAAAACACAGACTTATCAAAGTGATAAGAAAGGATAGTGCAGAACTACAAACCCAGACTGACATACCAATGGAGGACTTGGGCCTCTATAGAAAACCTGAAACTGAGGCTGAAACAAATGGATTGAGCCAAAACCAAGCCAGCACAGAAAATTCAATAGGTAATGAAAACAATTACCAAGATGAGAGAAGTGAAACAAATCAGGAGAGTGAGGAACAGGTTAGAGATAATCACGGCCAGACAAAAAGGTACCCCCAAAGGGAAAGGAAAACCCCCAAATACCTAGAGGATTTCATTACTGACCAAAACGAGGCTGACGATTCAACCTCTACCAGTATTGATTACTGCTATAGGGTTAGGGAAATACCACAGACTTATACCGAGGCCATGAACTCACCTCAAACTGTAAAGTGGAAACAGGCAATGAAAGAAGAAATCGAGTCACTTGAAGAGAATGATACCTTTGAATTAACCACACTACCGGAGGGTAAAAATGTAGTGGGGGGGGGATGGGTATATACCATAAAAGAAAGTGCAGAGGGATCCGAAACATTTAAGGCCAGATATGTTGCAAAAGGATATAGTCAGGTAGAGGGAATAGACTATCAAGAGACTTTCGCACCAACGGCTAGCATTTCGTCAGTGAGAGTCCTTATGCAACTGGCAGCACAGTATGACCTTGAAGTCCACCAGATGGACGTTAAAACTGCATATTTACATGCGCCTATAGACCATGAAATATTCATGGACCAGCCAGAGGGCTTCGAAAGGATGTCGGAGAATGGAGAGAGAATGGTGTACAAATTAAATAAATCCCTTTATGGTCTTAAACAGTCAGGCAGGAACTGGAATAAGATATTACATGAGCATCTGATAGGGGATGGTTTTGACAGAAACCCAGCAGATCATTGTGTTTATAGCAAACAAATTGATGGGGATACAGTCATCGTGATTGTTTGGGTTGATGACTTAATCATAGCCTCAAATAATGTGGACCAAATGAACCACTTCAAGGAAAGCATGAAACACAAATTCAGAATGAAGGATTTGGGCAAAATTTCTTATTTCCTGGATATAGATTTTGACCAAACTGATGGGGTGATCAAGATGAACCAGATGGTACATAACCAAGATGCTTGATAGATTTGGAATGACAAATTGTAAACCCAGAACAACTCCATGCGAACAGAACTGGGGGGGAAGTGGAAGTGAGTTAACTGACCAAAAGAAATACCGTGAGATTGTAGGAAGTTTAATCTATGCAATGTCATGTACCAGACCAGATATCAGTTGGATTGTCAGTAAACTTTCACAGAAACTGTCTTGCCCCAAAGTAGAAGACATGGTAGCTGCTAAGCATGTTTTAAGATATTTAAAAAGGCACAATAGATTATGAACTATGCTTTGAGAAATGTGATGAAGATTTGAACCTGATTGCTTATAGTGACTCAGATTGGGCATCATCACTGGAAGACAGACGGAGTACCACAGGGTACTGTTTTAGTTTGTCCAAGGATGGCCCCCTTATATCATGGAAATCCAGGAGGCAACCTACTGTTGCTCTTTCCACTTGTGAGGCTGAGTATATAGGGTTAGCAGCCACGACTCAGGAAAGCCTTTTACTTAACTCAGTTGTTAAACAACATGGGAATAGGATCATATGACTGTACCAAGATGTATGGGGATAACCAAGGGGCCATAGCCCTAAGTAAAAACCCAGTCAACAGACAGAGGTCTAAGCACATCGACATCAGACATCATTTCTTACGTGATGTACTTTTGGATGGTAAATAGATATTGTATATTGCCCGACTGAGAATGGTAGCTGACATTTTCACCAAACCCGCAACAAAGGTTAAGAGCTCCTGCCCGAGAGCATTCAAAATCTTACGACAGCGACCATTTTGGCACATTGCTCATATTTTGCCTGAAAGATACCCTTGGGTGAACCATTTTCAAAAATCATGATTTTAAGTTCCAGCGTTTTTTTTTATTTTTGAAAAATTCTCGAAAAATTCGAAAATGCGGTCAAAGTGCGTTTTTTTTCTTACATCGAATTCCCCAAATAACACGCGAGGACGAAGCGTTGCTGAACTCTTGAAATTTAATCAACTAGTATCAAATTTTATACAGACTTAGAATAGCTATTCCTCTTTATGTCTAATGTAAAAAATATGTCAAATGCACTAATATTATGAATTTGCAAGCCATTTTAAAAAACACGTCCGACGAACCGCTAAACGAGCGGCAAAATATTGGCTATTTTTAACTGTGTAAAAACCCTTCCTGGTACCTAATCTTTTCAACATTTAACTTGATAGCCTTAAAGTTTAGTTCTTTAACTATTATCCTGCCAAATCTCAAGGTCGAACTCGAATCGGTTTCCGTTGCTGGAAACCGAAAATATATATCAGGTTAACGCTCAAATGAAACGATAATTGAACACGAAATGGACGTTAAAACTTCAATGTAGAGGGATTAAATTTAAGCCCTGGTAGTTTTCTACCTTGACCTTACCATGAATATATCCTGAAAGTTAGATAAAGCATTTAGAATCCATTGAAAGTCCAGCGAGAAGGTCGTAGGTTCAACTAGTCTAATGGAAACTAAATAACATTGATGAAATTTGATCACTTGTACAGTATATCACTTGTAGACATATATTAAATTTGCCGATGTCACACTGAAAGACCCGGGACTGAAGAGTACACAAACACAAGTCACAAACTTGCAACGTTAAAAAAAACAATTCGAATTTATTAATGCATAATTTAAAAGTTATGACAATTTCCAGGGGCTCATCTGGTTAACTTTGCTTGTGACCTGTGTAGCTACAGTATATGCCCTATTTTCATTTCGCTATATTAGAACTCTTATTTATAAACAACGCGATTCATCGAGTGTCGCTTATATTTAAATCCAAAGAAAGCGCACGATACATACCAAGAGATCCGAACCCACTCCAATATCACCGGTTGTAGCCTTTGAAGCTATATGTTTTTAGGAATCAAGGAAAATGGACATTTTTATAATTCTGACAGCGAGTTCAATAACACTGTTGAACAGGAGTAACGCAACACTCGCTTGACCATTATATTTTTGAGGGGAGGGGTTGGGCAATTACCGAAAAAAAAATTCCTGCACAGCAAAAACTGAGAAAAAAAATCATGCACAACGAGCCATGAAAAAAAAAACCGATCACGGCCAAAAAAAAAAATCCGTGCACAACCTGGAGTGGGAAAACATTATTGCGAGGAACAATTGACCACCCCACCCCTCCCCCCCCCCCCCCCCCACACACACACACACACACACACACACACACACACACACACACACACACACACACACACACACACACACACACACACACACACAAAACCTGTCAATCCCTAAACAAATAAATATAAACAAAATTAATATGGAAATGTGATTTAAATGCGACATTTTGGCGGATTCATCTCAGTATTCCTGAACCTGGGATCATAAACAACTATTCGCTTTGAAAATGTAAATTGTGGAGTTAGTAGACAAGTGAACCTAAGAAGCGCAGTGTTTCTCATGTACCATAAAATTCAGAATGTAACCCCACACAAGCCCTACAAATCGCCAAAACATCCTTCCAATAATTCCCTCCATATAACAGCCTATAGGCTTGTCTTAATCCTTTAGAAGGTCCATGTAGGGGGGCTCTCTTGCGCACGGGAGGCTGTGGTATATCTAGGCTCACAAACTCTTTACACTGTTTGCAGATTGCTGAAAATGGCCGAAGCAATAAATATCTTAGAAATATACTGCACGAGGACGCTGTGTATATCATCAACCACTAAAAATAACCCGAAAAAACAATTGCGAGAGTGATTTCATCAGCGCAGAAAATAATAATAATATTCATAATATTTATTATTTATTATTTATTTATATAGCGCTATTTCCAATATATATTGCCCAGTAGCGCTTCGTTCAAATAGTTGTTCTCCATACGTAGCAAGCGCAAAGGAGGGGTTGGGGGAGTGGTGGAAGGGGAAGTGGGGATGGGATTGGGGATAAGGGGAAGAGGCACTACTGTTTGGTTGTTATTTCCCGCCTCAAATGAGTGCGAGAAATTCCAGGTCGCAGACAAATGATGCAGCCTGCATCAAGAGAACAAAATTAAAGGAGATGGGGGGAGGGGGCGGGCAAGAGGAAAATTCGCCCCTCTGCCCTTCCCTTCCCTCGCCTTCCTTCCCTTTGCGCCTACGTCACCGATGCTAATGTCTGTTCCACCCATGTTGCTTTTTCGTGTCTCCAAACTAGGAACAGTTACCTTTTGTACGAGATTTTGCAAAACTTTTAGGCTATGCGAAAGCTAAACATATATAGCTGTCTGGTTTTTTTTTTATTTGGTAATAATTTATAGACGTAATTGCCGCCCCCAATTGCTGCCCGCACATTCCCCTCTACTAAAATTAATTTGATTTTACGGATAAAAATAAAACAACTTACACGCTCCAACTGGAATGAGACTCTTGGTGTTCTGCAAAATATAGGCAGATTGGCGGCTATTCATTCGGTGGCTCCCTTTGGCATTCGCTGATTTGTGGGCGGCCATGTCTGCAGGGACTGTGCAGACAGATTTCCTCGTCCTCCAGCGGATACCAAAAACTGCCCTGTGGTGTGGACAAATATTGAGCAACTCGTGCTCTTCTTCCACTGTAAAAACCCCTGAAACATTGGCAGCTTTTTAGCAGATGATCTATGTATGTACATGTGGGAACTGCCCGGTTCAGAAATTTAATGAATGACCCTACTTACCAGCTCTCGCTAACAGCAACTTCATTTCTGTATTTATACCCTCATCTCCGCTAAGTTTGAAGCTTGCCAAATGCTTGCTAACATCTCTCGTGCAGTCCTTCAGACTTACGCATTCTTCGTGACCCGGATAATCGCTCGATTGTCCGCAAGAGGTCGACCTACCTTGTAGTGTAATGTAGCTACAAAAAAATGCCATTTGAAAAACTAGAAATACCTACGAAAATCAAAATGGCACAGCTAAGCATACAGCAAGACTGGCCTCACATGTTCTACAATAGTTCTGAAGACTGCAACTTGAGCTACCTGATGTTGTACACATGGTGCGCGCGTGACTTGGCTGTTGCGTTACTCCGTTTGATCCGTAAAAGAAAACTGACCGGCGTGCGATGCGTGGTTACGAACAGAATTCAAACACCTCTGATACTTACATCAGATATGCTTTATTGAACTGAAAGCTGGAGCAGTAGCGAGGAGATGGATATACAGGTTTTGGTGCGTATTTTGTGTTTACTTTGGACATATTTAGACTTTACACGAGTGCTGAGCATGAGTTCGGACACGAATCACTCTAGGTAAATGTTGTTTACAAATTGTTGCTAGATTTTAAAGCTGGCATTTTGGCTACTCTCTTTATATTTTTTCCACTGTTGCTTTACCAAAACTCTTGACTTCCTTCTAGGCCATGTCAAAGTTTATAAATTAAGACCTGCCAAATTAATATCAAATACGAAGAAGCTGACAGCTACTTTGTACAGTGAAGGTGAAATTGGATCAAGTTACAGCCCAGTCGGAAAAGGAAAGTTACAGAAATAATAACCAGACGGAAAAGACAAGTTACAGAAATAATAAATGTTTACGCGATCGCAAGTAAAATTAGCGCCGTCAGGCACCGGCAAAATGTTCTAATCTTCCATATGTAAACTCTAAAATCGTGTTTGAAGAGATTCGAAATGCATTTTTAAAGTTGAAAATAGATACGCAAAAGGACGACCATTCAGCGAGCGATGTTTACATTGCTAAAATTGGTATGTCATATAAATCTTCGAATCTCAAGACTGTTTTCTTCTGTATAATTATCTATATATATATATATATTATATATATATATATATATATATATATATATATATATATATATATATATATATATATATATATATATATATATATATATATATATATATATATATATTCTAGGTGAGCATTTTGTTAGTTGCCAGAAAAAGCGATGATTAATTCAAATAAAAAAATGGCGGCAAACATTGAGTTTCAGTCTTTCATTGCGTCTAAATCTTATGCAAAATGGGCTGAACACGTGTCGTAGATTTCAGATTGTTTCAAAGGGAACCGATTCGAGTTCGACCTTGAGATTTGGTAGGATAACAGTTAAATAACTAATCTTTAAGGCTATCAAGTTAAATTTTGAAAAAATTAGGTACCAGGAAGGGTTCTACCCAGTCAAAAATAGCCAATATTTTGCCGCTCGTTTAGAGGTCGTCGGACGTGTTTTTTAAAATGGCTTGCAAATTCATAATATTAGTGCATTTGACATATGTTTTACATTATACATAAAGAGGAATAGCTATTCTAAGTCTGTATAAAATTTGATACTAGTTGATTAAATTTCAAGAGTTCAGCAACGCTTCGTCCTCGCGTGTTATTTGGGGAATTCGATTAAGAAAAAATCGCACTTTGACCGCTTTTTCAAACTTTCGAGAATTTTTCAAAAATAAAAAAACGCTGGAACTTAAAATCATGATTTTTGAAAATGGTTCACCCAAGGGTATCTTCAGGCAAAATATGAGCAATGTGCCAAAATGGTCGCTGTCGTAAGATTTTGAATGCTCTCGGGCAGGAGCTCTTAAAATGAATAAGTTCCAGAGATTCCTGTTTGGATGTCAGAGTAGCTAAACAAGTGGGGGTGTTGAGTTATGTTTTTATTACGTCATTAATCTATTGCTGTATTAGAAATGCATTGTGGGTAATCACTCCCTCGTGCTCGGTATTGTGAAATAAAAGAATGAACAGAGAACACGTTCTATATCATATCCTCCGTTGTTAAATGTTATACTCGCTACAAAAGATGAACTTAACAGTAATCACACAAAAATACAAAAAGAAAGAAAAGGGAAATATAAAGTAATAATAGAAACTTTTTTGTTTACTCACCAGGTCTCGTTGGAGGTTCTGTCGTCCCTAGAAAATAAGAGAAGTATGAGAATTAGGTTTGTGGTAATGTAATCACACAAAAGGGAAAATATAAAATAATAATAGAAGCTTTTTTGTTTACTCACCAGGTCTCGTTGGAGGTTCTGTCGTCCCTAGAAAATAAGAGAAGTGTGAGAATCAGGTTTGTGGCAATGCAATCACACAAAAATACAAAAAGAAAGTAAAGGGAAATATCAACTAATAATAGAAGCTTTTTTGTTTACTCACTAGGTCTCGTTGGAGGTTCTGTCGTCCCTAGAAAATAAGAGAAGTGTGAGAATCAGGTTTGTGGCAATGCAATCACACAAAAATACAAAAAGAAAGTAAAGGGAAATATCAACTAATAATAGAAGCTTTTTTGTTTACTCACTAGGTCTCGTTGGAGGTTCTGTCGTCCCTAGAAAATAAGAGAAGTGCGAGAATCAGGTTTGTGGCAATGTAATCACACAAAAATACAAAAAGAAAGAACTGAAAGGGAAATATCAAGTAATATTAGAAGCTTTTTTGTTTACTCACTAGGTCTCGTTGGAGGTTCTGTCGTCCCTAGAAAATAAGAGAAGTGTGAGAATCAGGTTTGTGGCAATGTAATCACACAAAAATACAAAAAGAAAGAAAAGGGAAATATCAAGTAATAATAGAAGCTTACCAATGGGAGTAGCTTTTGGCACTTTTGGTACGGTTGACGTGAAATTTGCACTCGCTGAGGAAGAAACCATAGAGTTAACCTTTTCCCGCGAGTCATTTGAAAATAAAAATGAAAGCTATTGAACAGTAATTTTATGTGGTAATTAGTGTTCTATACTAGGTGTAGTCCAGTCCCTCGACCGCTCTTCTCGCTTTTTTACTCCGCATTTCTTTCCCGGTTATTGTTCATAAAGTTTTTGTGTGCACGAAAGAATGTCTATGCCGCACGCCAAATGAAGAAAAATGCCTAGTCTCTATAAAAGTACTACTAACAATACCTCAACAACTTTATTTAAGTGTCAGAGGATTTAGCACTGCTGTACTAATTCTTAAGATTCTTGAAGATTATTTCAAAAATAAACCAGTAATACGTGACTCGCACAGGTCCACGCGAATCTCTGATGAGGATTAATTATTGTTTGGGTGTGAGTCTGATAACCAGGCTTTAGAGATCGAGTGGAGTTCGCTAGTCTCTCGACATCTGGATGTACGCCTTTCTTGTTCACTGAATTTGCTGGATGAGTTGCGTGGCACCGCTTGGAATATATCCTGAATTTCCGACGAATATTGCACAATTAATTTCAGAACTTTCAATGAAAACCTTTTCGTTTTCTTGTTAAGGACAGATTTTAAAACGGTATTTTATTTTTTTTCTACGCCGTGTATAAGCCGCGAATATTTTGAGCAGGTTAACTCCATACATGCATAACTTTATGAACAGATTACTGAGATCAGTCTGTTGAGTTTTGTTACCGCTATAGTTAAACATATATGAATGAACCTATCACATTTTTCGTCAGAATCCCGGCCATCATTCGGTAAATATATTATAAACTAAATTCGATTTTGAGACGACACTACGGCTTTATAATGACGGCGTTGGGAGAAAATATATTCCGTATTGGGCGGTGTCGCGAAGCATTTTTGGACAAATTAAAAGGAAAATTAAGATCAGTTGTTGTTGATTGAAATAGAAATTCCCACGTAATGTACACGAATACTTGAACGCGAAAGCATTTTATCGTCTCGAAGAAAGTCGGACTTTTTTCGCCGGTAAATTGCTTATGGAAACAAAATCAATTCAGAATTATGTCCGACAAAGTTTTCTAAAGTACCAACAGCAATGAAATGGGAAAATAATCCAATTTTGCACCGAAAAAGTTGATTTTACAACTTAGCGCGTGCACATCGCGAAAGCAAGTGAAAACGGTAAGCAAACTCTTACAAGAAATAAAAGACTTTTAATACTCACCATACGCTAACTTTTAGATTGAGCAAGTTGTACCGGCGAATAAAGCACTCCATAAATGAGCAAATGACAAGATATAAACGATTGCCGACGAGTTCATCGAAGAAAACTTTTGAATTTTGTTGCGTACGTGAGGAACCCAATTCAGTGCCCGGTGCCAATCTGTATCTTCAGAACCAATCACCGGCCCGCATCTGAGACGACATTACCGCAAAATAATGTCGTCTCACTCGTAAGCAAAACTATAGGTGGATCGCGATACTTACGTTGAGTCAGTTTCGTCATTAATCAAAAAAGGAAAAGAAAAAGGAAAAAAAACCCGGCCCTGTAGAACTCGAACCAAAAAAAGGGAAAAAAGAACCCCAGGCGGATTCGAACCCTCGCCCTCAGTCCCGAAGATAAGATTTAAAAGTTAGCGCCTTACACCATTAGGCCACCAGCGCCCCGTTTGACGTCATTTCTGCCACGCTCCTTTATCACAAATAAATAAATAAATAAATCAATATGACCGTAAACTGCAGATGAGATTTGAACCCGCCTGAGCTTTTGGGGGACAAATTTATAAACCTCGCTACGCGAGGAATCAAGTCGTTTACTACTGGCATTGTTTTGTAGAGAACAATAAATCCATATCAACAAACTGTTTTGTAGAGAACAATAGTTTTGTCTCGCATTAGTTTGTAGAGAACAATAGATATGCATGCTCCCTATTCTTCCTGGATTTAGGGATGTCATTGAGCACGCGCAGAAGCTTATCACCTAGAAGCGTATAAGTTCGATTCAATGCGTGGGTTTTTTCCCGACCAATCAAAATTAACTTCCTTATATGGAATGGCAGATGCGGTTTAACGCGCGTGTTCGCTCGCGGGATTTTTTCCGGGAATATTTTTATTCGTCGAGGCGCGTAAAAGTGCGTTCTGCGTAGTCGATTTTCCGGGAATCTTGTCTGCAATTCTGAGAATCAGCCACCTTTAATAAAGTATACACACTCATTACATATCTTTTCTAGCAAAAAAATCAAACATCAACACCACAGTTTAAAAAGCAAGTGTTTTATTCTGTACTACAACTTCATGATAGGTAGATACGATATTTTCTAGCCACAAAATTTAGAAAAATTACGAGTGGAAAATTTGCTTGCCGCAAGACAAATTTAAAGCGACAAGCTCACTAAATACGGCTAAATAAAAGACAAATCGGTAAAACGTTAATATTAGTATAGGTTAATCAACTTTTTAAAGTGTTAAAGGTGGTTTTCGGGTCTGAAGAACTGCTCTCAAAGCGCAATGGCAAATGCATGAAAAATGCAATTTCTTCCCCGCGTGATCGACATCAATCTCTCAAAAACTTAGCACAAAAACATTGTACAAACGTTACTCACGAGAAAAAAAACCCCACATTTTTGGATAAGGAAATTAAAGCTATCTGGTTTTTCTGAAGCGATACTGTCGATAGTTTGATCGAAATAACGGCTGTTTTCTTGTTGGGAAAAGTCTTAAAGCTAATGGAAGCGGTTGTTTTGAAATTAATATTACAACTCAGTTTGATAGCGAAAGAAAGCTTTGCGAACACAAATCCTCAGCTACAAGCTCGTGAAATAAATGAATCATCGACTTATACAATTCAGTTGTACACTAACTAGACAGGTTAAACAACCCATTTCAAGCTTAAAGAGGTTGTCGGCTCTCAAACCTTGCTCTTTATATATAAACCAAATTTGTAAACAACAAATTAATAATTATCATCCGCGCGTTAGATCGATCTAGAACTCGTTCAAACTCAACGACACCTTTTTACAAATTCGTTTGCAGTGAAATACTCCACATTTTTAGGTAACTGAATAGCTTTCTATTTTGTTAAAGCGATACTGTCGCTACTTTGACTGTAAGTTTTAAAATTATCTTTCTCAGATAAAATCTACAAGAGAACTTGAAAACAACCACTCTATTTCTGTCGACAAACACGCTAAGTAAGCTTAAACACCAAAACATATTTACAAAAATACTCATAATTTTCGGATAAAGGAGTAGTTTTCTTGTTTCCTCGATTGATACTGGCGTTATTTTGACTATAATAATGTCCTCTTGCTCAAAAAATCTGCAAAAAGGTTTACTTGCGGTTCTTTGAAATCAACAACTGTTGACAGCGATCAAAAACATAACACAAGATCCTTACCCGGCGATGGCAATTCCTCTACTGTATCTCACATATCCGGGCTAGCTGGCTAACTCCTCAACTCGTACCACATGCGGGTATTTTTCTTTCCAAAAATATAAAATCAAAGAAATCCTGAAACTCAGCGTATTTAGCTTATCCATCGAAAATATTGTCACTTTGGCTATTCACAACAAGCTATTGCATACATTTCACCGATTCAAACTAATTGAGGACAAGTCGAAATAAACCTTCAAGGTTTCTGTCAACTCACCGGGAACTCTTCCAAATAATACTTCAACACTTAGCGGTTTCCCAGCATTACAAATGTCCTAATATTTTCTTCGAGCGAAAAGTTTCCTCGCGAAGCAGCCATTACAGATGTAGTTCTCGCGAGGAGCGCGAAAATCCTAGTTTCCATATAAGGGCAAAATTGATTCAGCGATTCTGATTGGTCGGGAAAAAACCCACGCATTGTCCCAAACATATAAAGAGAAGTTACACGCTTCTAGGTGATAAGCTTCTGGCACGCGCAATAGTAAATTGTTCCTGATTGGTCTACATGGAGCATGAGTATGCAAGGTTTCGTCGATCCTATTCTCAGCGCCAACCGGAAATAAAAATTCGACAAGAGCGGTCGTGTGACTGCCGGACTATACTAGGTGTTACTAACTAAAAGCTGTGGTTAGCGTGGATCATTCAATTAAAGGCTATATATTGAGCAGTACTTTCATGTGGTACTGTTAAATTATGATGTACAAGGCGGTTCTAAATTTTATGTCTGTGAATGAAACTCTAGTATGACCAATCAAACGAAAGCCATTGAGCAGTGTTTTCATGTGGTACTGTCTATTATGCTGCACAATGTGGCTTGTGAATGAAAACCTTGTGTGAGTGTGACCATTCAACGAAAGTTCTGTTCCTTCCTCCCGCCACCATTTTTTCTATTGTATATACATTGTATTTGTGGCGAATTCACTAAACTAAACTAAACTAAACTAAATGAAAGCTATTGAGCAGTACTTTCATGTGGTACTGTTTATTATCAGTGTATTATGCTGTACAAGGTGGTTCTAACTTTTAAGTCTGTGGATGGGAACTCTTGGGAGGTAAAGGGTTAAAATGCTTTCTACTTATTGTCATAAAAAATAAAACTATTTTTAAACACTAAAAACATTGAAATTTGATATATATTTTGTATTTTGGAACTATAGTGGTTTGCCTGGTTACGTGGTTTTCATTTTATTCCCTAGCCCCCACTAACTGCCCCTGGGTCTCCGAGGATGTAGGACTCTCAACACTGTCGCTCAACTGCTGCTAATTTTCACTGAGCTTTGGGTACGAATAAATGTCTCTAGTAGTCAGAAATTCGAGTCACTCCTGTCAGGTTGATCATCAGGGTGTAGGGTAGCATTTTTGAAAATAAAGTAGCACATAGAAAAATGCCATTCTAAAAGATTTAGGATCATTTACAAGGGAAGGGTGGATGCCATCCCCTCCCCCACCCAGGAGGTTTTTGAAAGTTTTGAAAAGGGGATTTACTAACACTGGGATGCTAACACTTTCAGCAGCTGTTCATTCATCCTTTCCGGACCTTCTGATGTGACAAATGTTTGTCTGCAGTTTTTGACGTTGCCATGGCGACCGAGTAATGACATGCAGGTAGGCATTTACCGATTGTGCCCTGGCAGTGCTCGTTTTTTCTCACAATTGTGCTAAAATTATGCTATTTATGTCCAAAATATTTGAAAATGCTTAATTCCTCGTGTAGCGGGGTTTATAATTCCCAGTTCCCGGGTCACCCTCCTAGCCGGGCTACCTTGGGAGGGCCAACTTTTCATACATTTCTTTACAAAGCACACTGAAGTGTTTACATGACAGACAGGGTCACCCGCCTACCCGGGTCACCCTGTCTGCTTGCCAGGATCACCCGGCTAGGCGGGCTATCTTTTCTGCTTGTAAACGGTCAAACCCGGGTCACCCGTCTAGGCGGGCTATCTCTGTTGACTTGGAAAACGCGCGAAAATGGCGGAACAAGCGATAAAAACAGCAAAATCGCCACTATAGCCTTTATTCTTGCTGCCATTTTTGTTATGTAGTGCTTAATAAATCGCGCCGTTGCAGTGAAAAAAGTCCGCCAAAACATGAGCCCGCCAAAACAAGAGCCCGCCAAAACAAGAGCCCGCCAAAAAAGATAGCTCGCCTATATGATAGCCCGCCCTAATAGCGCGCCCATGTAAAGGCGGGCTATGTTTTAGCCCGGCTGGGAGGGTGACCCTGGTACCCGGGTCACCCTCCCTTCATGTAAACAGGCCCTTATTATTCACGGCGTCGAAAAAAGGAAATATGTTTTCAAATGTTTCCTTAACAAGAAAAGGAAATGTTCTTTGCAATGAAATAATTATAATTGATGCAAATCTGTAGTCGGAAATTCAGGACATATTCTAAGCGGTGTCACGCAAGTTACTCGTCCACTGGGCAGTCGTTCGTCGAGAAAACAAGACCGTCAACAGTATAAAAGGGCAGATGTCGGGAGACCAGCGAGCTCCAGTCGATCTCTAAAGCTTGGTTATCACCCTCACACCCCAACAATAATTAATCCCCATCACAGATTCGCGAGGACCCATGCGAGTCACGTATTACTAGTATAATATGTGCCTTCTGTTTAAAAAAAAGGACAAACAAGATTTATTGTTATTTGTAACAACATTTACTATTTGACCTTCCTTTTCTTCACTAGTGGCGTAAACACAGCACAAAATTGGAAAATGTCTTACAAGGTAACTGCCGCCATCTTGCTTTGACTTGACTTGACTGACATCTGAGAACTGGAAACGAGCCTTGCGAAACTTCCGGACTTGTCAAAAAATGCTCCTTTTGCCAAATTATGCCAAAAAAAGTGCTAGCACAATCGGTAAAAGCCTACCTGCAGGTTTACTAAAGGAATAATGTTTTTGATATGTTTTATAATAACGAAAACCCAAGAAGGGGTTCCTGATCCCTTTGTACGGTCGTTGGGGTATGACTTTACTCCATACCTTGATGTTAAATGAAAGAAACAGAACATGTGACTTGACACATGTTATGTTTGCACTTCTGACCTGACTTGACACGTCATTATGCCCCGTGTACACCCGCAAGAAATTACAATTAGTTCTTAAGATAGTGTTTTATTGATTGACGCCCCCCCCCCCCCTCCCCACCCCGCATCATAGGTCATCATAGACTTAAAAAGTAAAAGCTTACTACATACTAATTTTCAACACTACTTTCAACACCATTCCCCATCAACAGTGATGCATGCGTGTAATAAAATAGCAGTAATATAAAGGAGCGAGAAAGAAAAGTTGCGCGCCAAACTTTCAAGCGCCGGTGGCCATGGTTGAGCGAGAGACCAGAAAGCCCCGGGCGAATTTGCTGTAAAACTTACACAGTTTGCGCCGCACAGTCAGATATGTCAATGATCGAGTTGTTCAGTCTGCGGAATTGTATTTGTCGATTGGCTATCAACTTGAGTATCATTTTCACTGAAAACTACTAACATGGGACTAATGATTGTATTTTTAACACAACCGGCTACAAAAAGCGTGTTAACCTGTATGTCTATATCTGAATCTGATTAGCACAGGAACACCTTTCAACTGAAAACTTTCTAGGAGTAGCACCTTAAATTTATAAAAGTAAGGTGGATCCAAACCCCACCTACATATTTAAATTTGTAAAAATGTCTGTTTTGTCGATTAGAAAAAAAGAAAAACTTTCACCGAGTAGTTTTCAAATCATTAGCCTCAAAAGGTAAAAAATAAGGGGCCTTTGACCTCTTTTGACGTTTCCATGGCAACGAAATTTGACGTTACAGAGACATCAATTTGTTCATTTGTAAAGGTTATAAAAATTTACACTAAAAGTTATTTGTCAACATTATTGGTGTAGCTGTGATAGAATGCCAAAGACTGGAAAGTTTAAATTATTACGAGCCACCTGATCAAGAAGGATATTTCATACCAGTTGCCAAAAGTGAGAAAGATATTATTCTGTCAGTGACACAAGCTACTCGGAAAAAAATTCCGAGTTGCCAAAAGTGTTTCCTATTTCAGACCAAACATACCTTTTGGGCGACACTACCTATATAGCTTATATAGGGGAGTCGCCGGGTAGAGGTTATTTAAAGGCGAGAAAAAAAACCGATGAGTAAAAATTCCCAGCCGCCTCTGATACAACTTTCACTGAAAAGTTTTATTATACGACATTATTTTTTCCTAGAATCTAGGCTTAAAATAATGTTCAGTGTTTTCCATTGTGTGTGTGATGAGGAGGATTTTACGGTCTCGTTTGCACTCGTTTTGGTGCGTATTCGCACTCTAAACTACTATGTTACATAATAAAGTGAAATATCGGGCTAAACTATCGCCACACAAACAGCAAATGAAATACACTGAGGATAAGTATTTTCGCTATTTCAACTTGCATGGAGCCATAAATAATTTGCGGTAAGCCGGTACAGTGTATCTAAAGAAGACAGACTTTGAGGTCAATTTCCTAAAATTAAATTTACAAATAAGAAACCATTTTACTTCTCGTACACCATTCATTCATTCATCGAACAAAAAATCAATCAAACGCATTCGAACACCAATCGTTCGATTGTGTTCGGCAGTCGAACATAATCGAACATCTAATTTTGTGTGAGTTCGATTATCGAACAAATCGAACCAATCGAACAAAATCGAGCGCAATCGAACAAAATCGAACTCATTCGAACAAAATCGATTGAAATTTTTTTTGTGTGAGTTCGATTATGTTCGATTGCCGAACACAATCGAACGATTGTTGGAAAAGTTCGATTGCCGAACGTTCGATTAGACACCCCGGGATTAGTCTAATTAGCGTATTATTATGTCTAAAACAAATGGCAGATGACAGTGGCAAATGGATTCAGTAGACCACTTGAAAGTTTCAATTTCGGTTCCAAGAAAAAAACATAGAAATTCCGTTGGAACGCTGGCAAAACGAACTATATTTTGATGAAAAAGTGATTCAATTTCGTCTTCACAGAGATCGATGTGAGAAATGAGTCGAGATAAAATTCAGTTCAATGTGCTGTGGTCCGATAGTGCTACGGCACCGCGTAGTACCTACGGGAATGGTCAAAATATGGCTAACACAGGAATTGGCTCCTGGCTAAAAGCCAAGAACACCAGACTAAAAGGAAGGAAGACAAACATAGCCTGTGTCTCTAGTCGCGAACGAAGATAAAGTAAAACCGGCGAGCAAGGAGAGGCCCTTTTAATTTATTTTTGTCCTATCCCCCACCGAGGAGGCTCATAGGCCGCTGAGACAAACGCCAAGCTATAAAATTACGGTCGTGCTTTAATTGGATATCACTGAGATCAGACATTACCCTAACCACAAAAGAAAGCTATCCATTCTTAGGGCTAACCGGACTAACCGGGGTGCTATAGTAGGCTGATCTCATTTTTTTTAGCCATAAAATTACGACACTGCTGCACGTATGCATCCCAATAGGTTACGCTCGGCTAAAAAAAATATTGACACCGAGTCTGAAATGAAATTCTGCTGTAAAGTTGCTACTTATAAATTAAAAGTGTGTGTGGGATGTTAAATTAACATGGAGATGTTGGTTTAAAATGAATTAAATTAAATATTGACACCGGAATATTGACACCGAAATTAAGATGGCGGAAGTTCATGGATCTTGCGAGTCTCGAGTGTCGCACGATTGTGTTTTCTGTTTGGATCTAACAAATAGTGGTTTGTTAGCATTCTTTAGTTGCATTTCCTTCTCGAACTCCATTCAAAGTTTGTAAAAATGTCGGCAAGGGCCTATGTTTCCTTGTAATCATGATATAAGCAGCAGTGCCTGAGTCAATCCCGGTGGTGAGGGGGGGGGGGGGGGGGGGTACTTCCATATATATGCTATACGGG